>CAIGQQ010004837.1:23249282-23265704 GCA_903798035.1 Danio albolineatus | reverse complement strand
TAAGTGCTCAACCTGCCATTTCCCTCTGCAGCCAAACCGGAAGTCGATGCTAGCATTTTGAGTGCCATTTGCACATGTTGTCGTGCTGGTAACAATGTGCCATTAAAGTAGACACATCTGCATTTTGCATTAAGGTTAACGATTAATCAATTTATTCATTAATAATTTAAACATTGGTCGTTCAAGGGGATGTTAATGTGAACTATTCCTGTAAAGCCATACACAGGTCATTCTTGATCCAAGTATAAACATGCATAAAAATATGAAAAGATGCTATTCCTGACCTGGTGCTCCCGATAAACCTGGAATTCCAGGAGGACCTATTCCACTTGGAACAGCTCCATAACCGAAACCAACACCATAACCTGCAAATCAACAAGACTCCTAATACATATTAGGATATATTAAATTGTACATAAATTGTAGATGATGAAGTAGATAATGTTGTTAACATTATGTACTACATAATCTACAATGATTAATATGAGCAGATGATATTAATAATGATTAATAATGAGCAGAATATATGTATAAAGAGAGAGAGAGAGAGAGAGAGAGAGAGAGATAACAAACATGTCTTACCACCATATGCTCTCTGAAACAATACATCTCTGAATTTAATACAATGTGGTATTCTAATAACCAAATTTGTTGCCACCTTTAATCCCAAGTTCTGTTTCCGATGACAATGAAAAAAAAAAAAAAGAGAGACAAAGTGTGTTACTGCATACTGCAAACTGCATATGGTCTCAATTGCAATTTATCTTTCACACTACACACAAACCACCAAAATCCCGAAAGACTTTAAAAATGTACCCTGAAAGTCTCATACACAGCATCTTCTGGACCTCCTGAAGGTGGGGGGTAAAAATTATGGTAGGATGGTATTGCTCCATATTGTAAAATAGCAGGCATGACCCAAGAACTTCTTTTAGATCTATATTTCAAGCATTGCATCTGATCTTCAACATCATATGTAAACGGCATTGTTGGCGTTGACAATTCAAAAACCTGTTGAAATGTGACAGGAATGCAGTGACATAACCATTTCAGAGTGAAGAACGTTCACTGAAGAAACACAGGTCTGAAACACATTACTTTGTCAGCATCCAGGCGTTGTCCTGACTCAAGGATCAGGACACTCTGATCTACAGCACTGAGGCCACACAGTGAACCAGGCTGAGCTGAGAGCTGGAGAATGTTTTCTTCACCTGGTACTGCAGTAGTTGGTGAAAACCGCAGTGAGACCTATGACACATTTTAACAAAACTCTAAACATTATTACTAATGATTAGAAGGTTTTTAGGAACATGTCTGGTTCATCCTGAAACAACAATTATTTATGTGAAGTTTATTTATAAACTAATTTCGAGAGGATCACGTGCTTATGATTGCTTGCAGCTGGTCCCGCATTATTCAATTTATGATTCACCAGTCAGACGATTCCTAAAAACCATAGGTTCCATATCACAGCCATCTTCGTTTTGAAGAATCCCCCCTTCCACTCCTACTCCTCCTCCTTTCCTAGATGGGTGGCACCGTGGCCCAGAGGTTTGCACTGTTGCCTCACAGCAAGAACGTCACTGGTTCTAGTCCCTACCAAGCCAGCCGATGTTTCTGTGCTGAGTTTACACATTGTCCCCATGCTCACGTGGGTTTGTGATAATAAACTACTGAACTAAATGATATGCTTAAATAAAAGAGCCCATATTATACATTGAAAAGGGTCATATTTTGGTTTTGGGGGTCTCCAACAGCAGGCTGATCTGATTGCATGGTCAAAAAACACTTTCATTGTCTTATAATTTGCATTTATGTTTACCTAATTATCCCAGCGACTCCTATATGAATCGTTCAGCGATTCATTTGTTCCAAAACCCCTCCTTCGCGCGATGCTAAACTGCGCTAATTGGACCGATGACCCAGTCTGTTGCGATTGGTCGACAGCACTCAGCGTGAGAGAATGCCCACCACGGCTTATCAACATTGAGGTAGTCATAGCGTGTGCGTGAGCTAATCTGCTAACACTCGTTTTTATCGGGAGTCGCCCGTATTTCAGACACCTCACCCCCGAAACTAGCCCCCGATCTCCCAGCATGTCACTCTAATTCATAACCAGAAGTAAAAACAGCGACAGACATTCAGTATTAGTGCACACAGCGGCAAAAGCTGAACCATTATAAACAGCACGGCCGCTCGTGTGTAGCAGAGCTCATGGTGGCCATAGCAACGACACACAGCAGAGGAACACGCTCAAATGCATTTTAATCCGTAAACACAGCGGCACGCGTCGCGTTTACAACGTGCTTTTAGACGCGATATGAGAATACAAGTTAACCAGATACACTATAAGCGGTTACAAGTTACAAAACACAGTTAAATGCATCATTTACAAGCTGGAGAAAACAATGAGGCGACCGTTTTAATCGCACTTACTCACACTTGCTGGATAGCAGGCCAGGGAAATGTCCTGGTGCTCCTAATCCTCCGTTGTAAGCACTCCTCGGAGGGGGAACAGCTCGTGGCTGGGTTTAATGGTGAGATATTTCTGCAGAAACTACTAACTCTTTAAAGTCTCATCTCTGGGTTCTCTGCACACTTCCAATATCCAGCTAAGCACAGTGCTCTTCACTGTGTTGCCAGATGTAGCTGACTTATTTCAGCCCAAACCCTGTCCAAAAGGTTTTACCTGCACAATCAAATTTAAAACCGCCCGATCTGGCAACTTTTTCGCACCGCTGTTGTTTGTGTGCGGGGTTGGGGGTTTCGAATCTGCGCGCGCATAAATGGGCGGGGCTTTATGTTTCGTGTTCACGTCATGCCGAAACGGCTAAAGACTCGTAAGAACAGCGACTCGTTTGAGGAACTATGAGTCAACTCTTTTATAGATGAATCAATAGTTTTAAACACTGTGCACTTTTAGATTTAAGCCTCAGCTGGACATTTCACTTCACTTAGAGCTGTGTGACACACTGCATACAAGCTCATTTTCAAAAACCCATAATAGGGGCTCTTTAAATAAAATAAATCATTTAAGCATTATGGCACTGTACAATGTGTAATAATTCATACTGGACAGTAAAAATGATTTCACCTGACAGACTGCTCATATTTAAATGTTCTTCACATATATGTTCTTCCAAGCCGTCAATAGACTTTTTAGTAGAAAATAGTGTAGATAAAAACGATGTCCACATAGATCGTGCTTTGTTAAAAAGCTTGATAATGAATAGTTGGTGATTTTCACAAATGAAACAAAAAAACTGTACATTCTCAAACAATCGCCATATTCTTATAGACTCACCTTGTTTTTAAAACATTTCTCAGTTTGAAACATTTTAGATGCAGCAAGTACGTTCTCACTGGGCAGCACACAGTATGCCAGAAACTGTATTTTTTGAGCCATGTGAGAGCGAACAGGGACTTTAAATGTCACTTCTCCCTTCACAACTTCATCAGAGCTTTTTATCTCAATGCTCTCATACCCGTGAGAGACTATTTGTGCTCTTGATAAAACCTGACAATGAAGTGAAAAGCACAGAAAGTAAAATAGCAGCACAACAAAAATGTCCAGCATTTTGCTTCATCTCTGCACCCACCAGATAGACTATGGTAACACTTTCAGCAGTCTCTCCAGCAATAGTGTACTGCACGGTCATTGGAATCTCCACCTCACACTTCAGCGGTTCCTCCAAAGCCTTTATATCCAGTTGACTCTTATTATATGGGCCTTGTTTGGAGTTTTGAGCGCAGAATCAAAACTGAATGGAACAAACTCTGGAGTGCTTATTAAACTTGCCTGTGAGATCAAAGATCACATTATCACAACTTACTAAAGTAAAACAGATGTAATCAAATACTTTTTTTGAATTAGAATTTGCTAATCAAAGTAATTACGTGGAAACAGCAAGTATCAGATATCATATTGAGCAAGAAATATTGAAATAGTACTTTTTATTTATAGTTTGATTGAACACATGTATTATTTAACTTATTCTCTGTGTATGAGCAGGCGTAGCCATTTGAATCTTTTTGGATCGAGACTTCCGGTCTCATTCACCTCCATTCATTTTTAGACATTAAAAACAGCTCGTTTTGTAGTTTGATGTTGCAAACTGATATTTTCTTTTTACATTATTCTATTTCGTCCGTGTAGTCATGCAAACACTTGTTTGTAGAGCAAGTAGTTTGACCATTTTCTGCTGTTTATTAGTCACTTATCCCATAGGCAACTGAATCGGAAGTTCTAAAACAATCGCAAAAAGGAGCGCACTTCCGCATTGAAGAATAAGGTCAATAAATCTTTCTGAATGGAAAGCATCTGCACGGTTATAATCAATCATCAGCTAAGCTTGTATCATTAACGCATGCATGTGATGCATATAAAAAGCTTACCGTTAAAATTATAGTCGTACCAATCCCAAAGGACGTATCAACGGTGAAATTAGCCAGCCCATTGATGTCTGTGGTTAGTTCTGCAATCCCAGATGGAGAAAAAAGCCCCAATTTGATGTTAGGAACTGGTTGTCCATTGAATAGCTCAACTTTGACCTGGTGGAAAAAAAGAATATACAAGTAATACATAAATAAATAAAGCAACAACACTGCAGAACTGAATGCAGTAATCAAAACTTTCCCATGTTACATTTCTATACTGTGGACCACCAATTTGGTTTTCACAAGCATTTTATTAACATATAAATGCAATTAATTATTATTTAGAAATATAAATTAAATAGTGTACCTTTGCCTTTATGACTGATCCTTCCTCATAATAATCAGGCACATCAATAAATTTGACTGAACCAATAACATATGACAATATGACTTTTCCCGTCCCTTTCTCTGAGATGTCTGGAAAACATAAAGTTATAAAACTCATCAAGTTTGTGCAATTATATTTGGATTTGGAAAGTTACCTGGTCTCTTTTGTTTTCATGTTTGTTACAATACACACCTGTTCCCTCCTCAGTAATGTATGCAGTGAATTCGAGAGACTGCGATGTAATGTAATCCACTACTGATTTTTGAACAAAGGATAACAAGGGGAATATCTCAGAGGCACAGCCAGTCTCATTCAGCTAGGAAAAATAGTAAATATTTGTATATATAAAGTGCACTGTTAAACTTTGCCAAAATTTTACAGTTAGTTACTACAAAAACAGCAGTAGCAAAATTTCATATACATTCTTTACAGTTCACCACTGTAATGTACACTGCATTGTGGGTCATTTTAAAACTTTTACAGTAACTTACTACATATTAGGATTTTCCAGAATTATACTGTAATCAAAGTAATCAAGTACTGCTATACTGTGGTTGAAGACCAAAAATGAAAAAAAAAAAAAAAAAATCAATTAACATCTATATTGTATCACAAAATAAATCTAAAATAGATTGATGAAAGAAAATTACTTCTGTAAACCATTTAAAATGCATATAACAACAATGATCTCATTACTTGTTTGGAATTCATTCAATATTCATAAAATATGTTTTACGCAGCGAATGCCCTTCCAGCCACAACCCATCACTGGGAAACATCCATATACATTCATTCACACACATACACTACGGACAATTTAGCCAACCCAATTCACCTATACCGCATGTCTTTGGACTTGTGGGGGAAACTCGAGCATCCGGAGGAAACCCACGCGAACACGGGGAGAACATGCAAACTCCACAGAAAAATGCCAACTGACCCAGCTGAGGCTCGAATCAGCGACCTTCATGCTGTTAGGCGATTGTGCTACCCACTGCGCCACTGTGCCACCCCTTCATTCAATATTAAATACTAAAAATTAAGGTTTTATTGCTAGTGTAAAATGGAAATAAATGTACTGTAAAAATTGTCATACTGTAAAATTACATTGAGTTCAGGCCCTGGCACTGTAAAACACATTTACAGGTAAGTTACTGTAAATGGGCAGTTGCGGTAATTGCCAGTAAGTTACCGCAAACATACAGCTCTCACATGGTCGCCCACTGAAGCTAAGCAGGGCTGCGCCCGGTCAGTACCTGGATGGGAGACCACATGGGAAAGCTAGGTTGCTGCTGGAAGTGGTGTTAGTGAGGCCAGCAGGGGGCACCCAACCTGCGGTCTGTGTGGGTCCTAATGCCTCAGTATAGTGACGGGGACTCTATACTGCTCAGTGAGCGCCGTCTTTCGAATGAGACGTTAAACCGAGGTCCTGACTCTCTGTGGTCATTAAAAATCCCAGGATGTTCTTCGAAAAAGAGTAGGGGTTTAACCCCGGCATCATGGATAAAAACCTGCCCATTGGCCCTTTGTCCATCATGACCTCCTAACCATCCCCATATCATAATTGGCTTAATCACTCTGTCTCCTCTCCACCAATCAGCTGGTGTTTGGTGTGCGGTCTGGTGCAAAATGGCTGCCGTCGCTTCATCCAGGTAGATGCTGCACACTGGTGGTGGATGAGGAGAAACCCCCCCACTGTCCCCCCCCAACCCACTGTGTAAAGCGATTTGAGTGCCCACAAAGGCGCTACATAAATGTAAGGAATTATTATTATTATACAATGTGTGAATGCTTTACATGTTGATTAAACCAATGCAGTAAGCATATTTACCAAGAGAACATTTCTTCATACTTACTACTGTTGACTTAGTAACACAAAATGGAATTTGATACTGGGAAGCAAAATAAGTATGGACTACTCTGGGTGAGCAGAGTGTCATCTTTACCCTTCCCAGAACAGGCCGTCCATGGGTGTATCTGTTGAAAGCATACTTTAAATTAACAAAGTCTTCCTTAAATGTGCTCAAATGTATTGTTTTAACCAACTCACCTCCCGCACACACCCAGCTTTACTTCCTTTTCATTGCCTCTCACTATCTTTGGCTTATGTATTTTCACTTCGAATTTCGGTAGAACTGAACCATAAAGAAAACTGTAATGTTAGCATTTAAAACAGACACAGAGTAACACACTCTCTTAATGGTTCCATATAGTACCATTAACATTTATAGAAATGTTTCTTAGCATTATACACTTTGCATTTCTATCATAGAAAAGGGCTGTTCAGACTGTCAGTGTCTGGATCTGACAATTGAGACAAGGCCAATTTCATGCAGAAAATTATTGTCAGTCCGGGATTTTAATCAATACATTTGTCTGTATTTACATTCAACACAGTTGCAACTACATTTATATCGCACTGAATCTGCAAGTTTAGATGTGAAATATGAAACGAGACTAAATCTTTGTTCAATATTAAACTGTAATCTACAGATTGTACTGCTGGTGACCCCTTAGCTCTTCTTACAATACATGAAGTGCTTTATTGGCAAAGCACTCCTAGATCTATGCCAATTTCAAGTGATACTTAAAAGTGATCAATCACTCAAACATGAATATTCTGAATATTAATTAATTCATCATCTACTTGTTCTACACAGGATTTTTCTTCTGTTAAACAGATAATGAAGATATTTTGAAGAATGTTGTAAATCAGTAGCCACTGACTTCCATGGTACAATAAAATATGCAGGGTTCCACACAATTCATGCATGATATTGTACCAACACAAATCAATAAATCAACATAACAAATTTAAACTGAACATAAACTATAGCCTCGCACTAGTGCAATGGGTAGCACAATCGCCTCACAGCAAGAAGTTTGCAGGTTCAAGCCTTGACTGGGTCAGTTGGCATTTCTGTGTGGAGTTTACACATTCACCCTGCGTTAGCATGGGTTTCATCCGGGTGCTCCGGGTTGCAAAAACATGTGGTATAGGTGAAGTGAGTGAGCTAATCTGTCCGTAGAGTATGGCCGTGTGTGTGAATGAGTGTGCATAGATGTTTCCCAGTGATGGGCATCCGCTGTGTAAAACATAAGCTGGATAAGTTGGTGGTTCATTCCGCTGTGGGGACCCCAGATTAATAAAAAAGGACTAAGCCGAAATGAAAATGATTGAATTAACATAAACTATTTAAGTTCCCTAAAAGTATCTCTAGAATTGCGTTTTTTTTGGCTTATTTTGAATAAGTAGCTTGCAAAAATTCTTTAAGTGTAATTTTTCCCCTTTCTATGGATGTCAATGGCTATCTGTTACCAACATTTTTAAAATTATTTTCTTTTGTGTTCAAAAAAAGAAAAGAAAAAAAGGGGGTTAAAAAAACTCAAAAGGGGTATGGAACCACAAATTTTCGTTTTGGGGTGAACTATCCGTTTCAGTTACAATGCTTTTGGGAAATGGCCATATTTGGAGACCTTTGCTTATAATAACATACTGTTAAAAATAATGCTTATACCCACCATATTCTTTAACCTGAAAACGTTCAAAAAATGTTCCCTTGCTGGTCTCAACTGAGAGCTGATAAAGACCAACAGAAGCCTCTGGGTTCAGTGAATGGGAAAGTTGCAGAATCTTGCCATGAGTGGATGTAGCATTAATCCACTGATTGATTCTGTTCCCTCGATTGTCCTGTTTTCATGAGACACTACTGAAGATATTTAACATGCCAAAAACAGGAACATTTATTCACAAAAACATGGAAAAGATAAAACCAAGAAATAAAGTTTACCTGGATTGCTATCAGTTTGTACTGTGGACACAGACAGATGCCATTAGTTCAGGTTTGCGTAACACTATGAAAACACTGGATTTTTACCCACGGTTTACTCTGAGCTCAAAGGCTGAAAGTGCACTCCAAATATTTGTATAGACATATAAATTAAATAATTAATCATGTATACTGCATGTTTTTAAAATATTACATTATAAATGCAAATAAATAAATTGCAACCTACTGTTTCATCAACTCGTTTAAAGTCAAAGTCAATTGTGAAAATCCTGAATTTAACTGGAAAATATAAAATACATGTTATTGTCATGTCAGCATAATCGCAGTCAAGCTCAACGTAAAGTAAACATACCTGTTTTTCCAGGATTGTAGACTGGTTTATCAGTTTTAACTATAGTCAGTGGATTATATGAAATGAACTTGACTTTTCTCTTTTCGGTCAGATGTGTGTGTTTCCCTTGAGCTTCCACATAAATCTCCTGCAAGGACTCTGACTCAGGAGCCTGTTAAAAAATATTCCAAGACGTTTAACCTACAATAAGCATGCATGTGCTGTTTTAAACTACTCACATATAGCATTCTGTGAATAATATAATGTTAATAACTTTAAAGTCAAGGCAGCGATGGAATTCCTTCTCTGTTTTCTCCCGTAGAAGTGTTCGGTTCTGGTTACTGCTAACCAGAGTAATGGTAAGCTGAAGGTTTTCTTCTGGTTTCAAAAGGCTCATGCATAATTTAGCCTCCGAGCCTGATCTTATAATGGCTGGAAATGTCACCATAAAATTCCTGCAAAAAACAACTTATGGTGGGTGACAAACTATTGATAGTATTTCGGCCACAAACATGCACATACTGTACAAACAAATATGAAAGGACAATCAAGTGAACTGATACTTAAAAAAAAAAGGTGCAACACTTACGGTGTAGATGTTCCTTGACCAACAAAACACAATAAAAAACATGTCACTAATATTCCTCTTTTGAGAATCAAAGCCATCATGGAGGAATGCGAAAAATGTTTACAAGAAGTGTCTAAACCTTTTCCAAATGCAGTGTTTAAGTATTGGACTGAACATATGACCTTACTGATCATTAACCCAGGGATTAGCAGGGTTACTCATAATTTTAAAAATAAATAAATAATAATAATCAAACTTATTTAAATAAATGAACAACACGTACATAATATGCAATAATATTAGTGATGTTCTGATAGTTTTTATCAGAATTATTTTATTGTCTTTTATTATATTTACTGATCTTTCGTTAATGAAGGGTTTAAAGAAAATATGAATTCTGAAATGAATTCTAAATAGGTTTTTCATTCATATATGTTTTTTGAGGGATAGGACAAAGGGTTTTTTAGAATAGGACAGGAGAATATTTGGCCAAAATACAACTACTTGAAAATCTGAGGGTTTTTAAAAAATCTAAATATTGAGGAAAAACCCCTTTTAAAATTGTCCAAATTAAGTTCTTCGCAATGCATATTGCCAAACAAATTTTATTTTGATATATTTACATTAGGAAATTTACTATGTTTCTACATGGAACATGATCTTAACGTACTATCATAATAATTTTTTGTCATAAATGAAAAAATCTGTAATTTTGCCTCATACAATGTATTGTTAGATATTAACAGACTCATTCTGAAAACGTAGCCCTATATACGTTTCTGGAGATTACAAATTATGTAGCCAGAGCTATGTATGGCTGCATTTCGTCTTTTTAAACTAACGCTATGGAGTGGTATGATGCCGTTCGTTTTCTCGCTATCCAGCTGACCGCTTACCTACGTGTGGACGGCTTTCCCACTGTTACCAGTTTGTCCGGTTAGCTCGACACATACCTTGGCGGACTTGAGATGTAGAGCAGAGGTGATCGGTCAGTTGGTCAGTCTGTCAACAGCAGCCTCTGGTGGATTTACGTGAGAACAGCAAGAGCGAATGGCACTCAAGAGAGATATTTGAGATCACAAAACACAGCGGCCTCTGGCGAATTCGTGAAAACAAAAGCTGCAAAAAAATGTAGCTCCTGGGACGTATTTTGCTCTCTCCAGAAATGTATATAGCGATACGCAATCATAATGAGATTGGGTTGCCAAATACACCCATGCAAATTAAGACAATTTTTTTTTTGTCTATGGTCACATTCAATGTTCTATCGACTTATAGTATATACTCTTTTTTTATTACTGACTGATTTGTAATTCCTCTACTCAAGAAGAGAATAAAAAGCCTCAATATGCATTTATTAATATTTATTCGAAGGGTATAAATATTATAATATTATTAACAAGCAATATTTTAAAAAATCATTAACCCAGTATAGTATAGTATACTATATTGGGTTAATGATTTTTTTTAAATATTGCTTCCACAGAGAAAGCTAAAGATTGAAGCATACATCAAATGCCAATACTGTAAAGGTTTTTGTCACAAACACCCCATGGCACTGCAGCCCATGTTTACTGTACTACTGAAAACATTGCATTAAGCAAAACTCTCATTGCATCAATAGGTTTCAAATATTTACACACATTTGTTTTGCTTCATGGTCAGTGTGCTCACAGGCAATGACCTCACAAGAGTAGAAAATAATTATACCAACTGGTTGAACAGAGCAATAGTTAAAACAAAGTTTTCCTGCTCAATTTGATGTTTTACGGTGTAATTAAATACAAAAGCATGGCATGATATCTGTAGTTATCTGTTTATTTATTTTACACCACAAACAATATGCATAGTATTTCATTCATGTTAGCAGTAACAGGCCATGAATTGCAAAGACTGAATAAGAAAAGGATAGATGCATCAAGTGCAGGGGGACGAATACAACGTCTCAGACTGGTCACCTTAAAGAAGAAAGACAACAAGATAAAGTGATTAATTGTTCATTGAAATAAACCAGCATAAAAACATGAGATGAGATAAAACCATACTTGTTTGATAGTAGTCATAAACTTTGATCACAGCAGGTCTTAGACCGCTCACAGGATATACTTGCTTCATTTGTATTGTGTAGAGCTGTGGACTATTTTTCGGCACCTGTAAAAACCAGAGAACAGCCAATATAATTAACTATTATAAATACAGTCTTAACCCATGAATAATGCAGTCCTCTCACCTCTTTCAGATACACCATGATACGATCGTCTTCAGAATCAACCCTCTCCACAAGTGGTGCAAACATATTTGGTGGAATCGCAAGCTGAAAATGGTTTCACATCAAGGTTTGTGTGGAGAAAAAGCAGTTTTTTTTAGCTGTGGTGGCTTTAAAGTGTTAGTTTACCCCCAAAATGCAATGTCATTTACTCCACGTATTTTTAAAAGCCCAAAAAACTTTTGTTCAACTTCAAAACACAAATGGAGGTGTTATTTAATGAATTTTACACTTGAAGTCTTTTCACCCTGACACTTCAAAACATTTGCAAAGATAAAAGAAAATACATATGAACCAAATGGTTTTATGTGGATTCCCTGAAATGACACAGAAGATCACTTTAGTGAACTTAGATCACTAAGTTCAACCAGACCTGCATGACACCAGTGGTGGAAAGAGTACTGAAAAATCATACTCAAGTAAAAGTACCATAACTTGCCCAAAAATGTAGTGCAAGTAGAGTAAAAGTATCTGCTGTAAATATTACTCAAAGTATGAGTAAAATGTAGACCTTTTAAAAGTACTCGAGTAGTGAGTATTACACTGTAGAAAAGTTGATGCGTTTGTAGAATATTACGTTTACACATCCCTGCACAAAAAACATGTAGTGTATTTAGGGATCTTCCTATTTTCATTCGTTCCTTCCAACCCTCCTTCAATTATTTGTTTGTTCTCTCCGTCCTTCATTCGTTAGTTCCTCCTTCCTTCGTTCGTTCACTCATATTTTTGTTTCTTCCTACAATAGGTTCTTTTGTTCCTTCATTCGTTTGTTCGTTCCTTCTTCCTTCCCTAGTTTGTTCAGTGCTTCCTTGATTTCTTCCTTTATTCATTTGGTCCTTCCTTCTTTCCTCCCTTCATTTGTTCGCTCATTCTTTCTTTCCTATTTTTGTTCCTTCTTTCATTAGGTCCTTTGTTCATTCGTTCCTTCTTCCTTAGTTTGTTCACTCCTTCCTTGAATCCTTCCTTCATTTATTTGGTTCTTCGATCCTTCCTTCCATTCCTTGTTTGGTCCTTCCTTTTATTTGGCTCTTCCTTCCATGCTTCATTAGTTCTATTTAGTGATTGTTTAAGGCTGTTTGGTGATTTCAGTCATCATACAGTCGACATCTATAATTTTCAGTGACATGCAGTCTATAAAAAGTCTCTGGATCATTGCGTGTAAAGATTTTTGACATCTTCTTGGACATTTTTAATGTTTCCAAAAGGTTTGCTGCATTTATAAAGCGCCCATGTCTTAAGGTTGTTCAGTATGATGCGATTTACTTTCTATGTGTGATTTAATTAGAAAGGAATCACAGGACTGATTTCTCTACTTTAAACAATGACCATAGACAAGAAAGAAATAAAGTAGTGACTGCAGGTTGAAGGAAAGTAGTGGAGTAAAAGTACCGATACTACACTAAAAATGTACTCAAGGGAAAGTAAACATTCACATTTTTAAAACTACTCAGTAAATTACAATTGCTGAGAAAAGCTACTCAATTACAGTAATTTGAGTATTTGTAATTAGTTACTTTACACCACTGCATGACCCCTTCTATACAAACCAACCTCATTCTGACAGAATTTCAAAAATAATTAAAGCTGAGAGCAGCGATGAAAGGGACCTCGCACCACTGGCTCACCACCACCCGGTGGCCCCACCACGACAGTGAACAGCGGACGATAAAAATTTAAGCCGATACATTAAAAAAAACCTGAAAAAATCACAGATTTGTGCCAAACTTCCTCTTGTCAGCAGGTGGTGCTATACTGTGACTGATGATTGGTATGTAGATCTTCAGGAGAGGGATTTCATCAACCATGTGAAGTTTGAAGCCAATCGGACATTGTTTGACTGAGTTAAAAGCACTTCCTCCTCCATGGCGAAGTGTTGATGTTTGTCAGTCCACCACAGACACGCCCATCGGCGAAAACTCTAGAGCTTCACAATATATCATAGCTAGAGCTTTCAGATGACACTAACCTCATTTGGTGCTGATAAAATAAAAATTGTGGGAGGAGTTTGTTATGCTGTAAAACACGTCACTTCCTGTTGCCAGCAGGTGTCGCTATAACTGTATCTGGATATTGTCATGGAAACGTGTTCAGGTCAGGACTGTTATCATACGTGTGAGTTTTGAGGCTGATCGGACAATGCATGACTGAGTTATAACAACTTCCTGTTTTATGGCGAATGGTCAAAGTTTGAGAGGCTGCCACGGCCACGCCCATCAATGAAAGTTTTAGATCTTCGCAATTTAACATCGCCAAGGCCTTTAGATGATAAAACCCAGTTTTGGTGTTGATCCGATTAAATCCCTAGGAGGAATTCGTTAAAATACAGCGCCTGGAAATGGCAAAAATGCCACTTTTTCGCCGGAGGAAGTTAAAAATATCCAACTTCCTGTTGGGTTTGAGATTTCGCTAGATTTTTTGTAGGGTCTGGCATGTTTGAGGTGTGTGCTAATTTTCGTGCGTGTGCGTGATTCGAGGCTCGGGGGCTAGTCCGTCAAAATTTTCTAGGTGGCGCTGTCGAGTCATTTTGCCACGCCTACTTCCAAGACCCCTAAAAAACGTAATTTTTTGCCACTTCTGGAGCGTGTGCAAAGTTTCGTGGGTTTTCGGGCACGTTTAGACCCTCAAAATTGCGTAAATTACATCTGCTCATTGTATGCAGTGACTGTGTTTCTGCAAAAGGCTTGGATTAAAATCGCTTTTGGTTGAACAGTTTTTTAAACGAGAGACAGCAAAAAAGATGAGCAAATATCTTATGGGTTTGAAAAGGCTGAGTAAATGAATTTTCATTTTGGGTCAACTTTGAATAGCTTTTTAAACATCAAACTGACATAAACATCACTCTAGATGTTAATTTTAAAGCAAACGAACCATTGATGTGTCTGCGGTGAATCCTGAAAGGAGTTTAATGTCTAGTATGACCATGTTAGTCCTGGTTTGTGTCCCACTGTATCTGTAATATAAAAAAACAATATGTGAATACTTTAATTCTTAAAATAAGTCAAACTAATTAACAAATGTGTCCCTAGGAGCCTCTTTTTAAGAAGGGGCAATTCATGTATACGCATGATACAAAATTAAATTGCTTACTTAATGGTGAAGTTCACCATGAGGTTTTTGCCAGCAGATGCAAGGCAGTCTCCTGCAATGCTAGCTTCAACACTCAACGTTTTGATGGTAGGAAGAGGTGTTGGGATGTTATAGAACAGGGAGATCTGTGACAATTAAATCAGTACAATGAGGTGAACTGAGTATTGTTTGGTTAAGTATGGTTTAAAGGGCACTTATTTGACCCCTTTTTCAAGATTTAAGACTAGTCTTTTGTGTCTCCAGAATGTGACTGGGAAATTTGAGCTGTTAAGACATAGCTTGTAGCTGTTTTTGTTGCCTGTGCCTTTAATGCAAATGGGATGTTTCCGCCCACTGTTCCCACGTGCGTTCCCACTGTGCCCACAATGTCGTTACGCATGCACATGCATACAAACACACTCATACAGACACACGTTTAGCTACATGTTAATATCCACTGCTGTATGGACATCCGTTATGTTAAGGTACAAAATAAACCTGACTTTAGTTAGGATTGAAGCATCTTCTTTTAGAATTGTACTGACGCTATGCAGCTGTGGTGTTGAATTACGAAGTAATTTTACTGTCTTCATTACAAACATGCTCTGTTTTAAATAAATGTTTTAAACTTTTTTTTAACTCATTCATCATCACATTCGATGATGATTGATGATCATAGCGAGCTGAACAGATCTTTTAATCCCTGTTGCTTTGTGCATGTCCTGTCTTGTGGATTTGATTATACGCGTTACTATGAAGACATGTTAATACATGGCTATCAATCAATTTGGTGGGTTGGGAAACCGCACTCCTACATCCCGTTGTGGTGAGCCTCAAAATAGGAGGGATTTGGATCCTATTTAATTGTCAGGAAATTTACAAAAAAAGTTATTGTTTTTCTATCACTCCAGTATGACTGTGGACACACTACATCTACACACAGTTCTGTCCGAACAGCTTACAAAAGTTGGTTTTCGTCAAAGGTGCCCTTTAAACCATGTTCAAATTTGATCCTCTGCATTTCACTCATGAAAGTTCACAGAAACATTATGAGTGAAAAGTAAAAGATTAAACTTGTTTTGGTAATTTATGAGGACTCTCCATTAGAATAATATATTTTAGATGTGGCAAATTTTGACAGTGAAAAGCCCAGTTAAGTATGATTTTGAACAGTTTTTAATAACGTGGGCAAGGGGCATGTCCTCATAAACCACCTCAACACAAATATGTAGGCCCTACCCATGTCGTTATCCAGGTTTATCCTGCTATATCACAAAAACTGGCAAACACACACACACCCTGTGAATATACACTTAGAGGAGTGGGCAGCTATTTGCTTCCAGTGCTCAGAGACCAATTAGGGATTAGGCGCTTTGCTCAGGTACTTTATCTGTTTTTTTAAAAGTAGGAGAGAGCATTGTTTATTCTCCACCCACCTTACATTTGTGGAAATCACAGCTGCAACCTTTGGATTACAAAGCCTGACATCCTAACGATTAGACCACAACTGATTCACAACAGATCCACAATAGGATGAGAGAAAAAAAAGTCACTGGAAAAAATATAAAGCACCAAGATATGCAAAGCTGACCTGCACAGACACACAGGCTGAGCCCTTGACTTCAATGCTGTATT
>CAIGQQ010004837.1:23230082-23240997 GCA_903798035.1 Danio albolineatus | reverse complement strand
CCAGGTGTCCTATCAGGGGCTGACTGGTGGCAGTTAACAACTGGCTGGTGGGCCATGTATCACACCAGTGGCTGGTTGGTGGCTGTCAGCAACTGGCTGGTGGGTCAGGTGTCCTACTAGTGGCAAGTTGGTAGCAGTTGGTAACTTGTAGGTCATTCCATAGCATCAATTGTTTTAACAATAAACAATATGAAGACTTTTATGGATTTATTCTTTATCACGAGACACTTTCAGAATGTTTATCACAAATAAAGTGTCCTCAAATCTTAAAATATGGAAAGGTCTGTGTTTCATTTGGTTGCTTTCAATTTTCAATTGAACCCCGACTCCTTTTTTTTAACAGAAAGGAAGATATTTTGAAGTTTAAAACCTGTAACCATTCACATTTATAGAAGGAAAAAGAATATTTAACTGTATGTTCAACAGAAAAAAACAGGTTTGAAACAAGTAAATGATGACAGAATTATAATTGGGTGAACTTCTGTATCCCTTTAACTGTTTAGAAAATGAAGAGCGAAGCTACAGTATCACATCCGCTATGTTTAGTCTCTGACCTCCCAAAAGAGTTGATTTTGCATCTATGTATTCTGCCCACTGATCGATATATAATGAAAAACCCAGTGGTGTAGGACTATACTTCTCTAGGTCTATGGATTTATGCCTGGTGCTCCAGTTTCCCACACAGTCCAAAGACTGTAATTTTGATGTTTATTGGTGATGTCATAGTTTAATCCAAAAACCAAGGCATTATTTTCTGCTTTGGTTATTACACTTGTAAGAGGTTGTTATACGCTGTTATAATTTGTTATATATTACCTAATGTGTGAGGCTTGAAGCTTACACTGCTATTCTGAAACAATAATCGAAAACAGAAAGCTGAAGTATACCCTAGTAGCAAAGAATTCTGGCCCAGATTTGGCATGAATCTGGCAGAGCAGGCATTCATCTGGTACTGGCATTCGGCATGTGGGCCAAACATGGCAGAGGTGGCACCGTCTTTAAGGCGGCACACTTGGGCCAGATGTAAAATGTAGTATTTGGGCCAGATGTTATTAACTGATATGTGGGCCATGTAAGTTTGGCCAGTTTGACCCACATTTTAAATACTTTATTTTTTTTCAAGAAAAGAAAAAAAAAATTCCAATCCGGTCACAAAAAGCACGGCCATAGCACGCCTAAAGTGCAATGATTCATGGGTTTATCAATTTCCTTGCTTGTAGTAACACACCAACATATCTGGCCCAGTTCAGGTCCAATTATGGGTGATTAACTTGGATGAGTCTTGGCCCAGATATGGTCCATGTTTGGCCCTTGTCTGAAGACTTGGTCCAGTCATGTACCGTAATTCACTGCGGCATGTGGGCCAAGCAAAAGTTGATTGTGTGGGCCAGAGCTGGGCCAGAGATATTTTGCTATGTGGGTAGCATGTTAACAGTAAATTTATCTGACTCCATTGTAATTAATCCAACTCCATTAAAGGTGTATAATAATTAAAAAAGAGAATCTCAATGCCTTAAAGCAGGCAAAGTTGTTTATTAAGTTACATATGTTTAAATATGCAGACAGTATAATGAATGTGTATGTGTGTGTGTGTGTGTGTGTTTTGCAATGTTAGTCTGAAAAGAAAGAAATGGCAAAGCTTAGCCTTAATGCTTTTCAAATGTAAATGGGATTTTATAAATTTAACATTCTTTTTTTTTCTTCTAATTTTATCATTATGCATACATTTTTGTATACAGTCAGTTTTGTTATTTTAGAGAAATCCAATGTCTTGTACAGATCCATTGCGCCCTCTGGTGGAAAACAGACAAAACACAGTCAAATATCGCCAAGTTCCCAAGTACACCCATCTGCAGACTGCAGATTGGGGCGGGGCTGAATGTGGGCGGAGCTGAACGTGCATCCCCGCCCATAAATAGGCGGGACTGAACATGTCGCTCCGCCTACACGTTTTTCATTGGTTAACGGAAACATATTGATGTTGACGTAATGTATGCTTTCGATTCCGGTTTTCATCGCTGCATGGTGAGTACACATCTTATTATGTACACGCCACGAGCTACGTATGTGTAATTTGTTTAATTAAAGTCCTTTATTCTTTAGCTGTGTGTAGCTGAAAAGGGATGTGAAGTTTTAAAGCCTTGTAAAAGTTTGGGTTGGCGTTTTCCAGGTTGATCGTCTTATTCACTTAGATTAATGTACACTTTAAAGAGTTTTGAGTAACAGTCTATCAAATTAATTTTATTGATATCAAAGATATCAATGACCAAAATATATTTTTTTCTTTGTGGCTTGTTCTCTAATATACATACACAGATGTTACTGCTAAATATATACAATATGAAACTTTTGATTCTTAACATTAATCTATACTACCTTCTGCTTGCAGATCACTGGCATTGATATATTCATAATTCTTGTGGAGCATTCTCTGTTTTATTTTATTTTACCTCAGTTCTGTCTCTTTTTGTTTGAATTTATTTTGCTTTTAAATATTTTTTACATTTTTATTTACACTTCATTTTCTCTTTTTTATTTACTTTATAAGCCATGCGCAAAACTGTTATGCAAGGTGGGATGTGAGCAGGGGGCATGCCTAGTACAAACATATTTAACTCTTTGAGTTTGACTTTAATTTGCTGTATTTTAGGTGACAATTTGGACAGATTTTTGGCTATTTTGTACAGATGCCACTTGAGATCCTGCGGCGTATACTCCTGAGAATTGTCACAGGATGGTGATGGGGCATTCCTGCAACTCTCACTGACATGCAGGACCTTCTGAGCCATTGTCAGTGATCCAAAAATCAAGGAGCAAACTCACTACATCTGGCTGAACAGTAAGTTATTTATTTTAAAATTGTGACTACTGAGGAAAGTGCTTGGCATATTCCATATTTGTTTATATTCATCATAAAGTAATTCTCATTTGTTTGTGTGTGTGTGTGTGTGTGTGTGTGTGTACATAATAAATAGTACAGAATAGTACAGAAGCACTTTTTACAGTACTTTTACGTTTGTGTCTTGCTTAAAAATATTCTTGATTTTATTTAGGTGTCATGAATCAGAGTGCCATATACTTTGACGAAGTGCTTTATCTGTTGGGGATGACAAGAGGGGAGTCCTACAAGCATTCTGTTTAAGAATTGACTTCCTAGGATATTGCTCAGCAGATTGTTACTTCAATGCTGGAGGAGAATTTCCCTGTGAAAAAATATCTAATTGTTCTTATGTTTATTAAAGTTGATAATCACGAACTACCATATCTTAAATTCTTATTATTATTTTCTATCAATTGTCAGTTTTCCTTTTGTATATATGCGCATGTGCAAACACAGATACGCTGCAGGTGAGACATCTGACATCTAAAAAAAGTGTATTGTTTTGTGTTGATGTATTTACTGCAGATGAAGTTGGTATGTACTTGTCAGCCTTTGTAAAATGAAGATTTCAGATGTTTACATGAGCGCTGCACATATTTGATGCCAAATTTATTTTCATTAATTGGTGTCCTGATAAATAAGTAATAAATAAAACTGTGGGTGTTTGTGCCACCCTTTTAATAAAATATTAGGTCTATTTAAAATGAAATAGAATAACAATGTTGTAAGTGACTCTTAATAATAAAAAAAATCATACAAATATTTTTAAAGATCTACAGTGTGTGTGCAGTGCAGAAATGGACCCAGAAGTGTTGTTAGAAAGGGGTATTAAAGTATTTACTCTGTATTTACAGTTACAAAAATTAACATTAAGAAGGCTGCATTTTAATTCAGTATTATTATATTATGAAATTATTTGTAACTTGTTAGTTTAAAAGTAGTACAGACGTCAAAGTAAAACCACCCAGTAGATGACAGCAGAGCAGAGTTTTAATTAATTCAAATGGAGAAACTGAACAAAACTTTAATGGACCAGTAAATAATAATTTATGAAACTGATTGCATTTATAGACGCAATACCTACCATGACAAAGAATTTTACTCGTGCTGGAACATTTACATATAACAAATAAAAACGATTTATATTCATAGCAGCAGTAAATTAAAAATTAAATCCATTATATGATTAAAATAAACTGATTTAATACGTGAAAAGGTTACAAACATATACTTCCCTTTATAAATAATAGCTAATTCCTGCTCTAAATAAATAAATAATTTTAAAACTCAAAGCAGCACAGTATTGAAAAAAAAATGGGCACGTGCCCAATACTGTAATAGTCTTAAATCACAACATTTAATGCTAACATTTTCAGTTATGAATTTTCCAGAGAGGTTTCCTATTCATTTAAAAGCAAACCGGAACTAAAAATGAAAGTGAACTAAAAACACTGCATTGCTGAAAGGCAGAGGTGAAGTGGTATCATTGTGAAAAAGGTCAGTTTAATATAATTGTCATAATATTTTTAGGAGGAGAATTATGAAATTCACATAACTGTTTTCTTTATCGATTAAAATCATAATTTAATAACGTACATAATTAACAAATAAAACACTCAACAAGAATGTCCACTTCTGTGTAGTTTTTGCTTACTAACCATATAAAAAACAATATTTAAGAAGTTGTAAATGCATTTCCTGTTTACTGACACCACGTAGTGGAGATCGACGCTACGTTTCCACTAACCAATGGAATTACAGGTGGGCGTGGCTGCATGTGCAGCCCCGCCCCATATGCAGCCCCGCCCCGATCTGCAGTCTGCAGACAGGGGCTTCTCCCAAGTTGGGGCTGAGTTATGTAGTGTAGAGTTGGGGATGATTTAATGGATCGTTCATATATTTTACACACTGAGAACAAGTGAGAAACAACAGTCAATGGGAAAAAAGCCACTGTAAAAGATAAGCAATGGTGGGAAAGTGCAGTACGCTTTAACAGGCCAAATAAATAAATTTGTATTACTTGAAAACCATCAGTCAAACAAAAACATAAAAACCTCACACTTTGTACACTCCGTTTAAATCCAGCCCTTTAACACTCACAGCCAATCAGACGAATTCAGCCTTGATGATATCATGGAGCCTCATGCTTACATTTAGAATTACTTGTATTTGAGAGGATCCAAGATGGCGTCCTGCTAAGTCTACTTGTATCGCGCTCTGCTGACAAATTTATCTTTAACAGCTAAACAAGAAATATTTTACCTCAAAATTACCTCTCACTACATTGAAAATGAAATCAGCGGCAGATAAAAGGAAAGGAGGAGAAACATCGCGTACTCCACGTATGTCTAGTCTTATGGAAGGCCACAGCTATGCTGCTCACGGAGATGACTCTTTACCTACACCACTACCGGAGAGCCCAAATAAACCGCCTTCAAAGAAAGGCAGAGTTGATGACGATTCTGTGATCTCCACGCTTTCTCAACTAATAAATAACCGATCGGATGCCCTGGAAAAAATGGTTGGGGACAATGCGATGAAAATAGAAGGTCTAAAAAAACTGTTGACTTTATCTGTGCCGAGCTCAACGACGTTAAGGGGAAGGTTGGCCTTATTGAAGCAAGAGTGAGCTCTGAGGAAAAAAAGATGGAGTTCTGTGAAACAAGAATTGCGGATTTGGAGCGTTACTCACGTCGCTGGAATTTGCGCCTGCAAGGAGTACCGGAAAAAGAAGGTGAAGACATCAGGGCTGAATCTATTCGTATATGTGTCGCCACTTTTCCAGAGGGTGGTCCGTCTCTACCGGATAAAATTGACAGCATTCATCGCATCGGGAGGAAGCCAATGAACACCACAAGGCCACGAGCCGTCATCATCCAATTCTCTTCACGGGTAATGAGAGATGGCGTGTGGAGAGCAGCGAAATCATCTGAGTTTCTTCGTGTGAACGGTCTTCGTTTTTCCGAGGATCTTACGGCTTTTGACCGAGAAAGAAGGCTCTTACTTTGGCCATTGGTGGAAAATGCTCGTAAGCAAGGAAGAAAAGCTTACTTTGTTGGGCACCGAGCTTTCATTGAAGGTTCAGAAATTAACCCTTCGTGATCTGTACAAATAATCAAGAGAGGTTTACATATCTAACAGTACACTATTTGTATTCAGAACGCTAAAGTTGGCTGTAAATGTTCTTACATAGTTATTCTGTCAGCTACTACCTTTGCGTTTTCATCCGGTAAGCTTAAGTAAGGACTTTTTTTTTCTTTCTCTTCTTCATATTAAGAGTTTGTTTACTCTGTCTATTTCTGTTATTTCACTCAACACCAGGGGACTTCGAGACCTTACTAAGCGGAAAGCTTTGTTTTCATTTGCAAAATCATTTAAAACAGACTTTGTTTTTTTTCAAGAATCACATTCAATTTCTAGTGATTATGCTTTTTGGAAAAATCAGTGGTGCAACGATATTTGGTTCGCCCACGGCTCAGAACATTCAGCTGGAGTTTTAATTTTGAAAAACTGTTTTGTTGGAGACATTTTACATCACCTTTGTGACAAGAAGGGACATTTTCTGTTGTTGGTAATTTGCATAAGTAATATTGTGGTAATTTTGGTTAATATATATGGTTATAATGTTACTCGTGATAATGACTTATTGTTTGAAACTATAGGAGACAAAATTGTGTTATGGCTTAATACATACCCAGATGCCTTAATTTTTATTGGGGGAGACTTTAACATTGTGCCTGATAACCAATTGGATAGACTACCGCCTAAACAGTGCACTTCTGTTAACACTAAACTGAAAGCTTTTATGGACAAGCTTAACGTTATTGATATTTGGAGAGAAAAATTTCCAAATTCTAAGTCTTATACTTGGAGTAACAAAAGTTGTTCTAGGCAGTCTCGTATTGACTACTGGCTTGTGTCTCAATGTGTCAAAAACTTTAAAGCTACTATTAGCATTCTTCCCTCCCCACTAACTGATCATAAGACCATTCTTCTTCAGTCCCCTCTTTCATCAGATAATTTGATCTCAGGTCCCAGAGCATCTTATTGGAAACTTAATTCCTCACTGCTTACACATGATCATTTAAAGATAAAAATTTCATTTCTAATTAAATACTACTGGCTCAAAGCGAAAAAAGAAGACAAATATGGTTTGAATTGGGAACTTCTTAAACATGAAATTGGCAAATGTGCTAGGAAATTTGGGACTCAACTAGCTAAACTTAAAAAGCAAGAGGAGGAGGCTATTGTTTATAAAATAATATCCCTTAATAACAAAGTTCAGGATGATCTATCAGAAGCAGAATTTCAAGAACTTGCTGAATTGCAAAATAAGTTAGATTTAATATATAAATACAGAGCAGAAGGCTCTTTTATTCGTTCTAGAAGAAGATGGCTTGAGCAGGGAGAGCAAAGCACAGCTTACTTCTTTAGGATGGAAAAGAATAATGCTAGAAATGTAACTATTAATTCCTTGATTATTAATGGAACCGAGTCTTCTGATCCTAAACAAATTGCTACCTTTTGTGCAAATTTCTATACTGATCTTTATAAATCTAAATATTGTGATGACTCCGCACAGTTGTTTTTCCAATCTTTAAAAGGAACAAAGACCTTATCTGTAAATGATAAGGACACCTGTGATAGGAATATAACTGTTGTTGAAATATTGGAGTCTATTGAAGCCCTTAAAAACAATAAATCTCCCGGTACTGATGGACTGACGGCCGAATTTTACAAAATGTTTGCTCAAGATTTAGCACCTTTTTTACTTGAAATGTTTTTAGAAAGCATTGAAATTGAAGCTCTCCCTTCGACATTATCACAAGGCTTACTCACTTTAATTCCCAAACCAAAAAAAGACATTCTTTTTATAGATAACTGGCGTCCAATTTGCCTCTTAAATTGTGACTACAAAATATTAGCATTAATAATGGCCAATAGGCTTAAAAGTGTGCTGGGAACAATCATAGATGAAACTCAGACAGGTTTTATCCCTAAAAGACACATCTCTAATAATATCCGCCTCGTCATAGATCTGTTAGATTATGCAGAATTTGTTAAGGAGGAGAGTTTTATTCTTTTTTTAGATTTTTATAAAGCCTTTGATTCTCTTGAGCACAATTTTATTTTACAATCATTGCACAAGTTCAACTTTGGAGACTTCTTTTGTAAGTCCATCCGCACTCTATATAAAAATGCTACCTGCTCTATTAAGCTTAAATCTGGTACGTCACCTAGATTTGAAGTTTTTAGAGGAGTTCGTCAGGGTTGTCCAGTCTCGCCTTACCTCTTCGTAATAGCATCTCAACTTCTTGCCTCTTATTTGCTGAACAGTAGTCTACAAGGTATTAATTTAGCTGATAAGCATTTTCTCATAAGCCAATTAGCAGACGACACCACTCTCTTTCTGAAGGATGATTCACAGATCCCTCTTGCTATTAATTATATTAAAATTTTCACAAAATCATCTGGCTTAACTTTAAATTTAGATAAATGTGAGCTGCTAGCTATAAAGTCCTGCTCTGCCTCCTTTCTTTATAATATCCCTGTCAAATCTCAAGTATGCTACTTAGGTATAACTATCTGCAAAGATGCCAATATAAGAGGAAAATTGAATTTTGACCCAGTAATTGCTAAAACAAAAAAAAAATTTAACTCCTGGCTCCAAAGGGACTTATCTTTAAGAGGAAGGGCACTCCTTACGAAAGCGGAGGGTATTTCGAGAGTAACATATCCTGCTCTCTCACTGTCTGTGAACAAGTCTCTCTGTGTGGAGGTTGATAGAATGCTTTTTGACTTTCTTTGGAAAAACAGAAGACACTATATCAAAAAATCTGTTATTATAAACAGTTATGATTATGGAGGTCTAAACTTTCTTGATTTTTCTTCTATGAATAATACATTCAAGATAAATTGATTGAGGCAGTTTTTGAATGATCCTGATTCCATGTGGAATGCGATTCCCAAGTATATTTTCTCCAAGGTTGGTGGTCTCCCTTTTTTGTTAGTATGCAATTATAATATTTCTAAACTTCCCATTAAGTTATCCAATTTCCATAAACAAGTATTATTGGCATGGCATCTAATATATAAACACAACTTTAGTCCCCATAGGTATTATATCTGGAATAATCATGATATTTGCTATAAAAAAAAATCTATATTTTTTCCTAATTGGTTTAAGAACAATATTTGTTTAGTTTCTCAACTCTTTAACAATAATGGTTATTTACTTTCTTATTCTGAGTTCTTAAATAAATACGGTATTCCGATAACTTCACGAGAATTTGCCATAGTCATGGATGCAATTCCCAGTGGAGCTATTGCCCTTTTAAAAAACTCTCTTGATTCTATTCTCCCCTTTACTTCACTAACTAATGCTTGTGATACAGTGGTTGGTAAAATTTGTTTCACGCTTAACCCTTCTCTGAGAAATAGAAAAATTCGGCATCTTTTTCAAAATGAAATAACCTCTATTCCTCATGTCATATTTCACTGGAATAATTTGTTTCATGACATTCCTTGGAAAATTGTGTGGTCCTTACCCAACTAATTTTTAATCACAAATAAGGTTAAAGAGGTTTCCTTCAAGTTGCTACATCGAGTTTATCCAGTCAATGTTTATATTAAAAAAATGCTTCCTGAAAAGGATCCCCTTTGTTCCTTTTGTGGAATAATAGATGAATCTGTCGATCATCTTTTTTGGGATTGTGTCTATGTAAAGACTTTTTGGAAAGAATTTCGGTTATTTATGTGTGTCTCTCTTTTGGATAATTTTTCTTTGTCATACACGGATGTTTTATTTGGTTTTTATCATATTGATAAAAGTAAAGATAAATATTTTCTAATAAATCTATTTATTTTACTAGCAAAATTTTTTATACACAAATGTAAATTTTTGTCTGTAAAGCCCCTTTTTCTTATTTTTTGTAAAGATTTTAAATATTATTTGAACACAATTTCTACCTCCAGCAATGTTAAAGCTATAAAATCAGTAACACTGTGTGAAGCCTACAGTATTATCTCTTTTTTATAATACTTAGCGGACTGTATTTGTGACCTTTTATACTTCACTGTGATCTTTGTAACTCATATTACCCCTGGCTTATTCTTATTCTTTTGTTTCCCTTTTTGTTTTGTTCTGTTGTTTGTTTTTGTTGTTATAGGAGTTATACCCTTCCTGTATATTTCTGTACTTTTGTTGAACGTTCTAATAAAAAAAAATAAAAATAAAAAAAAAATAAAAAAAAGAATTACTTGTATTTAAACCTGGGCTGGTCCAGTATTAAGCTCCGGGCTGCTTGCAGAGTGAAATGGAAAAAACAACAACAAGTGAAATGTCGACAATACAGCTTTTACAGTTTATGCTTAACAGGACCAGGGTCAGATTTCTACAGCATATTTTGAATTTCAGGAGAAGCAGCCATGACAGATGCCAGAGGAGTCAACAAGCAACAACAAGCTTAAACACATAACATGAGTTAAAAGCTTAAATCAGCAGCGGTTTTAGAATCTTCTCACTTTTTAGCTTGTCGTAAAACCACAAACTTCAAAACTATCAACATTTATCCTTAATAATTTATTTAATATTTATTCTAATAATAATTTTAGCGTTTTTTTTAATCACAGAAAATTGGAGTCTCACTTTTTATTAAATGATCGCGATTATAGTATAGTCTTACTAGTGATATCATTTGAGTCACAAACATAAGTAAAGGGATTACAGTTTATGGTAAAGATTGGAAACAACTTGATGCTTCAAGTTGTAGAAATTACTTCACACCAAAAAGTGGTGACAAACAATCAGCTAAATGTTTCACTGAAAATTTTAGAAAACTATTAATCTAGTAATGAAGCATGAAGCCTTCATAAGTTTATTGAATCATTAACAGAAAATGATATTTAAAAATATGAATTTAAATTATATAGTATAAAATAAATGTTTTGTTATATTATGTTACAATATACTACATTTTGTAGCAAATATTTGTTCATAACCTTTAATAACTAAGCCACTCAAAGAATTAAATC
>CAIGQQ010004837.1:23191424-23217718 GCA_903798035.1 Danio albolineatus | reverse complement strand
ACCACGTCACGGAAAGGAGGTGCTTGGGGAAAAAGACTCGCTCAGACGATTCATATGGGAGTCGGTGGGAAAATGAGGTAAAAATAAATAGATATTATAAGACATCGAAAGTGTTTTTTGACCTTGCATACATATCATCCTGTTGTTTGGGACTTCAAAAAGTGAAATTTAACCGTTCTCAACCCACCATATGGGCTCTTTAAGCCAATCTGTCTGCTCCCTGACCTGGGCCCCAGTTAGTCAAATGCCAGCACTAAGACTATATGCCAGATTACTAGAGATTATTTGATCAAAAATGATGATTATTTCATCAAAAATGACCAAAATAAGGTAATTTGCCAACCCTGTAAGGCTACTTTAAAATACAACAGCAGAACGACAGCTATGCACCACCATCTACGATCGAAACCCCCAACAACGAAGGCAAATGTTAAAGAGGCACACACCGCAAACGAGCATAGGTGAAGTCTGTAAACGCCCGATTACAGAGAAGAGAAGACAAGCAATAACAGACTTACTTGTAGATTTTATTGTGAAGGATATAAGACCACTCTCTGCAGTTTCAGGAGAGGGATTCAGGGAAATGATCAACTACATTGAACCCAGTTACACCATTCCATCGAATGCTACACTGTGGAAAATAATTTACCACAAATACAGCTCTGTATTTGGACATAGCATAAGTGGACATAGCTTCTGAAATAAAAGGAAAGAAAGTCTCCCTCACTACTGATCTCAGGACTTCTTGCACCATGGACCCATATTTAACAAAAACGGTTCACTACATCAATGAACTATGTGAGCTGAAATCAAGGGTGTTGGGTACCGCTATCATGGAAGGGAGACACACTGCTGTCAATATCGCACAGAAGCTAACAGAAACCATTAATGAGTGGGAGCTACGTATATTCTGCACAGTTCATGACAACACAAAGAATATTAACTTGGCCATGGAAATCTGCGAGGCCTTGCCCCACCACATTGGTTGCAGCAGGCACACTCTACAGCTTGCTGTTAAGGCGGGTTTGGATTTACCTGTGGTCTCGAAGACGATTGATGCTGCAAGGCGTATCATCAGTCATTTCCGTCACTCTTCAGTGGTGACCCGGGCTTTCAGGAGCAGCTATCCATGAGAGGGAGAAAACTCCAAAGTGATTGTGCTACTCAGTGGAATTTCACGTTTGATATGTTAGATCGGCTTTTTGAGCAGAGAATCCCAGTGCAAGCTGTACTCAATGACGAAACGGTAACTAATATCCAGTATCGAAAAACTCTGGCAATTAAGTCATCTTGTTGGGATCTGATTGAACAGTTGCTTCCCATACTGAGGCCACTGGCAAAGGCGACAACCATTATGTGTGGAGAGCTGCACGTTGGCCTGTCCTTTTTATATCTAGTGCTTTTCAATCTGACACAAAACACTCTGCTGCCCAGCGATCTCATGGCCACTCTGGCGTTCAAAGAGACAGTGCGGAAACAGCTGGTCACGCAGTTTAAACTGGATTCTGAAACCGTAGCCAAACCTCTCCAGATTAGTGCATGCTTGCTGGACCTACAGTTTAAACGTTTGCTGTTTCTATCTGAGAAAGCCATAGAGGATGCCAAAGGCCATCTAGTCGATTTATTGAATGACAGCGGGACAGCCCATACACAAACTTCGGATAAGCTATAGAGTAGCCTATATCCTAATAATCCATACAAAACTTAATTGTTTTTTAGATCACTTCTCGATGCATATGTCACTATCACATCAGGTAAACAGAAGGTTGCCGACTGCAACTTGAGAGCCAATCTATTGCCCAGTACGCATAAAAACCAAGACTCGAGGCTGATCTTGAGGAGCTCTTTGGATGTAACTACAGAAGCCGCAGTCCAACGTTAAAGCAGCCAACTACAATTGAAGACAAAATTCAAGATTATCCTGATGCCTGACATTCCCACCATGGGAAATTCTCTTGAATGATGGTCATGCAATGAACACCGGTTTCCACGAATATCCAATCTTGAGAAATCATTTCTCGCTGTCCCTGCCACCAGCACACCAAGTAAAAGAATTTTTTCCTTGGCCGGCAACACCGAAACAAGGCAAAGAGCAAGCCTGCATCCCTTTCACGTGGCTTGTATTACTTTATGCAAACCAGCGATCCACAAACTCGAGCAAAGACTATGTGTGGCTGGAGGATTGTAGCGGGAATGACTTGTCTTCTGTATAAACTTTCAATTCGGATGAAGAAAGAATGAATTCCTGATTTCTGCTGGAAACATGGTAGGCTAAATATAAAATGATTAAATTACAGGATGCAAATTTTATTCGTAATTGCATTGCTGACTTTCTACATTAGGCCTGCATCTTACAATGTCTTGTAATAATTTGTTTGTTTACTGTCTACATATATTTTATTTATTATTTTTAAAATAATTTTAATTAGCCCTATTAGTTTTTTGGCTTTGGCTTGTTGACGAATTATTTCTTTTTCGAAGTAAGCATTTCATTCTTATTACAGCTGAAAACTTAAATGTTAAAGCTATGTTCTATTACTTGCGCGCACAAATAACCTGATTGTTTGCATAATCTTCAAGCAAGTTGAGTAGATTAATATTTGTTCACTTCATTAGCCTACTGTTGTCGTTTCAAGACGCACATTTTGTATTCCGTCTAGCTGTTATTACATACTTTTTTACTTTCTATAAGTTAATTGTAAAATTAAAATGTACCCTAATATTTACATACAGCTTTTTTTTTTTTTTTATGTATTTTCAATTTAAGCTATTTATTTACACTTTTTTGGTGGTGGGGTATATTGTTTACGAACTACTGTTGAAAAACTATTTTTGTCTTTTCGAACTGGCATTAGTATTGTGGTATTTTTCAGTTTAAGTTTTTTTAAAAGTTTAATCTTTTAGAGTATTAGTAATGGTGAAAAACTGGGTCAGAGGTTAAGCTGTAATATTGCGTGCAAAAAATGGGGAAGTTGCTAAAAAACAACTTGTGAAATACATCGGTTGGGACATTCTGAGAAGTGACAGGATGTATGAACTGAAACGTGGCATACGTGGTCTACGTGCTGAACGTGTACATATGCATTTGGCCTTAAATAGTCAAACTGTTAAGAGAAAAATCCATTGAAATCGCAAATGAGGAACAATCAGAGGGAGTGAATGATCATACTATAAAAGACGTGTCTCTGGAAGAAGAGGCAGAGTGTGAATCTCTCCTGCGCAGCATGTTACTTTAGATTTCTCTCTGTTTTGTACTGAATAAAGCTTTGAAACTTTGACAGATTGACTCCATCCAATTCTGAACACGTAAATTGGACAATTTGAAAGTCTGACAGTATTAACATTAACTTTTATTTCTGCTGAAAACTTAATATTTGCAATAAGTTATTAAAGAAATAGGAGAAGGGAGTTCGTACTTTGCATACAGGTTGCTTATGACACAGACGTTAAGATTTGTTGCGTGCATGGTAGACTTATTTATTTTTTGTATTACTCTTTAACTCAAAAATAAAAATGTTATCTCAATGTTTTGACAATGTGTTATGAAATTGTTGCATTAAGCTATGAGTTAATAAAAAAGTGTATTGAGATGATTTCTTCGGGTCTTTTTAACCAGAGTAGCTCGAACCACGGGTAGTCGAGTAATTCGAGTATTGTTTTGAAAAAAAAATGATTGCCAGAAATCAGTAGTCGTGCAACCTCTATTTCCAACACATCTCAATATACAGCTTTGATTTCAAAATGAAATAAATTATGGTAGTCAAAAACTGTCTAAAATCATGTTTGTATCTAGTTTAACCAATCTTTCTACAATACATACAATAATTATACTTTTGTCAATAAAATAGTCCCTTAGGACCAAATGGTGAATTGTACACTTGTCACACTCTAAAATTTAATATCAATTGGACGATACGAGACGATCCCAAGGTTCTATAATCCTGGACCACGCTGTATCCTGAGCAGCTGCTTGGTGCATGGAGGAGTGGACAGCATGAGACTAATTCCTGTGACGCTCCAAGTACAGACGAGTCTCACTGACGTCCAGCGTTCTCTAGTCTCCGGCGCCTAGACTGCAGTTCTGCACAAAACGTGTGGCCTTAGGAGAAATGGTCATTCCCAACTGAGCCTGGTTTCTCTCAAGGTTTTTTTTAATTCTTCACTTTCGCCAATTGGTGAAGTTTTTTTCCTTGCAGCAGTCGCCGCTGGCTTGCATGGTTTGGGACCTGTAGAGCTGCACATCAATGAATTTGCTCTTCAGTGTTTGGACTCTCCGTAGTGAATATTAAACCACACTGACCTGAACTAAACTGAAATTCAACACTGAAAACTAGACTGACACTGTTTCAGTTTACTATAACCTTCTATGTGAAGCTGCTTTGACACAATCTACATTGTAAAAGCGCTATACAAATAAAGATGAATTGAAATAAATAATTCATTGATATGGTGTCGGGGCTCTTTTTGTGAACAATACACCATCAGTTCATCTCGGGAACGACAGATACAAGTCCTACAGTGGCCAGAGGGTTTTTGGGCTGTTCTTCTCACAGAATAGTGTTTAGGTCACTATGTGATGTGCTGGAGAAAAACATTTCCTGACTCATTCTCCCAAAATACCTTTAAAGAGCTCAAAAAAATTAGATCTGGTGGCCATGGGAAATGTTCAACTTTACTTTTCCAGGTCATAAAACCACTTTGTCACCAGTCTTGCTGTGTGTATTGGTGTATTATCACCCTGATACACACCACCTTCAGGATACAATGTTTGAACCACTGGGTGCACATGGTCCTCCAGAAGGGTTCAGTAGTCCCTGGCCGTGATGCTCCATCTAGAACCAGTATTGGGCCTAGGGATTGGCATGATGGTACAGCCCAAACCATCACTGATCCCCCATGCTTAATGCTCAAGGCATCAATGGTCTGGGTTGTATACTTCTTTGGGACTTCTCGACACTGTAACTCTTCCGGATGTGGGAAAGACAGTCAAGGTGGACTCATCAGAGAAGAATACATGTTTAACATTTTCCACAGCACAAGATTTTGGCTGCTGCACCATTGAAACAGGTGTTTGACATTGACATTCCAGTGTTGTGATGGAAATGACATGAAAACTGTGATAGCTATATTTTGTATAAAAATTATTATTGCTAATAGTCTCACATTAATAAACATAAAATATTTAAATCATTTCACCGGTGTGTAGTTAAGATACATTAAGTTACCAGAAAATAATATTTAAAAATGTCCTTTTCATTGTTGAAGTTTAAAACTCTGGGTGTGCAACAAGGTAAAAACAGTGATTTTGACACCTACAAGGTTGAATAATATGAAAAATACATAATAGGTGTAAAAAAACGTAAAAGTAAGTTTTATTGTTAGTTTGACAAAGAAAGAGGAATTTGTACAGAATTATATATTTTTGGAAATATGATCAAAAGACATAAACGTGCCCCTAGTTAAAGAATTAGTTAAAGAATTACCCACTTATGTTTTAACAAAAGTAGGAAAACAGTATTTACCATGCATTCTCCATTCCATTGCCAAATGTGCTGTATGCGCCATTTCTATGTCTGTATTTCATTTGTCTCTGGTATCCTGTTCAGTTTGGCAAATGGTTAAACAGCTTACTTTGTGTTGACAATGTTTTATCTAAATTCAAACAACTAAACAGTCTTGGTATTTTTTGAAATGTCTCTCACCGCTCTTAAGGAAGCTGCTGGCTTTCTCTCGGATGGCTGATGTGAGCTGCTTTGTGTTCTCCAGATACTGTAGAATGTAAATACTGGGAGATAGAATAGCTATGTTTTGGTTACCAGATCTGTAAATCATCCTTAAGGTTCTGTGAAGTTTTTTCAGTGCACGACCCACTATGTCTCCTACAAACCAAACACAAGTTTGGTTAGCAATATCATTTATTAGTCATCCAATTGAAAACTTCTATTTCATTTCGATTTTACATTTAAATAAATGTTACCAATGACTGAAACATAGGATCTGGCTGATCCCTCTATCACGTCTTTAGGAAGAGTCAGATCCACTTCCTCTGAGAGACTGTCACCTGTCAATCAGAGGCAGAATCACACATTAGAGATCAACAGAGTTAAACTATGACAATATTAAATACTGAAGTCTGAAAGTCAAACCCTTTGGACACAGCAACCAGCTGTTAGTCTCTGTCTTTTCAATTCCTTCAGCCTGCAGCATAAAACAATAAAACATAGGAACACATGCAGTATAAGGATTATATATAGAGGATTTCTGAGAGTCATTAGATGTAAACCTGTACAAGCAGACTTCGTGTGACGATGTCAATGCGTCCTCTCTCTGGCACAGTCCCAATCTCATTGTCACACACAGTCTGGGACGCCTCTGCCTCTGCACTGACTGTAATATTCACCACTCCTGCAACACAAGACATGTAAGTGAAGATACAGCAGACACAAACTCTGAAAAACAATGATTCAGACTGGACAAGTCACCAAGAACAGAAGGAGTGAGGATCCATTTGAAGGTTTTTCTTCCATTAGCACAGAGACAGGATGAATACTGATCATCAGAGGAGGCTTTGAGAGTGTAGTCTGAGGAAGGAGCTGGACTCACTTTAACCTGTCAATCAAGCACATGTGATTACTGTAATATTTGATTCGACTGGATCAGACAGAGTCTGAAATCTCACCATGATGCACTTGGACAGATAGTTGAAGACAGTGGCCTTGAGCTCAAAGATCTCCCCACGGATGATGGAGTAAGGCAGAGAGAGCTCCAGGAAGAAGGGCTGGAAAACTGTCAGCTGAGCAGGAGGAGCCAAACCCAGACCTGTGGAGGACAGACAGAAGGCCTCTGTCTCCCAAGAGGTGATGGTGCTAGGAACTGTGACAGGAACCTCGGCTGATCCAGAGTCCCTGGAACAAATATTGTAAAGCATATATTTTAGTGTGCTGACAAAATTCAGGTTGCCTTTTTGATTAATATAAGTGTGGTACATGAAAAAGGTATAACATAACAACTATTCATTTATATGACCCTGGACCAAAAAATCTTCAGGTCTTAAGTTGCAGAAGTATTCCCCTAAATACATTGTTTGGGTTGAAATTACCCATTTTCCTTTTTATAACACAAATCATTATATAGTTAAAGATAATCTTCCATGAAAACATTTGGTAAATTTCCCCCAGTAATACATCAAAACTTTTAATTTGATTAGTAAAATGCATTATTAAGAACTTAATTTGGACAGTTTAAATGTAACATACTCAATATTTGGATTTTATTTAACTCTCAGATTGCATATTTCAAGTAGTTATATCTTTGCCAAACACTGTCTCATAGTGTCACATCTTATCTCTATAAAGAGACACACTGGATCGCAGGAATTATCGAAAGATGTATTTATTTACAATATTAACACCCACAACAGGAATTGGAAACATCAAACGCTGGACAGGGAGTGTGGCAATAGAATACCGGACAAAGGAGTATAAATAGTATAAATGCACAGGACATCATTGAACTAATTACACACAGGGATGAGACACAGGTGAAACACCTGACATTACCCCCTGCCCCCCTTGCAGGCACATCTTCATGTCTTCTAAACAACAAGTACTACACATAGGCGGTCGGGAGGGGGAGAAGCCAGGGAGGAGTCTTAGGAGGGAGGGGCCAGAAGACAAACAGGAGAATGAGAGGTCGAGGAGGAAACACTGGAGGGAGGAGCCAAAAAGGGAGCTGGTAAACGTGGAAAGAAGGAGGTAGCCAGGGAAGAGTCACAGGAGCGAGGAGCCAGGAAAGGAGCTGAAGCAGGACGACCCAGGACGCAGCCAGGAAGACGGGCCAGGGCAGAGTTGAGGGAGGAGCCATAGAGGAGCAGTGGCCAGCGACTCCAGGGAGATGCTGCTGAAAGAGGTAGAGCCCAAGGAGGAGACGGAGAGCCGTAGTGCAGGGGTAATGCTGAGGTCTCGGAGGGCCAGAGTGAAGCACACAGTCAACGACGGGGGTAGGGAAGCTTGGAGGCCGGAGATGATGACGTCAGGTGACGTTTTCCAGACGTTGTAGCTGGTAGACAGGCCCACAGCAAGACCTCCCTTCCTGGAGCTTGAGGGTGAGCTGAGGGGCTGGCTGACAGCAAAGAGATGAGAGCTGGCTGACTGGCTGCATCATAATTCATATACGGAGGAGTAGAAGGTGGGGTGCTGCTCATGACTCAGGAGCATAATTCGACTGAACCAAACACAGGAGTATAAATATTCAGGACATCATTGAATAAATTACACACAGGGGTGAGACACAGGTGAAACTCATGAAACTAACTAGTGGCAGGAAAACAGAACAAAGGGGCACATGACATGAACACAGAGCACATGGAACAACAATACAGACACCTGAAACATAGTAATAAAACCATACATTAATGAAAAATCAATTTATTCCTAAAAATGGACCCTTATGACTTGTTTTGTGGTCCAGGGAAACATTTTTGCTATTTTGCAATTTTGATATCTAACTGACTTTTAAAGATGCTGCACCAACCTTATTTCAACAAGTTGCCAAAGCCACGTTTCTGGGAAGACAGATCTAACCTTTTCTTCAAATGTGAAATGATGATTTGAATCTTCAGAAATGCCAACATTCCAAAACACTAAACAGAGAGAACATAACATTTGCATTTGCAACATTTGCAAATTTACTAAAACTCTAAATCTATTTGATCATCAATTATTGCCATGACCTTCATAAATTTAAAGTACTGGTCAAGACAAATACTGTACATTTGAATGAATCAGGTTTAGTTGAGTTTAAATTAAAATTAAAACTGCTTCAGTTACGAGTTTTTGTTCCAAGTCTACAGTAACATCACCAGTAGCGAGAGAAAGATCTTCACAAGTAACATTCATTCATTTTCTTGTCGGCTTAGTCCCTTTATTAATCTGGGGTCACCACAGCGGAATGAACAGCCAACTTATCCAGCATGTGTTTTACGCAGCGGATGCCCTTCTAGCTGCAACCCATCACTGGAAACATCCATACACACTCATTCACTAGGACCAATTTAGCTTGTTAGTGTTTTATTTATGTCTTTGGACTGTGGGGGAAACCGGAGCACCCGAAGGAAACCCACGCCAACACAGGGAGAACATGCAAACTCCACACAGAAATGCCAACTGACCCAGTCGAGGCTCGAATCAGCGACTTTCTTGCTGTGCAACCCATTGCACCACCGTGAGGCCCCTTCATATGTAACATTTTGAAGATATTATTTTAATACTTCGCACTGTAATAATATAAAAGCCAATATTATTATTTTTTCTTATTTACAATTTTCAGACATATTTAGAAGGGGGAAAGGGATTATTTGGGTTATTGAGTTAATTATACAATGGCAGTGCAATTAATTTAATACCTTAAGTGGTTTCCATCGATTTATGGATCCTATAAAATCCTACATAATGAATACTAAATATTTATCTATCAGCTGGTGGAATAACAAACATACTCAACTTCTTGTACTTTTCACAAGTCGAAGTTCCAGATCTCACAGCCAAATTTGTTGCCATCTTCAATCCTATTCTCTGTCAGTCAACAAAATGATTCAAATAAAATAATGATTAATCACATTTGCTCCATTTTGTATAAAATGAAGAGGTAACACTATATTGATGGTCCATTTGAGTATTTGTAGTCTGTCTACTTAATATCTGTTGATACTGACATTTAACAGTCCTTTGCAAGTACATGTCAACTTACACTAAGGTCTAGTTTACACTAGTGCGTTTTCGTTTTAAAACGCATAAGTTTTGCTACGGTTACGCCATTCGTCCACACTACGCCGGAGTTTTCGAGGCGTGAAAACGAAGCATTTTGGAAACGCTGGAGAGGCCGTTTTCATTCTAAAACGCTGCTGCCCCGTCCCAGTGTGGATGTGGGAAAACGGAGACCTTTGAAAACGGAGGCGTGGCTTCTGAGATTCGCTACGTGATTGGGGCTTTTGGGTCATTGCGTAACCTTCCCTTATTCGTCAAGCGCACATGACTAAAATGTCACCGGAAGACGGCAGACCACCCTTCACTGTAAACACTGTATTTTTGATAGTCATAGATGTTTTATATTCATTTGTTACTTTAAGTAGCAACTCGACCTTGTCGTTTGTCCTCAAAAAGACCTCTCTTGCTTTCTTTACCATCGCGTTCATCGTTCAACCAGCGTTTGTTGACTAACAATAACCAAATGCCGAGCGAGACACGTGCTTCCTGTTTATAATTGAACGCGCATACCCAGAGTGCACGAATGGTCACGTGATATACGTTTTTGGTGGCGTAATGTGGACGGAGATCTGTGAGAGACGCTTGGGTGAAACGCTAGTGTGGACGCGGATCGTTTTCATGCTAAAACGCCATTTTAAAACTAAAACGCACTAGTGTAAACGGGGCCTAACCCTAACTCCAACCTAACAGTCTACTTATAATCGAATGAGAATTAGTTGACATGTAGAATCAATGTAACTTAAATTCAACAAACGGACCATCAAAATAAAGTGTGACCCATGTCATTTTTATTATGTGTTCAATAATGATCTGCTTGAATTCTAACCTTTGTGGATTTAAAGATGTTTTCCATTGGGACCGCCATCATATGAAAACACTCCTTCTCGTCTAGAAGACTGGAAGGATACCCTGATTCATACTTTACTGGCAGCAGGTTGAAGATCTGTGATGGGATTAAACTAACAATCAGTCTGAAGATCTGCTTTTCATGTCTGGGTGTCTCACACTCACTTAATTTCCTTCAGCTTAGTCCCTGATTTATCAGGTGTCACAGAATGAATCTACAATTACTTTGGCATTTCTTATGCGGCAGATACCCTTCCAGCCGCATCTTAGCACTGAGAGTACTCTAAATTGTGAGCCAATACAGCTGAATTTAATTTATCCAATTCACCTTCAATGTCTTTGAACTGTGGGGGAAACTGGAGCACCCGAAGGAAACCAACGAGAACACGGGGAGAACATACAAAGCTGGGAGCATTCAAGAATTCTTGCTGTAAGGTGACATTGCTAACCACTGAGCCACAGTGCCATCCCTGCCTGGGAGTCATTAAATCAATAAAAAACAGCTACAACAGATAAATTAGGTTTAACACTTGTCAACCTTAGAAAATAATGGAACAAGACTTAATATAACATGTTCTTCATATGAAGTATGCAGTTAATCAGGAATTGTAAAGCATCTACACCTTGTCAGCATCCAGACGTTTTTCTGACTCCAGGATCAGGACGCTCTGATCTACAGCACTGAGGCCACACAGTGAACCAGGCTGAGCTGTGAGCTGGAGAGTGTTTTTCTCACCAGGAACTGCTTTAGCAGGAGAAAACTGCAGGGAAACCTGTGGCGATGTAGTGGTTTAAAGATCAATAGGATCATTAAAATATACTACTAAATAAATTGGATTTATTACAAAGCAGAGTTAAAATCAATATGATTTATACAACTGGATGTGCTGCTCTTTGTAATGAATAACTGCCTGAGAAAATGACTAACGTGTAATTCATGGAGTGTCCGCTAGGGGGAAAACTAGAGCTGCAGATTGTAGGCGTTGTTTAACTACACTGTGTGACGAAGTTAATACAACTCAACACAAACAGCAGCTTGAGATCGTGTCTGATAATTATTCATTAATTTCCCCTTTTCCAGGGGTGCAACATTTTGGAGGCCCCAGCGAGGAAGGATGGTTCCTGGTTCTGCCAATCAACGTAGTGCCATGTGACGAGATCTTACCTTGCAACAACAACTACCACGATAAAAGGTCGGCAGTGTACAGGAGTCTTACGATTGGACGGGCAGAAGTGCGAGTACTCTGAGGTTTCTTATCCAACCAGGAAAACCGCAAGTCTTTTCCCAACCAAGTTAACACTTTGTTTTACACTGATATTGACCGCTTATCCACAATTAGCATGAACACACTGGAGGACTTGAGACTTGAAGTAGTGGGGACACTTTACACACTTAATAGTGATCATCTGATTGCAGTATGTGAATTTGTTGATATTGCTGGTGAGCAAAATGAAAATGTTTTGGGGAAAAGTCGCTCATTTCTGATTGCACTTATTGTAAAGCATATTGAAAGAGATGAGATGGAGGAACTGGAAGACCAGGGTATGTCTTTTCTCCTTTGCTTAAAAGACAAAATTACTGAACTTCAGTCAGACCCAAACACTGTAGACATGCAGCAAAAAGTACTTCCTGTAATTCAGATGTCAGAACAAGAAAAAATGCAAAAACAGATTGAAGCGCTCCAATTAGCTTTACAGTTGTCACTGCAGTCAAAAGAGAGTGAACCAAAACAAGAATTACAAACAGTGAGTCAAAATGATCAGACATTTCAGGCCAGTGTCCCAACAAGAGATCTAACCCAATCACTTTTGTGGCAGAGGGAGTTTAAAATATCTGGTCAGATAGGGGAACCAGGGCAAAGAGACAAACTTAGTTTTTCCAGTCTGGCCCATCAAATTGAGAATGGAAGAAAAAAGAATGTCCCTGAGCATGAAATAGTTCATGCAGTCATTAAAGCAATTGTACCTGGTATGCAGCTACGCAGCTACCTAGAAGGCAAAACAAACTTAACACTGCCTACTTTAAGAAGGATCCTTCGCTCACATTACCAAGAGAAGGGTGCCACAGAGCTGTACAAACAACTGATGTCTGAAGTCCAAGACAGTAAAGAGACACCTCAGAACTTCTTAATTCGAGTTTTAGATCTTAGACAGAAGATCTTATTCGCATCACAGGAAGCTGAGTCCAGTCTCAGATATGACCCCATTCTAGTGCAAAACATGTTCCTGCATACAGTTCTTACTGGTTTGCAAAATGATTACATCAGAGGGGATCTGAAACCATACCTGCAACAAACAGATGTGAGTGATGAGCTTTTGCTGGAGAAATTAAACCTAGCATGCATGACTGAAACAGAGAGACAAAACAAAAGGAAAACCGTTGTCCAGCATCGTTCAGTGGTGGTGCATTCTACAGAATGCAATGATGTCTCCGCACCTGTAGACAAAAAAGTTAAAATATCACTCCAGGAAAATAAAAATAAGCACCACCCTGATCTGTTAAATGAACTCAGAGAAATAAAATCAGATATGGCACTATTAAAGAGTCTCAGCGCTGAAGTGTCACAGATCAGAGAGTCAATTCAGTTACCACAGACAGCACCAGAACAGGGTCTAACCTCACCAGGCTTCCAAAACTATGCCTCAACTACTCACCCTGAACGTCCATTCCCTGAGTATTGGTCCAATTACAATTCAGGAAAAAGAGGAAGAGCCGTTCCATTCCAACAAGGATTTGCACCACGCCAGCCCTCTAATCAGATAAGGGGTCAACGAAGGAAATGCTTTAATTGTCAGCAGAGCGATACTGAGAATTATTGCACCCATTGCTATAGATGTGGAAGCAGTGAACATTTCTTTGCTGGCTGTAGGGCAAGAGCAGCAAACTCCCCTAGGGAGGTTCAGTTAAACGGAAGGGGGTTACTTCCACGGGACAGGGAGTAACCTGCCAGGTGTTACAGTCCCAACAACAATGCACAGGGTGTGGAAGAGGAGACGATGGTCACATTTTAAGAGTATGTTCATCCTGCCACAAAGCTCGATATTGCTCCAAGTTATGTCAGGTTCACCACTGGGGTAATCATAAGAAAGACTGCCAACAAAAAAAGCCTAAAGGGGTAAGAGAATTAGGTACCAAACAGAGATCAAATTCAAATAAACCACTCAGTGCAGCTGCTTTAGTGGGAAAACAGTGTCTTATTGACTGTCACATACATGGGGTCAAAACAACAGCATTGTGGGACACTGGATCTCAAGTTTGTATCATTGATGAGTGGTGGAAAAATGAAATATTACCTGATGTGATGTTGAGGCAACTTTCTGAAATTATTGACGCACCTGACACACTTCAGATTGTGGCAGCAAATGGACAAGATATCCCTTATGTTGGGTGGATAGAGGTCATGTTTAGGTTGCCAGGGGAAGACAGTGACAATGCAGATTCTGTCATACCCATGCTGGTGACGAAAGGGAAACATCTCTCCCATCCCATCATTGGTTACAATGCTATTGAGTTTATAATGACAAGCAGGGCCGTTGATGGTGCCAATCCAGCAGGGGGGGAACAGCTAAAAGGAATAGTGAATATGACTCTTCCGAGACTTGAAATAAGCCACATTCAAGCTTTCATCGATCTTGTAAAAGCAGAAAAGTTGTATGAGTATGTCGTACGGACTTCCAGGGAAATGGTATTGATTCCCAAACATACCTCCATGCAGGTTGAGTGCCGATTAAAGACGAGTCCTCTGAAGGAAGATACCACTTTGATGTTTGAACCTGATCTTGATCCCAAATGGGCAGAAGGACTAGAGTTTCAGGAAACACTAGTAAGGGTAAAAAAAGGCACCCCACCATATGTCATACTTGATGCCCGGAATTCAACAGACCATGATATTGTTCTGAGGGGAAGAACTGTCATAGGAACAGCACATGGTGTACAAGCTGTTTATCCATCAATGTCATTTGGTCAGTCAAGTCAGTCCATACCTGAATCAGTAAATCCTATACAAACATGCAGTGTTGAGTTTACCTGTGATGCCTGGGACCCTCCCGTTGATTTGAATCATCTGAGCCAACCTCAAAAGGAAATAGTGCACAATATGTTACGAGAGGAATGTGTGTCATTTTCGAAGTCAGATGATGATATCGGATGCATAGAAAATTTATCTCTGAAGATATCCTTAAAAGATACAGTACCTGTTGCACGTTCATACATCTCAGTACCAAAACCCCTTTATAGGGAAGTAAAGGAGTACCTTCATGACCTGATTGCTCAGGGTTGGATATCAAAATCAACATCATCGTATGCGTCACCTGTTGTCTGTGTTAGAAAAAAGGATGGAAGCCTTCGCCTTTGTGTGGATTACAGGGAACTGAATAAGAAGACCCACCCTGATTGTCAGCCAATCCCTAGAATCCAAGACATCCTGGATAACTTGGGTGGGAATTCATGGTTCTCACTATTAGATCAGGGCAAAGCGTATCATCAAGGCTTTGTGGCAAAGGAGAGTAGACCACTGACTGCATTTGTAACGCCATGGGGGCTATATGAGTGGATACGAATTCCTTTTGGCTTGATGAATGCTCCAGCTGCCTTTCAAAGATGCATGGAGGAATGTCTGGAGAGTCTAAGAGACAGAACATGTGTGCCATATCTCGATGATGTTTTGGTTTACAGCAAGTCCTTCGAAGAGCATGTCCATCATGTAAAAGAGGTACTGCAGCAGCTTAGACGGTATGGAATAAAGTTAAAGCCAAGTAAATGTGGAATGTTCAAGAAGGAAATTCGCTATCTTGGAAGAATTGTTTCAGCGGAAGGTAGTAAAGTGGATCCAGCTGATACGGAGGCAGTGAGAGCTTGGAAGGAAAAAAGACCGAGTACCGTTGGGCAGCTGCGAACTGTGATGGGCCTATTAAGCTACTATCGACAATATATTAAAGATTTTTCAAAGATTGCTGGTCCACTGTATGATTTACTAAAGTGTACATCAGAAGTGGAAAACACTAACAAAAACTCAAAACTAAGTAAACTGAAGAACAGAGGAGTACCTTCCAACCAACCAATAGTTTGGAAGGATGAGCACCAAGAGATCCTGGAAAGGTTGATTAACCATCTAGTCGAACCCCCTGTTCTGGCATTCCCTGATTTTTCGCTACCATTTGTTCTTCATACGGATGCCTCAAACCAAGGCCTGGGGGCAGTATTGTATCAAAAGCAGGACGGTAAGCTGCGTGTAATAGCTTATGGCTCTCGAACCCTCACAGCTGCGGAAAGAAATTACCACCTCCATTCAGGCAAATTGGAGTTTCTCGCTCTGAAATGGTCAATAACTGAGAAGTTTCGAGACTACTTGTACTACGCACCTACATTTACAGTTTTTAGTGATAATAACCCTCTTACATATGTACTGTCGAGTGCAAAACTCAATGCAACTGGATGTAGGTGGGTAGCAGAGTTAGCCGATTTCCATTTTTCAATAAAGTACCGGCCTGGTCGAGAGAATGTTGATGCTGACAGCTTATCAAGATTGCCTCTTGACATCGAAGAGATGGTGACACAATGTACAGAGGAAATGTCATCAGACTGCATTGTAGCCACTACACAAGCTGTTGAAGTTCAAGAAAACATCTCACCTTGGGTAGCATCTGTTTCATCTTTATGTTTGCCTGACCAGAGGGACAATGACCCTCTTCCCATGGGGGAAATAAAACAGAGTCAAAGAGAGGATCCACACATCGGACCGGTAATAAGATATAAACTAACTGGTATACGACCTCTTGCCCACCAAATGAAGTCTTTTACCACCCTCAACAGATGCCTTCTTCGAGAATGGGATAAGCTCCACTTTGATGAGGATGGTATTTTAAAAAGGAAGACAGTCAATAGACACCAACTGGTCCTACCTGAAAAATACAAGGCAGTGGTAATGAAGAAGTTGCACAATGAGATGGGTCACCAAGGCGTTGACCGCACAACATCACTGATCAGAGATCGTTTCTTTTGGCCCAAAATGCAACAAGAGATCGAACATTATGTTGCAAGGAGCTGTTCATGTCTAAAACAAAAGAAACCTTGTAAAGAGATAAGGGCACCTCTCACTAATATTATCACATCCCAACCCTTTGAGCTTGTGTCTGTTGACTTTCTTCATTTAGATAAATGTAAGGGAGGATATGAATACATATTAGTGATAGTCGACCAGTTCACACGATTTGCACAGGCGTACCCTACGACATCCAAGTCTGCTAAAACAGTAGCCGACCGCCTGTTTAACGACTATGCCCTGCGATTTGGATTTCCAAAACGAATACATCACGATCAGGGTGGTGAATTTGAAAATCAGCTTCTAGCACAGTTGACAAAATATTGTGGCATTCTCAGTTCCAGGACAACACCATACCACCCGCAAGGGAACGGTCAGACAGAACGATTCAATAGGACGTTGATACAAATGCTTAAGACACTGACAGACAAGGAGAAAATGAATTGGAAGGAATCCTTAAATAAACTGATCTTTGCGTATAATAGTACAAAATGTGATGTAACAGGATTCTCACCCTTTTATCTTCTTTATGGTCGACATCCTCGACTACCTGTGGATGTACTTTTTGGCTTGGAAGAAAGCAATGGTACTGTGAGCCACCAGGAATACCTACAGAGATGGAGTGAACAGATGAGGGAAGCACATGAAATAGCAAGGGAGAATGCTGGAAAAGCGGCAGTGCGGAGTAAGAAGCATTATGATAGAAAGTTGAGAAGTACAACATTGTATCCGGGTGACCGTGTGCTCATTAGGAATCTGACGCCAAGAGGAGGTACTGGCAAATTGCGCAACCACTGGGAAGAGACTATCCATACGGTTGTAAGGCAAATGAGGGAAGATCTTCCAATTTATGAAGTGAAGCCAGAAGTAGGAAAAGGAAGGTCTAGGGTCTTACACCGTAACCTCTTGCTGTCATGTGATCATCTACCGGGAGAGAGCCAAGTTGACACAGCTACTAACGTAGAAAAAAAGATGACAAAGTCAAGGAGAAATGATATTGTCAAACCTAATGAAGATGAAGAGGATGATGAGGAAGAGTTCTGTCTGTACTATTCATCAAATCAGCAGGATCCTGGAGAAGGGAAGGACAAAGAGTCTGATGAGTTGGAAGGGGAGAGAAGTGGACTTGCTGGTCAGTTCAATGATGGTGAGGATGTAGGAGAAAGAGAGGAGACTCTTGAGTTTTCACAGGAAGTATGCCCAGTTGAAAATGAAGAGCTGATTCAAACTGAGGAATCTTTAGTCGCAGGGCACGGCCAAGAGGAACAGATTGAAATTGAGTATACAATATCACCTGAGCCATGCAATCACTCAACAGCAGAGGTGGGACTTTCTAGGCCTCAGAGAGAAAGACGAGCTCCTCGAATGTTCACTTATGATTACCTTGGAACACCCACATGCTATAATACAAGTTGCTGTGGTGAAGTGCAACAGTATGAGCATACATCTTACATTGGACAGCAAACAATGCCACTATTGTCAAACCCAGCGCCCTTTAATAGTCCCTACCAATATTTTTCATACGGATACTAGAGATAGACAATTGGATAAATAGGCAAAGCAGATTTTGATTTGGTACAGCCAAATTATTTCACGTGAAGTGTGACTTGCAGGATGTCGGGACGACATCTAATTTTGTGGGGGAGTATGTAGTGGTTTAAAGATCAATAGGATCATTAAAATATACTACTAAATAAATTGGATTTATTACAAAGCAGAGTTAAAATCAATATGATTTATACAACTGGATGTGCTGCTCTTTGTAATGAATAACTGCCTGAGAAAATGACTAACGTGTAATTCATGGAGTGTCCGCTAGGGGGAAAACTAGAGCTGCAGATTGTAGGCGTTGTTTAACTACACTGTGTGACGAAGTTAATACAACTCAACACAAACAGCAGCTTGAGATCGTGTCTGATAATTATTCATTAATTTCCCCTTTTCCAGGGGTGCAACAGCGACAACAGTAGGACATGACATTTTGGTACTCGTGAAACTACTTCAGACGTGCAAATGTGTTTTTTTTACCTTATTTTTCAAACACTTTTCAGCATGGAAGTTTTCACTATGAATAACAATTTTTTCACTGGGCAGGACGCAGTACGCCAGAATCTGCACTGTAGGAGCCATATCTACACCAACAGACAGTTTGAACGATATTGTGCCACTCGCTACTTTTTTAGAAGACTTCACTTCAACTTTCTCATATCCATGATGAACAATCACTCCTCTGGACAAGACCTGAAACAGGCAGACGACACTCTGATAAACTGATCAGTGCAGTCAATTAATAATGTTAACCAATTATCACTATAAGAATGAGCACATGTACTCACCATGTAGACAATGTCAGCACTGACGTTTTTAGCAGTCTGTCCAACAAAATAATACCTGATGGTAGTTGTAATCTCTGTGCCACACTTTATTGGTTGCTCAATATTTTCTATAATCAGTTCACTTATTTTTGGGGTGTATGCAGCAGCAGGTTTGGGAAGCTGCACAGTTTTTTCATCTGCAGTGAAGTAGGGTGAGTTTAGAAAACGAGAACGATAGTTTGGATACACACTTGCCTGGAAAACCAGAACCAGAAATGGCTTAAACCACTGAACCATTCAAAAAAATAAAAAATAAATAAAAATCCAAGTGAATGTAAAGTTGAAAAAAATACCATCAGATCAATATCACTTTCATCAAGACTTAATGTATTAAGAGAGAAGTTTGCCAGTCCATTGCGGTCTGTAGTAAGATTCAGGAGCACTTTAGCTGGCCAGCTGTAATTTTCTAATATATAAATGCGTTTGCTTGGAATTGGTGTTCCACTGATTCTTGTCAGTTTGACCTAATAATAAAAAAGGATTGAATGAACAATAACTGTCTTGTTAATCTGACAAAATATTGACTTACTTTTCCTTCTATGACTGTTCCATGTTGATATGTTTTGGGCAGGTCAGTAAATGTGACTTTGCCAATTTCATAAGTGAGAGATATTGTGTTAGATTTTGTCATGAAGATCTCTGTGAAATACAAATAGATGAGTGTGAAACTTGTGTTTCAGGTTGTAAAACTCATTTCAGTCCAAAAAACAATAGCTTACCAGTTTCTTCTTCTGTTATTGTAGCTTCAACATGAAGTTCATTTAGCAGTCGATGATGTGTTGGGGAAAAAAAGACAGACATAGCAAAGGTATGGTTGGCACAGCCTGTTTTATTAATCTATAAGAAATTGAAGACCAAAATGTTTAAGAGGGACTTAAATAGTTTAATAAAAAGTAGGTTTGGTACAAACAGTGAAACCAACAAACCTCAGCACTTTCTGTCACACACAATGGACTGTGTGTGTCAAGAGTTTTACGGCACACTTTCACAGATGATTTACCAAGTACAGGCTTCCTATAAGTGTATCTATTAAAATTGTTTAATGATGTTAGCCATAGTTCACTTTAATTAAATTTCTCAGTTTTTAAAATGCTACTTACTTTCCACAAACCTCAATTGCCATGAACTCATCATCTATGCTCACAGTATTTGGTGAAATCACAGAAACTCCAAACTTAGGCAAAACTACAAGACAGATGACAGAAATCAAGAGTTTTTAATTTGCATTAAAAATAAACTAATATTTCATTGCCTTACCATATTTTTTCACATCAAAATAATGTGAGATCATCCTTTCACCGATGAAAGCCTTCAGTTTGTATGTTCCTTCACGGGCGTCTGGGTTTAATTCATAGGAACGTTGCAAAATCCACCTTGTTGAGGAAACATTTGTCCATTGACCAATCCTGTTATCTTGACTGTCCTGTTTAATCAGCAAAGTTGTTTAATTATTGTGAAAAGAATTAATGAATGAAGTTACACCTCAAATGCACAGGTATCTGCAGAGCATTAGTGTTATTTTTAAACCAATAGTCATTTTTTTAACTCTTTCCTTGATTTTTTTTTTCTACTTTCCTCAGCTTCAGGGGGATCAGAGCCTAAAAAGCTTATTTGGTAGAAAATACCAATTACTATCCTGCAAAAGATATTGGACCAATATTCACACTGTCAGGTATTTAAGTTGGAATGCAGACCCAATTATGTGCTGAACTGTACAATACTTCACATCATTACAACAATTGTCTGTTTTTTTGTCCCTAATGTCCCTGACCCTAAATGTCCCTAACACAGGGTTCCCAAACTGTTCAGCCTTCCACCGCCAAAAAAATAACAATGCCACTCACTTGCGACCACCATTTTTCTCCAAGGTGGTTATAAATAAACAAACATTGCACACACAAAAATAGGCCTATATAAACATGAGCATATTGACAACACAAAAAAGTGCAACAGTCTAACAACCATATAATTTTATAGTTATTTATTAATTTGTTTAATTTAATATTAATGTCACCCAATGAGACTGATGGGCACAATGATTTCAGCACAAGTCTATTCTGGTGCATCTGACGGTATTGCTGTGTTGTTAATCTAACGTAACACCAATCCTTTGAAAAAAAAAATCCTTTGCGTGTTTTTTTTTATGTAACTATTAACTATTTTTATCTTCGGTGGGTTATGGATAAAATATCTATATATATAATATCTATATAATCTAATAATATTCATAAAATTGATTAGACTTTTGGAAACCACCAAGCAACTTCCTGTCATTGTCCCATGACTAGGGCCACACAGAATCTGCACACGCAGAATTCCACAGATTTTTAGTCCATTCTTGATTCTGTTTAATTGTGTAAATATGTGTAAATGTATAATCAGTTTTCAAATTAATTTTAGTAATAATATTGACTAATATGAAAATATTTACTAACAATAGTTTGTAAAGTACAATTTTCTGTCTTTTAGTAAAGATTTTATATGAGAGACTTGCTTTGTTTACCAAATAAAGTCGATCTAATTGGATTTGCATTGTAAACATTAAATAAAAGTTAAAAAGGTATTACTTTATATTTCATATGTTAAGGTTTTAGTTACGATACTCCCAAAATCATTCCGCATAAATCCGCAGATTTTTAACAAAAGATGTCCGCAGATTCCGTCTGGCCCTACCCATGATGCCTATTACTGCCCAAACACATAACCATATTTAGTGCTTCAATTTAAAATTCCCTTATGTAGATTAAGGGAAACCAGTATGACGAACTAAATCCTGTTAAAATTAAGTTTGTTTGGCATTCGTTAAAAGTGTTCACAAATAGCTTTTTGGTAAATCTACCAATAGTTCATGGTGATAATGCAATAAGTTAATGTAATAAATTACTCAGACATTTCAAACTTCTTTTCACCCCTACATGAAGAATGAAAAAAAAGGTAACACTTTATTTTGATGGTCCATTTCAGCTTTGGTAGACTGCCTGCCTAATATCTGCTGATACTGCTCCTTCAACAGGCATTTAACTGACTATAAGAAACTTTGCATGTACATGTCAACTTACACTAACCCTATCCCTAACCCCAACCTAACAGTCTACTTATAATCTAATGAGATTGTAGGGATGGCTTTATCTCGCCATGATCATCAAAGATTGAAAACTGTTGTGAAGATCAAACAGCGAGAACTGCCTAAACCATAAACTCTCTAATCCTCTGCGAGGATCACGAGAAAGCTGCTGTCTCACCACCTGCCCTCACACCTTTTGGCCCTCCCTAGTTATACGACCAGGGGTATTGAAAGGTCACTCAGGAATGACCAGAATTCAGGTTTCTATGGTGAAATGATATATGTGGTGTATTTGCTAAACTTACAAACGTTAGCTTGTCATGTTTGGTATCATTTTAAATGTCTCTGTGTGAGTGGTAAAGTGGTCTTAATGTCACTGTGATATTTCACTTGTATTTGGTTATTTGGGTTTTGACTTTGATAAAATCTCTGCCAGATGCTCCCCCCTCCAGAGATGATTAACACCTCAAAGTCACCAGGCAAGGGTCTCTGTGACGCTTCTATTGTCTTGAATTTATGGCTGTTTGTTCTGAGTTAAGTATATAAGGTGAAGGTGTGGTATGGGTCATTGGGACTCTGTAGCCAGGCGACCCCGTTGTAGTGTATGAGTGTCTGAAGCTCTGGATCAGAACTCATATACTACAACGTATTTCTACATAGTCAGGTATTCACCCTTAACTCTTAATTGATCTTGGAGTAATTAATGTTGTACAATTTGAATTGGCTTATCTTGTGTTATTATGTGAATTGGAATGGAAAATCTTTGCCTGACAAATAAATGTAAAATTCTTGTTTAACTAAATATCTACTGAAATCATTTGAATCTAGTAGATTGTCTTAGGCTGGAGTTTCCACAACCAACGACCGGGATTCGTCATATAGTCAGGCTAAAATGGATGGAGCATTTGGCACAACATTTAAGACCTGCTAATTTCTGACAATCACTGGCTTAGTATGTTATAATCTAGTAACTAAATCAAACTTTCTTTATGTATGAGCAAGCATGGGGCGGCCTATTATTACTTAAAGGAAATTAGTTTACAATTATATCCTCTATCTAAGAACCAGAACCGGCGAGGTGGTGTCCGTGAGCAGATGTAACTGGCCAGCATACTGACTCTAAGTGACTTCGGGTAAACAATGAACCATTAACTGAAAATAAGGATTTATTAGGTTAATCAATCTAAATTAGACCAAATCACAACCTATAAGGTAATCGGCTTGAATTAGATGAATGAATATCTAAATTATAATAAATTGGAGTCAGATTAAATTCAGAGATGAAAGCGAATCAAAATATGTTTTCATAAGTAAAAATATTTCTTTTCACCTGTGCTAAAAGGCTTACATGCATTTACCTTCACCCATACTGTTAGCTCCGTCATTGGACTTATAGATGGACTCTTACAAGATTTAGTTGGCATGTAGATGCAATATAACTTAATTCAACAAACAAACCAGCAAAATAAAGTGTGAAAAAAAAAAAAAAAACTCTACTGTGTGTACACATGTAAGTTTTTGTCAAAATCTCATATGGCCTTTGGAAGATGGGATACATTTAGACTTAAATACAACTTCGAAGCTGAATTATGGATTTTGTAGATTTATTGTGTGTTGTTAATGGGTTATTTCCAGGCATAGGACAGTCTTTTGTGTTCTTACCTCAAGGCCAATTGCACTATACTGTAAAAGACAAAATTAACAATTAAAAACTGCAATATCAACAAGATTAACTGCCAACAATGCATTTATATGTTTAAAATGAATTAAATAAAAAAAGAGAGATGTAAAGACACACCTGCTGATCAAGAGGTCTAAAGCTTTCATCCATCGTAACAACCCTGAAGTTTACTGTGAAAAACAAAAATGTGAAATAAAAATAGCAAAACATAGCAAAAAGCTAATTTTCATTTTACCGGATGGTGATAATATTCATATTCATTTATTCATTTTCCTTCGGCTCAGTCTCTATTTCAGAGGTTGCCACAGCAGAATGAACTTTTCAGAATGCAGAATGAATCAACTTTTCCAGCATATGTTTTACATAGTGGATGTCTTTCGAGCTGCAACCCAGTATTGGGAAACACTCATACACACTCATTCACACACACTCATACACTACAGACAATTTAGTTCATTCAATTCACCTATAGCGCATGTCTTTGGACTGGGGGAAACCGGATCACCCAGAGGAAACCCACACAAACAAGGGGGGAATGTGCAAACTCAACACTGAAATGCCAACTGGTCCATCCGGCGCTTGAACCAGCGACCTTGTTGCTGTTAGGCAACAGTGCTAACCACTGAGTCTGAGTAACAAAACCAAAGTAATTTAAAACTCTGGGTCAACATTTTTAAATGTTCATACTTTATCATGGTTTTCTACTGGGTCCATAGAGAAACAATTACATTATGATTAGTGATGTATTTAACAATAACATAAACTATTTTCTAAGCAATTTGTTAAGCAATTTATTAAGCCAAACCATCTAAAACACCCTCCTGTTATTTTGGTCTATTAGGGTGTCTGTATGATTAATTTACTGTCATACAAACAACAGTGTGAACACAACTCTCCCTGTTTGCAATAATCCAAAAGCAAAATTGACTGTAAACAATGTAACATGCATGCCAGGCCAGTAGCTGTCTATGTTACGTCGTAAAAAAACACTACAGGTCGCACTTCAGTCCTCTAATCTGCCATGGATATTTTCGTTGTCAAGTACTCATGCAAGACCAACACATAATAAACATGTTATTTCGTTGTTATGTTATTTTCATTTTTTACATGCCATAATATGTGCAACTCACCAGTCTGTCCAGGAATATAGAAGGGTTTATCCATCTGGATAAGGGTCAGCGGATGGTAAGATTTGAACATGACTTTTCTCTCTTCAGTCAATTTGAAGGACTCTCCCTGAAGTTCAACCTTCATTTTCTGCACTGATTCTGCTTCTGCTAGAGGAGCCTGATGAGAAATAATGTCCTGTATTTATTAAGCAACAATCACAATTGAAAAAATTAAATAGACACATTATCACAAAACATATTTGAATAATAATAATAATAATAATAATAATAATACGCAGACCTGAAAGTTAAAGCAGCGGTGAAACTCTTGCTCAGCTTTCTCCTGCAGCAGTAATGTGCTCTGCTTCCCATCAACCAGATAAATGTTCATGAAGAGGGTTTTGTTTGGCCTTAGAAGACTTGCACACAGTTTGGCATCAGATCCTGACTCAATCACGGCAGGAAACGTAACCATGAAAATTCTATCACATAAAACGTTCAATTTAAGACATTTTTAAATTTGAAGTCTGTACATTTCTGGATATGATAAAACATATATTAACTCTATCAAAGTAAATTGTAGCTGTCTCAATTATTTTCTATCTCAAAAAAAGAGCAAGAGTCAAAATACAATACAAGCAAGAACAAAATAGAATACAAATCGTGTTCCACAGGCAGGTACTTACGGTCTTGTTGTATTTCCATTGACACAGATGAAAAGCATAAAGACCAGGGAGAACCCTTTTAAACAACAGCTAACAACCAGAGCCATGATCCTGGTCATGAAATGAACTCATCTATCTCTAATAAAGAGACTAAAGGGGTCCTTTAAAACATTCCAATATTGATCATCTGATTAATGATTCATTACTAATATGTGGCTTTTACCAAACCAAGAGATCCTAACTACAGTAAAACTTTATTTATGCTGACTTTACACTACAGTAATTGCATATAGAAAATGTACTGTTACCTTTACATTTTTATTCAATGTTTATATATAAAACAATGTACATATCATCTGAGAAAAGTACACAAAGAAAAAAAGAAATGCAGCTGACCACTTTCCAATATCAACAGAAAACACTGAAATCAAGGGTCAAAAACCACCTACACTCACCAAAAAGTTAAAGTGTTACCATACAGTCAAACATCTTGTTTAAACTTGCAAATCCTTTGACCCCGTCTCTGTAAAATAAATCTGTCAAGTAAATTTCTAATAGTTTATATTCTACTACATGGCGAAGAGTTTACATGTTTGTTTGGTCTGTGGAGTATTTATAGGTTGAATATAGTCATACCAATATGTGACCTTTTTCTGTTGAATGTGTTTATGTTATGAATGCCATCTCAAACACAAATGTCTTAAGGACTTCTTCAGGGAACATGCAAAACTCCTAGAGGAATCCTGCAG
>CAIGQQ010004837.1:23092127-23136353 GCA_903798035.1 Danio albolineatus | reverse complement strand
CATTTCAAACCCTTTAAACAGGTGGGGCCCAAATGGGTCTTTCATGACTTGCCCGGTTAAGACCCATATAAGAACCTTACAGATCCCACTTAAAACTTATCTAGGCATCCACGGCTGGCCCCCATGTTAATACCTGGGTGCAAACCCACTTTAAATCCCGTTGGGCAGGTGGGGCCCAAATGGGTTAGACATGAATTGCCCAGTTAGGACCCATGCAGTACCCTTACAGGTCCCACTTTTAGTACGTCTGGGCTTTCACGGCTGGCCCCAATGTGGATCCTGGGTGCAAGCCCATAATGGGGCCCACATTTTCCGCCCATGAAGCCCTCATCTGGGCCCCACATGTCATTGCTGGCTTGTTAAATATGCCTTACCCCCAGTAAAGTTAATCAGAAAATCAGGGAGAAATGACAAACTGAATTGGACCAATCGATGGGCATGCAATGATTGTGTTACAAAAGGAAGAGCCACTTGAGCCAGAAACCTGCTCCATATGCTCTGAGACAGAAGGTTTTTCATTGTGTAAAGCAAAGCATTCAAAATCAACTGGATGAACTGTGTGCTTTGTTGCATTGATCTTGAAAAACTGCATGAATAGCTGATGATCTCATTTGAAGCTCTATGCCTTCAGCTTTCCATCTACTTATTGAGGGGTGTGCTGGTTCTGCCCCTCTCACCCTGATTTGGTGCCTGTTTGGGATCTGTCCTTGGTGCTTATCACACTTTCCGACACTTTGAACCACTGCATGCACTGGAGATGAAAGTGCTCTCGTTCAAGTGGTGCTTTTCTAGGATTCTTAAATTTTCAAAATTATTAGCAAATGACTTTTATTCTTATCTATTTCCAAACTCATCTGGTTATCTATTCTGTTTACAAGTTTATAAATACAATGACCTGCTTACTACATACTTTTACCACCTGCAGGGTTTAGTAACATTTGTATTTTCGACCCTAATGACCTATAGTGTTACCTCAACTCACTGCATGACAGTTACATCAGCTATGATCAGGGTAAAATGTCAGTAACTCCAGATTTATTTACTATATGCTGAGATTTGAAACATTGACAACTCACCAGTCTGTCCAGGCATATAGATGGGTTTATCAGTCTGGATAAAGGTCAGAGGATGGTAATGTTTGAACATGACTTTTCTCTCTTCAGTCATCTTAAAAGACTCTCCCTTAAGTTCAACCTTCATTTTCTGCACTGATTCTGCTTCTGCTAGAGGAGCCTGATGAGAAATAATGTCCTGCATTTACAACCTCTAAAATCTCAACAACAACAAAAACGCATTGTAAGGGTACATACATAATTATTACATTTGTAACATTTTTATAACTGTGTTCAATACATTATATTGTGCAAAAGACCTTGAAGTTAAAGCAGCGGTGAAACTCTTGCTCAGCTTTCTCCTGCAGCAGTAATGTGCTCTGGTTTCCATGAACCAGATAAATGTTCATGACGAGGCTTTCATTGGGCTTCAGGAGACTTGCACACAGTTTAGCCTCAGATCCTGACTCAATCACTGCAGGAAACATCACCATGAAAGATCTGTCAAGAGATAATAATCATACAGTATTGCTAAATGTCCATGTTCTAATGTATATCCTAAATAGTTCAGACTGCAAAGGTTTACATTGCAACACAGAGAAGCTAAATAAATACAAGCGAAAGCTGTCCAACACAGTGACTAATAGTAAACTGAGAGATAACACTCACTTTTCCAGTTGTCAAAAACACAGAAATTGAATTCTTACTGTAAATTCAATTTAAATGTCTGTGGGGAAAGATTTACTGTTTTTGGTGAATATTTTTGATAAATGTAAGTCTAAAATATAATAGAGTACATTAAGATTAAGTTAAAAAATAAATGTTTATGAATCAACACTTGTTGGAAGGTAAGTTATTATTATTTAAATATTCTATAGCTAGTAAAAGAGGCACCGAATTCCTGTCAAATACCTATGGAAAAGAAAAAATGCAAAATAGTTCAATTTTAACTATTGTGAATTGCTGGTGCTGGAACTTATAAATAACAAAACATTTATTAAAACACAATAAAATATTATTAATATTATATTAATTAATTATATGAAATAATAAAATGCAAAATAACTGTTCCTCAGTTAAAAGTGCTCAAAACTTACGGCCTTGCTGCTTGTCCATTGATACAGATGAGGAGGGAAAAGAGCAGGAGGAGAAGTTTCCAACAACAGCTAACATTCAGAGCCATGATGAAGAGTGTCCAGGCCATGAGATGAACTGAACTCTCCTCTATAAAGTGTCTCTCCTACTGAAGGAGGGAATTAAAAAAAATATTGATCATTTGATTAATGATTCAACCAGGCAATGTAGTTTAAAATCTTGCACAAATCCACATATGTTGATTTGTAAAAACTGTGATAAAAACAAAACACTTTAAAATGTTATAATCAAAGTAAAGACAAATAAAAGCTTTACATTTATTTGCAATAAAATATACATTCAGTTCTGTATGTATTTCTGCCTTAATATTGAAATGGCCTTACTTGTATTCTAAAAATTCTCAATTTTATTTGCATTCAAACAAGTTTCAGTTAAGCAACATGCGAGACATAAAATTAAACAGTTAGCACATATATATGTGATCTCCCCAAAACATATTCTCACTCTTGATCTACAGTACATTGAAATACACAGCTACTGACCTTTGACCTTGTTTCTACAAACAGTGGGCTCAGACAACTGATAAAAACATCCAGAGGCACATACACCTACTCAAAATCTGTTTTGTGATGTAAAGTGTGCATTTTAAAGACACTTGCTAATACTTTAGATTATATGGAATCGTTACTTCATGTTTTGAACAGACATTCAGTGTCACGGGTTTCATGTTTTTATATTTAAAGTAGAAGAAGATGGAAGTAGGTATTACACTGTTGTCTCTTTATTTATTTCTCTTTTTTGTTACACTGTTCATTTACTTCTTGTTTGACCTTGATTTGGGGCGCCACGGTGGCCTAGTGGTTAGCACATTCGCCTCACAGCAAGAAGGTCGCTGGTTCGATCCCCGGCTGGGCCAGTTGGCATTTCTGTGTGGAGTTTGCATGTTCTCCCCGTGGTTGCGTGGGTTTCCTCCGGGTGCTCCGGTTTCCCCCACAGTCCAAAGACATGCGGTACAGGTGAATTGGGTAAGCTAAATTGTCCATAGTGTATGTGTGTGAATGAGAACGTATGGATGTGTTTCCCAGAGATGGGTTGCGGCTGGAAGGGCATCCGCTGCGTAAAACAAATGCTGGATAAGTTGGCGGTTCATTCCGCTGTGGCGACCCCGGATTAATAAAGGGACTAAGCCGAAAGGAAAATGAATGAATTGACCTTGATTTGACCTTAGTCATGACCATATTAAATTAAACACAAATAAAAATTAGGTTGTGAGGAACAGTATTGTCATGCACTGTTATCCTTTACAATTATTTACAATAAATTGTTATGCATGTGATAAAGAATAAATACTTCTAATGTACCAGCAGGACAAAAGCAACAGTGCAGTACAGAAAGTCCTCAGAAAGCAATCTCTTACCGTCTGAAATAGCAAGATCCTCCAGTTTGTTGAAAAGCTGCTGTCGAGTGTTGGTGTCTCTAGACCAGAGATGCCCAAACTTTTTGTTATAAGGGCCAAAAAACAAACTTGATTGAGGTTTGTGGGCCGAAGGTAAACATAGTTGCCGCAGTTAATTTCCTAATTTATTTAATAATATTCAAAAATGACTAGAAAACATTGCTTTATATTAACGAATACAGCATTTTTTATACATTTTATAATAAACTTATAACAGTAAAAACAAAACAATCTCATTTATAACAGAAGTAGTTGTTGCCTTGATTTGCTCGCCGATGTCTTCTGCATTGTCCTCTATTTGTCGAGTGACAACATTTAAATTTTTTTTAAATCTGATTGATTTACAACATTAATTGAAATATTATATTTGATTTTGCTTTTTTTGTAGCTCAGCAATAAAATACAAAAAAATGTTGTGTCAAATTAGAAACGATAATCTCTGTGTTAAAGGAATTTGCCTACATCTTTCTTGCCCCCATTCTCACTCTTCTCTCAGATGGGACGGCTGGCCAAATCAAAGGTTACAATGGGCCAACTTTGGCCCGCGGGCCCTACTTTGGGCATCTCTGCTATAGACTGAAGGTGTAGGACTCAACCAGCAGGACAAAAGCAACAGTGCAGTACAGAAAATTATCAGAAAGCAATCTCTTACCTTCTGAAATCCTCCAGTTTGTTGAAAAGCTGCTGTCGAGTGTTGGTGTTTCTAGCCAGACTGAAAGTGTAGGCCAGCAGAGCAGTGGTGTAAGAGTTTTTGACGTCCTCAATGACGGGCCTCAAACATGAAAAACCTTTAGTGATGACAGGATCCTGAAAGACAAACAGACAAACAGATGCTGAGTGTCATTTTACTATGAGTTTATACTGTGTTTCCTGAAGATGAACTTACTGTGACTGGTGTTTCCAGTTCAAGCAGTGATGCAGTAATGTAGGCCGTCATGGTCACAATATCATTAACTCCACCCTAGAAAATTAAACAGAAACAAAGACAGATCAATTAATTTCCAGATCCAGTGTCTAGATATTTCAAACAACCGACTGTTGTTGAACAGTCTTCCCTGCTAGATAAAACACAACCCAGGCTCAGTCTGAAAACGTAGTCCCAAGCCTGTGTTGGACAAATACTGTATCCTATTCAAAAACTACACACATACAATTTGTGTCTCAATTCATTCATTTTTTTCATACACATTTTCATAATACAAAACAATGAACAATGAAAGTTACTTCCGGCCTAGAGACTTGTCCTTGGACAGATGCTAAGAAGAAACAAACAGAAAGTAGCCCTTTCCAAATACAAAGTTCATTGGAAGCCATGGTCATGCAGAAAACTCTAAACACAACCCTGACTGTGTCTTTATTTTAAAGTGCACTAAAACCAAAAACCTTTTGAGAAATAAGTCGTATTTATCATTGAATTAATGATTAAACAAATTAGCACCTTTCAGTTTGTTAATAATCATAGTACATTTCTTAACTGATATCAGGCACATTATGCAGTTACTTTCAGTTGTCAGTGGCTGTTCATTGATTCAGATGCAAAGCTGCAAAATTTAAACAATAAAAATATGTATATAAGTATAGAAAAATATGAAAAGATATTTCACTGTATTTATTAGTTAATGATGTTGCTTCATCATCAAGCTCATGTAATCTCTGAAAACTATGGCCACTGACCTGTTGTTTAACTTTTTAGTAGCTAACCTACAGTACACCTACATGTGTGTAAGAGCTGTTATTTCATATTAGAGTAACTCTGAAACATCAATATTACATATTGATTATTATAATAATAATATAATATGATAATTCAGACATTAATTCAAAAGAATCAGGGCATTTTTTTATTACAAAAAATAGATTTCTTTTAAATTATGAAGACATCAGCTACAATTAAGCAAAGGAAAACTAAGACAGCTAAAACATATGTACTCTGCTTATGAATACAAATAGAGCAATCAAGACATGTTTATTTTAAATCACACAATATTGCCTACACCGAATCCGTTTAAACCTTACATACTGTTCTAAAAGACTGATTTATGATTATGAATAATAATTTGTGATTGTCGATGTGTAAATTGTGATATTTCTTTTGTATTTGTAGTATTTGTATGCAACTTTTATGTGGTGTTGATCAGATCTTACTGGAAAGAGAGATACAGTAACACCTCATTGGGATTTCCTGACTCAATAAAGGAATAATATTTCAATTCCTGAAGCCACAACAACAACAACTAGTACCCGGAAGTTAATTACATCCATAATGTATGCTGTTACTGCGCATGTAAAAGCCATGTTAATGGACTGTGATAATGGATTTCTTATTGTATTACATTGCATCAATTAATGCGTTTAACCTCCGGCACACCCAAACGAAAACTATAAAGCTCACCAAAATCACATTACCACTGATGTCACTCATTTCATCCCTGCCCCATCTCTGATGCACTGTAGCATTAACAGCACAAATAGAACATACATTCAACCAACAATGATTAAAGGTAAGACTTTTAGACTTGATTTCTTTAACAAATCTTTTACACTTTAACTTGTTGAAGTTTTAGTTGATTAAAATCTGTGTACAGATATACGTGACTCTAACTGTAATGTTAAACAGATGTTTGTGTATGCCCTGTAATATCGTGTGTATGTGATAATCTTTCTTGTTGTTTTTTGCATGTGTGATTACCAAATGAGTCGAATGTAAAGATGTTTACTGGGTGTTTGCTTTGTTTATGGGTGTTTACTGTCGAACGACTGTTGAACGTGTTTGAATTAAAATGAACAATTGAACATAAACTATTAGTTTTTAAAGCTGGTTTAATGTCCTGTACAGGGAGCCATGTGAATTATAAAATAATAATTGCCGTCCTCCTGTTTTCAGGTAAGAAACAAATCAAGCCTTCCTTATTCCTTAATTTAATCTTCGTTAAATGCTTAGTTCACCAGCCTGAAAAAGATCCTAAAGCCTGATTTTGCAGTGTGGTTTAAATTGATTTCCATGCTGCTTGAGGGTTTGAATGTCACACTAAGCTATTTTTTAAACAAATACAGTCAAAAGTAAGGGAGATTAATGCTACATTCCAAAAAATGTACATTTGTATAATGAATAAACATATCGTTTTACCTTCAAATGATTATTATTATTTATTTTATTTTTTTAAACCAGCGGGAAGACTTTATGCACATAAAAATAAATGAGCCTTGAGAATTTCTTAATTTTTTGAGGAATTATAAACACCAGGCAAGGCAAGTTTACTTACTGTATATAGCACATTTCATACACAATGGTAATTCAATGTGCTTAACAAAAACAACAATAAAAAAAACTTAAAATACAACAAGTATAAGAAATAAAAATGAATTAAAAATGAAAGAAAAAAAATGATTAAAAATGTGTTGAAATGAATATCACCGTAACCGCTATAGCCGGAGAGCAATAGTCTTTATCTTACCACACATTCAAATCTACTTATGCACTGTGTAAGAGGGGAAAGGCAATACTGTTTATTTTCTTCAACAGATGTCTGTTCTGAAAGAAACAAGATTATGGAATATTCACAGCATGTGTTAAAACAGACCAAAGCCTAAAGCTGAGATGTTATTACCCACGTTGTGAAAGTGATCAAACGCCCTTTAACTGCGAGCTGTATGATGCTGAGGGAGACAGAAGAACTCTAATTGGCAGCTCAGTCCAGTCTGGAGAGTGTCGACACATTATCAATGACCACACTACCATTTACCATAACAAGACCAAGGTTTACATATGTAGTCTGTCACGGAGAATAGCTCAGGAAGAAAGGACAATCACTGTGAACCATGCCAACAAAAAAGGTTAGTGATTGTTTTAACTAAAAAAAATTATTTGAAAATAGTAAAACGTTAATGAATATTTCACCCAAAAATTAGACTTATCAACAGGCCATCCAAGACGTATCCATACCTGGAATGTTCCTCTAAATCCATGCTCGAAAAGAATAACAACAGAAGAAACCCTCAGAGAAAGTCACATGGTTTCCACTGCAAATACAAATTTTATCAATTAAAATCAGAACATAAAAACTGCATGATGCACAAACCTCTAAATGCCATCTGGAATGTTCTTCTAAAATAGGCATTTATATCAGGCTCCTGTGTGCAGGTTCTGTAATTTCACTTTTATGGCAAAGAATAAGTTCTTTTCATGTTCTTCAAAGTAAAATAACATAAACAGAGAAGGCTGAGAATAATGCCCATTTTTGATGGAAATTTCAGACAGCACTTAGAGGCTTTTGCATCTGAGTTCTTCACATCTTTTCCATTGAAATTTAATGGTTTTAACATGCCATTAATATGAGGGAACAATTACTGAAATGGGATGGCTGTTTTTTTTTCAGCTGAAGAGAAATTAAGCTTTTAGAAAAACATTTGAGGATGGAAGTGAACAGGCTCAGTGTGCTGTCATATTTTGATTCATGTTGATATTAAATTTTAAAAAGCGTAATTAGGTCACTTCAAAGTAATTGGAATGACACTATGCATCTTCCCAATGTGTATAAATTATTTGAGAGGTTGTGAACTAAACCTTCTAATTAACTTGTATCACAAAGCGTGACCAAGGTGAGCATTTTTATGCAAATAGTATATTATTAAGAATTTCTGAAAATGATGAATGGTTTCACTTGCCCTTATTTGTCAGCTTGGGCTGTATGGATTACTTTGAGCCTGTGCACATGCATTAGATGAAAAAACATGTCGGAATGCTTTAAAACTGTTCTTTCTTATAGCTGAAGAAATAATTTTAAGTGCAAAAGGTTTTTTGGTGTGAATTTTTTTCATGCAGTTTTGAAGGTTATTTGAAGGTTATTGTTTAGTTTCCAAAAAGATGATTATAAAAGATGGGTTCTCTCCTCTTGCATTAACATTTAAGTAATGAAATAATTGCAACTATAAATGTAATTTTAAATACTGCCTGGGCAATACCCGCCAACTTTTAACAGATTAATTCTTCTTTGTGCTTGCAGAGCGACCTAAGAAATGCAACTCCGGAGGACAAAACACAAGTGTCTCAGGATTGCTGTTCACAATAGCATTTCTTTTCTTCCATGAAACTTACTTGTAAATGCAAACCTTTTTAGAAGCTAACTCAGACAAGAAATCGATTATTATTAAAGCTATAAAAGCATCCGGGACATGGTGTTCCTAATTCAGCATCATACACTAACTCAGAATATAAATGTTGACATGTGTTTCTTCAAATAAGGGTATTTTTGCCTTAAACTAATTAGTTAACATGTTTCTAAGTAAACTTCTAAGTTTGCAGTGAAAAATGATGTTGTTTAAATTTACATTTCAGAAATTAAGCACTGGAATGACTGATTATTTCACACTTTCTTTAATTCTCAGCTGTAACCATTTCTTGAACAATTCTTTCAGCCAGTTCAATATTTGCTGTCTTTAGAAATAATGGATTAAAGACAAAAAAATCCACTGACTTGGGTGTCATCTAGTGGATGTTTTTGGTATAGCGCCTGAATATAATCTCAAGAACCTCATTTTACATTTGGAAGATGTTTTTTGGGCTTTTCATATGGAAATTATTATTATTATTTTTTTACATTTAGGACACAAAAAATATGTAGTTTAGTAAACTACTTCTTACAGTAATCTTTAGCTGTTTAAGCCTCTTTAGCTTTTATAGTGTCCAACAAAATCTCATGAACCTCATTTTCTGATTTGGAAAGTATTTGGGCTTTTCATGTGGAATCTTTAGGGTTTTTAAATTTTTTTTTATTTTAGAAAATAAAAAAATATATATATTGGCACAGTAGACAACTTCTTATAATACGTCTTTAGCTTTTTACCCTTTCGTTTCCACTTAAGCAATACGTTGTCTTCTTTAAATATGAGACCAAACTTTTATTTAATAACCATTCAAGTAAGAGTAGTTTTCACATTTATGTTCAAAACAGGAGTGTATTTTAACAAAGGCTACATCAGCTATTAAATAATTATTATTATTACTGTCTATCCCATGATTAGCAACTATCATTGCTAAATCTTGTTAAACAGTTATGTAAGTACAAATGTTATCATAGGAGAGACGCTGAAGGCCTATGAATGGGCGGCTGACAGAAGCAGGAACCAGCCACTATATATTTACTGGAAACACCCAAGCGCTCGACGCTGGTTAGCTCAGTGGTTACTTCCGAAAATCTTACTGTTGATTTCTCTCCCGTCATGGGATCGAACCACGGGCACCGTCCAGCGTTTTCTTCAGGCGAGCTTTTTTTTACACACGAAACGACCCTCAACTAAAGAGTTTGTTAAGAATAACTTAATGTAATGACAATTAATCTGAAACCACATCTGTTTAAACAATGGATTTTCTGAGGTTCGACAAGTGAAAGGCTGGTTTGTTATTTCCACTTGTTATAAAATCTACTCGATTTACTTTTTATAAATAAACTAGCCAGATTAAGCTCGCAATAATAGTAAAATATATATTGTTACACTATTGTGAATCGACACATATTTGTGTTGATGCTGTGCGCATGCGCAGTTATATACGTCTCCGCTCCGGCTGCTGCTGTTGTAAACAAGACGCCTCGATATCAGTAAACGGTGAGATGTGAATTAAATCTCATGTTTCTTTAGCTCTTTTCAACCCCATTTTTATGAATGCTATATATAGCTCTAAAATATTTATTTGCGTACGTGACTTATTTAAAACAGGCTTGGTTATTTGTCTAAGCTTGTCACAAAGCGCTAGCTAGCTAGCTATCCATTCAACTGAGATCATTTTAAAATGTATAGCTTATGTATTGTTGCATGTTCATTTAGTTAGCCACCGTGTGCCTATAATAAGACATTTATCGATGTATTACACATTTGCCGCGTATTACACAACCAATGCTTGTAGTGCATACATATTGTGAGGAGTGACTCCTGTTGGACAGTTCTGTTAATAACGTTAAATCTGTAAATGTACATTTTTACAAGTATGTTGTTAATAAAATTACTCTTTTCTTTTTCCAGTACAGAATATTTTATAAGACAACAAGAAGTGGGAACGCACCTTTACCTGGAACACACTGACAGTGGAGATGAAAGGGTTTGTAGCGTGTAGTATTAAGTTCGTAAATTATGAGTATTTGTTACACTATAGCCATTGTAATGCAACCGTTCTCTCACAATAATCTAATCTTCTGTATTTTCAGACAACCGAAAAGTTCGGAACCTGATGTCAGTGTTCCAGTCATTGAAGAAGGTATTATCAGGTTAATTGTTAAGCAGTAGTATGAGTTTTTAAAACCATATTTGGGGAATTGATGTGTCTTATTCTTGCAGGGGCAGTTGCTACTGCAGAAGACCCATCAGCAATCACAACTATTCAATCTGCTTCTACGTTTTCCACGGACCAGCCGATTAAATACCTTTTCAAGACGGAGGGAGCTGGGGGGCAGGTAGGGGAGCTGTACCCTCCTTCAGGGCAGGTAGGAGATGGGGAGGAACAGCTTGTGCGCACTTGAGCCAGTTTACACCTGGTAGTGACATTGTCTCAGCTGGCCACTTGTGAAGAGATCACTGAGACGAGACACATTTTTGCTCCTAAATATACCAGTATAATGCTTTTGAAGAACTGGTTCATTTCCATTCGGCTGGATGTTAATATTATGTTCAGGCCAATCAAATTGGTCACATAAAGCAGTGGTTATAAGATTAAAATTTAACAGCCTTTATTGCATACCATTTAAAAAAATATATGTCTTAAAAAAATTGTTCAGCCAAAAATGAAAATTTACTCACTATTTACTCACCCTCAAGTGCTTCCAAACATTTATTGTTTTCCACTACACAAAATAAGACATTTTTGAAGAAAACTGAAAATCTTTATACATCGATTTCCATCACATATTTTAATCATAGGAAAAACAAACACTATGGAAATCAATGGTCACAGGATTTCAGCTACTTTCATAATATCTTCTTTTGTGTTCAACAGAAGTCAACAGTTAGTCAAACAGGAATTTTCGTTGTTAGAGGAATTTTAAGTATTGATTAGGATGTTAAGGCATGGTGCAGAGTGGCACAGTGGGTAGCATGATTGCCTCACAGCAAGAAGGTCGCTGGTTCGAGCCACGGCTGGGTGAGTTGGCATTTCTGTGTGGAGTTTGAAAGTTCTCCTCGTGTTCGCGTGGGTTTCCTTTGGGTTCTCCGGTTTCCCTCACAGTCCAAAGACATGCACTTTAGATAAATTGAATAAGCTAAATTGGTAGTTGTAGTGTTTGTGTGTGAATGCAAGATTGTATGGGTGTTTCCCAGTGTTGGGTTGCGGCTGGAAGGGCATCTGCTGCGTAAAACATATGCTGGATAAGTTCATTCCACTGTGGCGACCCCTGATTAGTAAAGGCCGAAAAGAAAATGAATGAATGTATGTTTGAAGATGATTGAAGCTCATGTTGAGTTCAGATTTACGAATTGCATTCAACAAACTGGACACTAAAACAAATTTTAGTAAAAATATGCCCAGCTAATTTAATTCACGAAACAGGATATAAATATTTTTGTACTTCTTTTCTTATTTAAACATATGAAATAATCAATTGTGTAATTATTCCTTAGATATAAAATATTTTTATCGCTTTTAGAAGTACATTCTGTTGTACAATATTAGCATATTTCTTCAAGTTAAAAGTCTAAGAGGATAAAATAGGAATAGGAAAGTTTTTCTAGGCATTGTAAATAAAATATACAGTATGCATTACAGTTATTTATGTACATAAATGTCCACAATTTCAGTGTAAGGTAATTTTTGTAAGGTAATGATGCTGTTTGTAAGGTAATAATGCAAAAATATTATTAGAGTCTGTGAATTCTAGTATTAAAATATTCCTGTATTACTTTCCCAATTGTAGATATAACATTTTAGAAGCCGTTCATGTCCGGTTTCTGAATTGGAAACTAGTATTTGTGTTAATTGTGATAGCACGCAAAGGGAGCATCAAATCTGCAGGAACATTGATCTGAAGAGGTAGATCTGAGAATCACTGCCATAGAATAAAAACATTTACCAGTGACATCTATTTTAAGGTAGAGTTAGCATTTATAGACTAGCATAGTTCTGAAAGATTGTTTTGCATACTGTAACTTAATTTACTCTCTTCATTTTCCTCAGGTTACATATCGAGTAATCCAAGTTGCAGATGGACAGCTGGAGGCTCAAACTGATGGTACAACAGCTGTTAGTGTAGTGACTGGGTTTCCTGCCACAACACAGCCGGTTACACAGGTGGAGATCTGTTTATTATTAACTGGACGTAGATCAATCTAAAAAGTGCATCTAGTTTCATCATGACTTGTATGTGTTCAGGCTGTTTTCTCTCAGTCAGAAGGCTTGGAGGGAGATGGCACAGAAACCCATTACACATATTATCCTGCTACTATCTCAGACGCTACCGCAGGCACAATGGTGACGGGTGTTCAGGCCTCAGATGCTCTGCTCAGTCAGAGTGCTCCTGCAGGTACATCAACAATCTCTTCTCAAAGGGATGAATACAATATGAAAATGTTGGAGATTTGATGCTTAATGCAACCTGAATATACAATACAATATAAAACCTAAAATGTGGTTTTATAGCCCGATAACAAGGGGCGAAAGAGAAATTACATACAAAAATAAAATATATTTATTTTTGCTCAAAAGAAGCTTCTTGAATTTTTACTTTGAATGTTTGAAGAAAAATAAACTATTTTAATAATCAAAATAAAAGAACATGATACAAATTTGCTAAAGTAATTGCTTTTGCATGCAGTTTTTCTTGTTATGACTTTTTTCAATAAGAGCTAGTATGTTTAATCATGCTCACAAAACCTTCATATCCCCTCTGAATATTTTATCTTCATATCCCCTCTGAATATTTTGTTGTCTGAATATCTGAACAAATACAAATAGAAAGAAGTTCCTTTAAACAAAACAAATAATAATAAAAAAGTTTTATTCTATGCTAATTCATTCACATTCTATTAAAACCTGAATGTGTAAATGTCTGTTTAGAAATGATATCTGTAAATGGTTTAGAATGATAATCAAGTCATAAATTAAATACCCTGACCTACTGTATATACCTCTTTCAGTTTGATGCAAGATTTTATATGCAGTTTGTATGCAGTACACAATGTGTAATGAACAAGTGACTGTATCTTAAACAGATATAACCAGTGCTTCTGTTTCGTCTTTTTCTTGATCAATAGATTCTGTATTATTTTAGAAGCACCTCTACTGCATAACTGTAAAAAACAAGCCAATGCCAAGGAAGCAATGTGTTATAAATTACATAAAGAACTATCAACTGTGGGAAAGTAGTTGACTTGAGGATTAGGCTATATGTATTACTTTACATTATTATTATAAGTACTGGGTGCTTATTGTCTAAGTCATTTACACATAATTCACAGATGTTGACCTAAATGTCAGTTTTCTTAATCAAAATTAAACAGCAGTACACCAAATATTCACCACTGTTAGCAATTACATAAACACTGTATTGGAACGTCATAACACTAGTGTGGGTGATCAAGCTTATTTTAGGTAGTGATTTGCAGCTGTGCTTTACATTGCAACTGATGACATTAATATTAAAACTGAAGATTCGATACAGATTGTTTGCAAAGTGGCAGCCAGTTTATAGTGCATCCAATTTAAAAAAAAAATGTAGTTGCAATAATATGCATAAATCACACTGACTGAGGATTTTTGAAATTTACATTTATTTGTTTCTTTTTTGTTCCGGCTTTAGGTCAGTTGTATGTTATGATGTCACCACAGGAGGTCCTTACCGGAGCCAACCAGAGGTCTATTGCACCTCGTACACAAGCTTACAATGCGTAATGTTGCCTCTATCAGCCTCTTAAAACACTCCTCATTTATTGTTTTTTTTTTCTTTTTACTCAATGCTATTTGCTATCTTTATTTGCGTCCCATACAATTATAAAAACAAAAAATATATAATGTACTTAACTGAGCTGCATACGCCATTACACTGATTTATGTTTGTAAACAAAACAGTTGTTATAACGGATTTTTCAACACGTGCAGCAAATCGGAGGGTCCGAGAACTTCACGAGATGAGAAAAGACGAGCTCAGCACAATGAAGGTGAGGGTGTCCAGTTTTTAAACTCTTATTTTTTTTATTATTAGACGGTTGCTTAAGTGTGTCATTTCTAAATGTTAACTTTATGTATTACAGTTGAGCGAAGACGAAGGGACAAAATTAATAACTGGATTGTTCAGCTCTCAAAAACTATTCCAGACTGCACCATCGACGCCACTAAAACTGGACAGGCATGTGTTTCCTTTAATAAAATAATTATTTATATAATTATTATTGCTTCAGCAGAAAGTTGTGGATCATATTTAATTTTGCTGTTGTTTTTGTTCCAGAGTAAAGGTGGGATACTATCAAAGGCCTGCGATTACATTCAGGAGCTTCGACAAAGTAACAGCCGGTTAGGAGATGAGCTGAACAGCATTGAGAGGTTGAGGATGGATAACCAGCTGTTACGACAAGAGGTATTTTACTGGTTTTATTTCACAACAACAACCTACATAAATTGAAACTTTTATTTAGGGTTGCACAATATATCGTTTCAGCATGGATATCGCAATGTGCTTACCTGCAATAGTCACATCGCAGCATCTGCAATGTTGAGTTTATATGTTAGTGTTACAGTTGAGCAAGAGCCATAATTCCTGTAACATGAGATTTGTGAATTTTAATCATAATAGTGTTAAAGTTTATCATCTGCATGTGTTTAAAATACCTGTGACTGAATTCAGGCACAATAAATTGCACCATTGTAACTTACAAAGGTTTATTTTATTTACCCATTTACACAATGAAGACTATACAGTGTTATATTGCATATGATTATTACATTTTTGGCTCCCCAAACTTGAACTGTAGCTTGAACTTTTTTTCTTTGCTCTTCTGTATTTATCTATACTTTTACATTTTTATTGTATTTTTTAACATGATTCACATCCAGAATAATTCCAAATCAGTCTAAATAAATCCATTCTTTCCTAATAGATCTATTCAAGCCATCTGGTGAAATTGTATTTATATCGCACTGTATATTGCAGTAAATACAAAATATTGCAATGTAATTTTTTTTTCCAATATCGTGCATACCTACTTTTATTATTAAATCAGAGGTACATTTGTTATAGGTTAATTTATTTCAAAAGTTTGTGAATTTCTAGGATCAAAATAAATAATTTATAATGTAGTTTATAATTATGATAAGTTTCCCAGAGATGGGTTGTGGCTGGAAGGGCATCCGCTGCATAAAACATATGCTGAATAAGTTGGCAGTTCATTGTGCTGTGGTGACCCCTGATTAATAAAGAGACTAAGCCGAAAAGAAAACGAATAAATAATTATGATAAAGGTAAAATTAAGTTTTGACAACATGTGTACTGTCTTTTGTCTTTATCAACTGTCTGTCTTTATTGCTTAGTTGAATCTTTGTTTTCATTGATAATTTTGATTATTAGTATTATTTATTTATTTTTAGGTGGAAGACTGGAAATCTAAGAATCAGATATTGAGGAACCAGCTCCGACAGCATGGCATAGTTGCAGCAGCAAGTGCAGATCCTCAGTGAAGAATTTCAGTTGTTGTTTTTTTTCTTTTCTTTTTATATATCTTGAACAACACATAATGCAGGACTTGTGTAATGCAGTATTCAATATATTGGTGATGATTCCTCATCAGGATCTTGCCTTATGTACATATTTCTTTTTCTTTCTTTGTGCACCCGTTCATACGTAATGTAATTAAGCATTCTTTTTGTATGTATCAGGACAGGTCAGAGGAATTTGCTCATTTTGTACTTTTACTTCTATCGTTTGTGGAATAATATGTTAACTTTTTGAATGCGTTTTCAAATATTTCATACATTGAAGAACGTTTTTCAGTTTTATTCGTCTGAATGATAAGCATGTCATATAACTGCCTAATAAATGACAGTTCACAACATGGTATGGTATCATAGTAGATTTCACTATGCAGAGTGATGAAATAAATAGACCACTTTACGCTGTTGTTTTTTAATCCTTGATTATTTGAGTTTTCAGCATTTACAAGTATATGTTGTCTTAATTTTTTTTTCAAATGCCAAGTATTGTTTTATAAGAAATGTGTTAAATGTCTTCATATTATGGACATGTTCTTTTTATTTTTGTTAAATATCAATTTTTGAACTTGTATTTGCCCTGAAGTGACCTGTTGTCAAAGATTTTTGACCTTTTATAAGTATCAAATTTATGGAAATTATTTATTCCTTAACTAATAAGTGTGCTTTTTTAATGTAAATTTTTATTTACTAACTTCGAAATGATAAAAAATAGCTTTGCTTTACTAGGTAGTTTAGTTCAGTAACATCTTTCATACGCAGTTTGTACTTTTACACATTTTTTTTTTGACAATAATTACTCTCCCATTAGTAGCCTGTGACTATTATACTGTTTCTGATCACAAATGTTACAACTGAACTTGGAACTGTGGAATAAGTAAGGTATCAGTTCTGACTGTACATTGCATGTTTTTCTGGGCAAGTTGGTGAACTGTGATGCTAACAGAATGCAGTTGTCTTTTGTCACGTACAAAGGACAACTGTTAAAGCTCAAATTATTATTATCGTTATGATTTTTTTTTTGATTCACCAAATTTCCATTTATTTTTTGTCCTCTAATCCTATTGTATGTAATACTTAGAACATACGGCATGTAGGACCATACTGGTTGCTATCCTCTACCATTATATAAGTATTTGAGTTTCATAAAAAAAGTTGTCCAAAAGAAAGAAGGGGTTTTAAACAATTTTAAACTAACAAATATACATAGCTAACGAAAAATTAACTATTGCTAATAACATTCATGATTAAGTAGGCTAGTATTTAATGTATGTTATGCTAGTCACTTTTTACAAGTAAACAGTTAAAAGCATATGAACAATTTGTTCGTTTAGTTTACTAAATGTTAAAACGGCTTGCCATGCTGCAAATGAAATCATGAGCATGTTTCTTTAAGGATTCGTAGGGTTTCCGAATCCGGTGACGCGACTCAGTCCACGGTTGTAACTGTGTTATTAGTTGCACTATGGACTTTCCACAGACCCTTTGATGGTAGGATTATACGTTGCTTTTCCACAGCAATGATTTGCATACTGTTAGTTGCAGGGCACGGTACGGTTTTGGAGACGCAAATTAAGGTTAGTCAATAATATAACCGTTTTACTACAGCGAGCCGCGACTGTTATAACTTTGAAACATTTCAGTTCCTAGCATAAAATGTTGGCTAAATATCTCTGTCCTTCAAGAGTGATGTCTCGGGTCTGTATGCTCATCTTACCGGTGTGCCCAAAGCTCTGCTACCTGGAGTCGGGGGAAAGAAAATATTGGATTTCTGGTGGGAAGCTGTCAACACGTGAGTCTTTGTATTTTGTTGTGCTGTGATGTAGAATGATCGTGAATGGTGTTTTCCGTGCAAACTAATGCAACACAATTTTGATCCTCTGTTACAGTCGTCAGCTCTTCAGTGAAGTCTATCTGGTGACAAATGCTGACAAGTAGGTCATATTTGTGCTGTCAGTTGTCATAAATGGCGGCCTGGATTGTTCCAATGTTTACATTTTCTTTGTAAGAGTAGGAAGTGTGGAATTTGATTTAAATCAACCAAATGTAGGTTGTTGATGTGACGTTGCACTTTACTGTCACGCATATAAATGTAATTAAAATTGACATTCAAAATGCAGTAAATGGTTATTTCTTTGTCTTTTATGGACCTCTTGTTATAAAAGCTGCTGTGTTGTTACTTATTAGTTATAATCTCAAAACTATTCTAGTGTAACTGTCTCAAGCAAAGTTCAAAACTTACAACTCTTATAAATTAAAAAGAGAATCAAAAATCATTATTAAATACCCCTGTCCTATTTTTAACGTTGATATTTTAGTAAATGGTCGTCTTTTTTTCATATATTCATTTAAAAACATGCATCGAAACTTTTTGTCAAAAGCATGTCCTCTTGAGTGACTAATGTTCAATTGGGCAATTCCGCACAGAAAACTTCAGTTAGTTGAAGGTCACCATTGAATGTTATGTTTTTGTCTTTCGTTTGGTGTGAGCCTCATTGAAATATTGAAAATGTCCAAAAAGTCATGGATAAAAAAAAATCATAATTTCATATATTAAAAAAATTTTCAACTATGAAAATAAATCACTTTCACACTATTTGTATATTCTTAATAGTTGGATGGTTTTCTTAATTTGTGCTATGTCGAACCATTGGAGATATTTAAGGGACAGTTCAGAAATAAAAAATAAAATAGAAAAAGAATTGGTAAAGTTAGTTTTCCCTTATATTTTTTCAAACATCAGACTTCAAACTACAGAAATATATAACTGTCCATACTGTACGTGACCCCAGACCACTGATAATGGTCAATTTTTGGAAATATAGGGTTTACAAAAACCTAAATATTAAGAAAATCTTATTTATAGTTGCCCGAATTAAGTTCTTGGCAATACACAGCACTAATACAGAATTAAGTTTTTATATATTTACAGCAGGAAATTTACAAAACATCTTCATGGAGCATTATATTTACTTTTTATTATATTCAAGTGATTTTTGGCAGAAAATCAAAATCAATATTTTTGACTTATACAGTGTGTTTTTTTTTGCTGTTCCTTTAAATATGCCAATGCAACTTAAGACTTTGTGGTCGAGGGTCACACACACACACACACTATATATATATATAATTTTTTATTTTTCTAATTTCAGATACAAACACTATGAACGATGGGCAACAGCAAATGACTTTCCAGTGGAGAATGTTGTAAATGATGGCAGCACTACTTTGGATGACAGACTTGGTGCTGTTGCAGATGTTGAGTTGGCCATCCGAAGCCGACAGCTACAAGATGACATTATGGTGGTAAGGCATCTCTTATGCTTATTCAGATTATATCTTCCTTGCATTGTGTAATAAATCTGTTTGTGAATCGAAAAGGTCTGCAGTTTTTAAAGTGGCCATTAAATGTTATTGTCCCTTAGAAGAACAGCAAAGCTGATTTTGAACTGCCTGAAATGGGTTTGCAGTAAATCCAGCTTTACTTCCTAAAAAAAAGAATCATTTTGTAACAAATTTTCAGTCTTTGGTGTCCATTGGCTGCCTGCCAACCATGTATACTTTGACCCTCAAATACTGTAGTTAGCTGAAGTTTATAAGAGTTGGGTTTGCGTTGTTATCATTATATTGAGACAATACTGTTTTCTGTGCTACAAAAGCTAAATCATTTTTTATGCACTTGTAGAGGATGAGAGCTCTGGCTCGAATTCATACAGAAAACCCCACTGCATTATTACTGTTCATTTCATTGGTTTAACAATGCTGTCATGGAAGCCTTCGGGCATTAAGTTCACATACGGTTATAGGTGTGTGTAACTGTACACCCATCACAAAAGACAGAGCCAAAACTAGACACTTTAAAACTATATAAGATATCATAAAAGCTAACTCTAACTTATAAAAATCCACCCTGAAACAAAAAAACTAAAACATTTTTTGAAGATCCTACTTTGTGTAGATTAAATCTAACTTTAAATGGACTGTTTTTAATTCACACATTGCATTTGCAGATCGCAGGAGACATGCTTTGTTCTGATCAGAACTTTGATATTGCACAAGTCATTCGCTTTTTCAGGTCTAAGGTAAGTGAGATTCCTCATTTTGAAGTGTATTTCTAGTTAGTTCGATTTCATGCACACTGAACCAACATAATTCATGCTAATTTGTACTTTCCCACTAATAATATGCCCAGTAATTACCAGATGGGTCGTTATTTAATCGCCATCTTTGTTCCCACCTATTGTACATGTTGCAATATGATAATGTAATCCCTACTGTGTTCTGATTATCTTTCCTTTGTATTTGATACTTCAGCCTGGAGAACTTGCTATATATTATGAGCTGGAGTCAGGAGAGAAGAGCAATTCCAGAGGCATTGTCGAAGTTTGTCCAAACACCCATCGGTGAGACACTCTAATATGATCAAATTAGCGGAGTTAGTAGATTTACCTTTTTGACATTATCGAAAGTTGCATATACTGTATACAGATTTTTACATAAATATTAGACATGATCATAAAAATAAGCACACCACATATTTATAATAGAAACATTTCAATAAAAGTTCTACCCAAACATGGGAATTGACATATCTTTACATGTTTTGCATGCTTGTGTGTACTGTATATAAAATGTTTAGTCTTCGTTTAATGCAGAATTCATATTTACAATCATATTCATTTTCAGAAACAAAAATAATAATAATTTATTTGTAACTACAAAGGTGTCAAAACCTGACCCTTTATTTCCAGTATTGGATCCCTCTCCGAAGTTTGAAAGGTAATTTGTGTATGTTAGTGTTTTTGTCAGCCTCTGATCCTACAGCATGTTATGTTTACACTAGGGTGATGCGTTTCCTCGAGAAGCCACAGGAGGGCGTTACAGCATCGCGTCTGGCCAGTGTGGTTTTCTACTGTCTGCGCAAGGAGTCATTAACGTACATCTCAGAATTCCTCAATAAACACCCAGATGTTAAAGACAGAACCTTGGGCAAGTTTTGGGTCAGTGTTTGAATTACCTTGGAATTATAACGTAATGTGAAGTATCGATGTGTTTTTATTCTTCACATTTTCTATATGATTGTACTGGATGTAGGAATGGCTTGTAAATGAGGAGAAAGTACCTGTTTATGGAATGAAGTTACCAACAGGATTTCAACTAATTGGACAAGTGGTGGGTACTCTTGGTATTTAGATTTATTTTATATGTGCAAATATTTTTATTTGGTATATTTGAAATGTTTAGGGTTGTTACATGTTTGCTCGTGTTTAAGTGGCTTATGTTTACTAAGGCTGCATTGTTTTATTACTGTTTTTATTCATTATCAATGATTAAAAAAGTCATATTTTTGGTGACAACATCAAGAAATGTTGCTGAATAGAAAGTTTAAAAGAATTATATTGAATTCTAATTGTCTTTACAGTCACTTTACAATGATATAATACCTTCTTGCTGAATGATGGATCAGTTATAAATAAATAAATAAATATTACTGACCACAAATATTTGGACTGTAGTGTACACCACATTATTCTAAACATACATTTTATATTACATTTTTTAACATGATCTTTCAGGGTCTGTCTGATTACACGAAATGGCTTGCTCACTACTCATCAAAGCAGCAGCTGTCCCCATCTAAACCCATCACATGCCGCTCATATGCCAGGTCAGAGAGAACTCATTTACTTGTACCCAAAAATATTTCCCCGTGTTTCATATCAATACATGGTCTTTGTTTTGACAGGGTTGGACTCATGGGAAACCCCTCTGATGGTTTCAATGGAAAAACCATTGCTATGAGCATCTCTAACTTCTGGGCCGAGGTCACGCTCATTGAGAGCCAGACTCTGGTAAATTAGAACAGACTGAGATAAAGGTCTGTTCACACTAAAATGATAACTTTAGCAATAACATATACACAGGTATAGTTGTGATTATAAAACAATAGCAGAGTCCACACCACAGCCGAAATAATAATGGCACAGAGAAATACAGTCAGAGAGAGAGAGAGTCCGTTCTGCTTTAAATGGCTTGCGTAAATGAAGTTGATGAATGAAATGCTGTGAGCTCTCATAATAAACAAAACAATATTGTGTCCTCCTGATGTAGATGCTAAAAAATAATTTATCATTATAGTTATATTTATAGCAATTGTTATTGGTGTTAAAGAGCTTTAAGATAATGAGGAAAGCACTGTTCTTCACTCACTTCACTTTGTTTATTAAGGTCCTTCTTCCTCATCCTCTGAATGACCCCACAGAATTTGGAGGCTTGCAGGATCTCTTTCGGATAAGCCGGAAAGAAGGGTTTGTCCCGTCATCTTGAAGTATTATTTTGTTATTGTTTTGTATTGACTCAATGAATATAACCACATCTACAGTATCACATCTACAGCATCTATCTGTCTACTTTTAGGTATTTGGGAGGTCTGAGACTTCTTCAGGCCACCTGTAAAAAATTTTACCAATTCTGCTCTGAGCAAGGGTGAGATAATCCAATCAAATAAACATATCGGAACAAATACTTTTTCTAAAACCACTATCTGTCACCTTAGATCACATCTGTTTGCATGCTATTGACTTAATTGTTATTATTTATTGCAACCTTATTTTTGCCTTTATTATGATAGTACTGTAGATACAGTATATTGACAGGAAGCGAAGAGCCAGGACTTGAACTCGGCCACCCGCAGTGCAGTTGTGCTATATGACAGTGCACGAAACACTAAGCTGTCAGCTCCAGCAATAATTATACTTTAGTATTTTTGTTTGTCACATTTTAGTTACACTACTTTGATGGTCCCTCTATGGACATTTTACTGACAATAAATATTTTTGTAACTACCAAAACATGCTACTAATATTAACCCTAACATTTCACTAATTCTCTTATGCAAGTTAGTTGATAAAGGTGTAGCTACATGTAGTTAACATAATTCTAAAGGTGCTCATCAAAACAAAGCAATATTTTTGACTTGAATGTTTATCAAAATATTATACAACTCTTCAAGTTCAACTTTTAAATCTGAATGAATGAAGAGAGATGTTATACTGTAATTTTCTCTGATGACATTTTCTGGACTTTTCTAACTAGTGAAGTGGATCAAATCTCCAAACTACTGTTTTTTAGGATTATCAATGACCACGTTTACATGGACATCAGTAATCAAATTATTTGCCTTAATCTAATTAAGACAATAAATGGTAAATGCGTTTACATGAGTTGCTTTTTGAATGTTCCTTTCATTATACCGTTTTACATGTTATAGCACATAATTCAATTAACGTCATTGCGTCACCACCCTGTCTGCATTTCCTCTGGAGTTTCATGTAATTTCAGGTATTTCATATCCTGTCGCAAAACTTGGTGATAAGACGTACATGATGGTAATAGTTTGATTGCGGTGTTTACATGTCTGTACTGCACTTCAATAATGTGACTAAAATCGGCATACTTCACATGACTTAATTCGATTTCTCTTTAGTTTGATTATGACCTTAATCTGATTAAATTAATCAAAAATCGCTGTTTACATTGTCGACTCTTAATCACAGTATTGTCTTAATCGAATTATTGGTGTCCATGTAAATATACTCAGTGATAAATGAATGTACATCACAATACTGAAGAAAATATCAGTTTAATTTCAACTTAAATCTATTTGTTATGTTTACAGAATTGCTCTCTCCAAGCAGAATTTCACTCTTAAGTATGACACAAACATTCCCAGACAAGTGGTGAGACTTAATTATTTTATTTGAAGTTGCCTATCTTTATGTAAAATGTTATTCATGTGTATCGACATATTTACAATATGCTACATTTCTTTTATCACCTCTAGGGATTAGCTGGCAGTAGGTAAGTACAACATTAAATGCATCAATGAAGATTAACAATCAAGTTCTTTACAGCCTATAAATAATCTTTACAGCCTATCATAATCTTTATTCAGATTTCAATCCAATTAAAGTGAATGTTTCGTTTTCCATAGTATTATTCCGATGAAACTGTAATATTCTTACATGATAAATCTGGGTGTTTTTCTGTGTAGTGCGATTGTGTCTGCCACCTTGAAGTGCCTGATGAAGTTTTACAACATCACAGACAATGTATGTTCAGTATTTAACAAACTTATGATCCATTTAGATCTTTTATTTTATGCTGAAAAGATTGCACATACTTTATCATGTTTTAGGATCTTCCTCAACCAATCAGAGCTAACTTCATTCTCAATGTAGAGACTGATGAGCTGTTCATCACAGCTGGTCTACAGGACAGAGTAGTGCAGGTATGTGTGATCTTTTCATTTTGACTACTTTGACATCGATTACATCATGACTGCATCTGTATGAACATTCTAATAGGTCTACGAGGGCCTGGTTTACATGGACTTCAGCAAACAGCTTATGGATGAACGTGGTTACGGTACAGTCTTTGAACCTCATTATTGTTCTGGCCAATATAAGGTCTTACTCTTAAAAGTCTAATTTACTCTTCCACAATTTAAGGCATTACATCTTAATTACATCACATTAAGTCTTACATCAAAGCAGAAGGCCTTAATTCCATAAATTATGCTATTAAATGGTGCATGCTCCTCAAGAATATCTTCCCCCATATTATGCTTTCTAACACAAATTTATAAACATCCCAAACAAGGTACTTTTGCTTGAAATGCAAAATTAAGAGTTGTTTTCTGGGATCATGAATGACAAGTGAGTTTATGCTTATAGCAAGACTTTCAGTTGGGGTTGAAAGTTACTTTTCTGTTTGAATAGTTGATTTTTCTGAGCTCACTGACTGATATTGGTTTATGAATATTTAGACATTTGTATGCAATTTTATTTATATATTTATTTTTTAAATAGTGCAATATTGTATGTTTGGTTATTCAAATGTTCATCTGCTTTTATGTTAAGTTAATAAAAAATGTTTAGATCATTACAGATGTTATTTTTTTTAATTGTTGCTAAAACAACTGTACACTTGCTACACGTTTACTCAATACATTTACAAAATATATTGTTTGAATTGTATTGTAGAAAGTATGATATATTTTGTTTACTTCAAATTATTCTTTGCATTTTATTAGCTTGATCTTAAAAAGGTCTTAAAAAAGTCATAATGCTTCATAAAACCTATTTTAAATAATAAAATAATTGGTATCATAGTTATTAAATAAATGTCAATTTTTATACTTTTTATGTCATTTCTTTCTGCTATCTTTCCTTTCCCCCCTAAACTTTTAATTGGTAGTTGCAATAGAATAGAATAGAATAGAATAGAATAGAATAGAATAGAATAGAATAGAATAGAATAGAGAATTTGTTCTAGCTTTCTGGATTGCATGTCAAATTGTTTTTCCCTATAGGAGAATACATTCCCTTGGACATGCGTGATCTTCCTATGTTCTGGCTGGCTTACTTGAGCGATCCAAGTGATTCTGGAAGGATTCACAGTAATGTTAGACAGCGCTGGTTAAACGGTAAGTCCTGCTTTATGTCCTGGCGCATGTCTTCATTGTAAAATAAAACCTTTGTTACTGTAAGTCATCTTCTTCCAACACAGGAGAAAGTGCTGTTGTTGAAGCTATGAAATCATTTGCTGAACTCACAGACCAATCTCGGTTTGTTCATTTTTGAGTATTCATTCTTCAGTCATTGTAGCATTAAATATGTATTTATATATATGTTTTTTTAGCCATAACACATTACGAATAGGTGATCGTTGTTACTGAATAGTGCTTGAAATGTGTCTTTGCAGGGCAGCCTTCCAGTGTAAGGACTGGGCCAGACTTGCACAGCTCATGGATGAAAACTTTGAGCTACGGCGGTATGATTATTAAATCCATTTGTTAAACTCTCCAGGTAAACGTTGTTCATTTTAAAGGGGTCATGAACTAAAAAAATCTAAATTCCCTTGATCTTTTGATATGGAAGAGTTCATTTTACTTTAAAAACATCCTGTAAGTTTCAGAACTCTGACCTAGCTGGTTAGTCTAAAAACAGCTTATATTGAAGCCAAACCGCCAAAATGACAGGTTGTTGAATGAGCCACTTTATTTTGTAATCGTATCGATAAACTCCCCCTCCACAGTTTTCCAGTAGGGTTGTCAAAATTAATTTCTTCGGTGCACGGTGATGCAGACATGGACAATTCTGTATTGGTTCAGTTATAGATTCTAACCTGTTATATACTGACATCATTTATCTCCTGTGTCTATATTGTGGTAGCTACTATGGCGAGGGAGGCGAGCAAGAGTAACTAAAACACTCCAACTACTTTAAAATGCAGAAACTGTGCACAATTCACTGTGTGTGCATTTGCTGGACAGTCTTTTACTGACAAGTTAAAGCAGAGGGCCCTGCTATGGAAAAAACTCAATTTCTGTCTCTCTCTTTCTCGACCTTTGACCAGCTGGTGTGAGGTAACTTTTCCTCTCCTCTCGGCTGTTACAGCAATACTTGTTGATCCGGACACGAGCGCGTGTCTCCGTAGCAGGTTTTCTTCTCCGCGTCTATCACGGATCAGCTTTGATCGCTGCTGCCGTTTATCAGTGTTTATCATCGGTGAACAGAGTTAGAGCCAATTGCAGCCCTTTCTGTTGAATGAGTGACCAATCAGAGGGCTGTAAGAACTCGCTCGACAGTGCTCAGAAAGCGAGCGGGATACTGTTTATTTGCTATAAATGCTTATGTTGTTCTGTGCATGTACTCATCTGATTGTGTGTAATAAAGAGCACAATATTATTACAAATATTTATAAATATATTTATACTTTTTAATACAAGAATTATCGTCTTGTGAAGTAAAATGAAAAATTGTATATGGAAAGCATCGTCAATGCACTGAGATATCGAATTGAACCGAATCGATGGCATGAGAATCGAAACAGAACCAAACTGTGAGACCAGTATACGTTCACACCTCTATTTTCCAGTGATACATGCTGTAGTAGGTAAATAACGACAGAGGCAAATGCAGGTCTAATGAAGAAACCAAATGAAAAAGATTACATTACAAGACCTTCAATGACATCAAGTCTTTGCATTGCCTTCTTTCTGTGTCCACCAATAGGAAAGACTGGATGCAGTTTATTTTAATGGAGCTCCAGGCTTTTTTACCACAAATTTGATTATAAAGCACAATTCGATTGTGAATTTTTAAAGGTAAGACCAGTAAAACAGTCCTGTGCCTAAATGAGATTTGACAGTAATGTTGTAACTTACAAATGTGAGTAATTAATTTAATATACAGTAATATTTAGCTTTGTCTGTTACTTCAGATAAGTTGACATGAACTCTATTTGTTCATGACTATTTGTTCATTCATTCATTTTCTTTTCGGCTTAGTCCCTTTATTAATCTGGGATCGCCACAGCGGAATGAACTGCCAACTTATTCAGCATATGAATAAGTGGATGCCCTTCCAGCTGCAACTCATCACTGGGAAACATCCACACACACTCCTTCACACATACACTATGGACAATTTAACCTACCCATTTCACCTACACTGCATGTCTTTGGACTGTGGGGGAAACCGGAGCACCCAGAGGAAACCCACGCAAACAAGGAACCAATGACCTTCTTGCTGTGAGGCGATCGTGCTACCCACTGCGCCACCGTGACACCCCTCAGTATTTATGCATTGTCTACTTAAAACACATCAGTATTCAACTATGAAGCATGTAGGCTGTCAAACACATATGGATTGTGAGTCTTCAATCTGCCACATCTCTTTACACACTGTGTTCTGATGACACAAGATGGACTGTTACTTCTAAATCCTTTTTTTAATGGTCGATTAAAATTAACAGTAGTTTAAAAGATATCTTTGTGCTAGTGTACACTAAAACGCAGACAAAATTTGTGTTTAGAAAATCTAAAACTGTTATAAACATCCAAAGCTTGCAGTTTGTCAGTTCCGCCTAAATGGATCTACAATTTATGTTCAGGTCACCTCCTATTTCAGTTTCTCATCAAATCTTGACCAATGAAATGCTCTGTAGTATATGACATGTCCTCCTTCTCGTTTGCTTTTCATTTGACGTGCTCGAGCTCAACTACTCAATTGGCAGAATGTGATAAAAACAAAACTCTATTGGCGATTGTTTTAAAAGGGGGAGGAGCTCCAACCCCATCCTCGCTTTGTTTTTTCAGTTGAGATTACGTCAAACATTGAATAAAAAATGCACATTTCAAAGCTCTTCACAGGACCTTTTAAAAAAAGAACAGCACAAAATAATAAAAAGGTAGTTCATGACCCCTTTAATACAACCCAAAAGAAGATCTTTTGAAGAAAGTTGATAAACTGTAACCACTGATTTTCATAATAGAAAAAACAAATACTATGGGAGTCAGTGATGACATGTTTACAGATTTCTTCAGAATATCTTCCTTTGAGTTTAAAAGAATAAAGAAAGTCTAACAGGTTTGGAAAAGTCAAGGCTGAATGAATTGTGCATTCAGTAAATTTCATTTTTGGGTGAACTATGCCTTTAATTATTATTTCGAAATGCCTGAAAACATGCTGCCATTGCAAAAGTTGCAATTTTTCCATCAGGTCGGTCTATACGGATGACTGCTTGGGCCCAGGAAATCTAAAAATGGTACAGCTTGCGAGACAGGTAAGTAAATCAATATCTAATTTTAAATTCTTTTTTAAGTAACTGAGTCAACCTTGAGTTATTCAACAAGCCAACTACTTTTTATATTAGAAGTATTATGACCTCTGAGAAATAAACAACAGGTCTGAATGAATCTCTTGTTGTTGTAGTTTGGATCTGCAGTGAAGTTGCCCGGCAGTGGGGGTGCAGTGGTGGGCTTGTGTATGGATCACGAACGAATGGTATGGCAGATTTGGTTGTAATTGCTGTTGACATCAATATAATGCTTGTTTGTAATTTGTTTTCACACGATTATGGTCATTAGGAGGCAACACCTTAAGAGATTCTAGCTATTTGTGTACTCCCGGTAACTTCTTACAGCAACATCAACACTTTTTACTAACGCTAAAACATTTTCACGTCTTTTTTCTAATTGAAATTTCATATTCAGACGTATGAACATTTTAATTTGATCAAATGAAATTTTTGACTACTCTGCAGTAGTGCTTAAAATGGTAATATTTTTGAGAGGGGTCTAGCTGCAGACTTGGTGCAGTGCAATCTGAGCTGCATCCAGTGCTTTTTAATGGGTTCACCTAACCCCACCCTTAACCCTACCCCTCACAGTGACGGCACTAGCTCCATTGAGTGCATCGTGTCTGACATTGCATCGAGAGATGCAGTCTCAGCTTGCATCAGAAAGACTTCATCCAGATACTATTGGACCAATGTGTATAAATATCTTTTTTCCACTAGATGGAGATGAAGAGGGCCTTCCAAGAGGCAGGATGTGTTTTTTGTCTGATTGTGCCTTATGACCCATCAGTACAGGGTCAGAACTGATCACTCAGAGGAAAGCTTTTCTTTTTTACATTTTTTTCCACAAACAAGATGCATTATAAAGGCTCTGCTAACAGAATTTTGTCATCATTTGTACATTTTCCTGTTGTCTCAAACCTGTATGCCTGTTTTTGTTCTGTGGAAAATAAAACAAATATATTTTGAGACTTTCGGTTTTTGGATTCAAGTAAAGGTTACAAATATTGCTTGGTTTATGAACATTATTGAAAACGTCTTCTTTAGTGTTTCCCCAGAAGTTTTGAAGTTGTTTAAATGAACTTATCAGTGTTTTCCTAGTCCCTAGGCGGGGTTTCAATTGTTGTTCGTTTCAGATAGAAATGAGAAACAATTGACTATGCATTGGAAACCTTTCACACCCATCCTGTTCTTGGGTTGTAAAGATGTTTTTCTCCAGAGCCAAAAGCCAGAATTCCTCACTCTTAAAACTGAAGGTTCTTTATATGTACCAATGGTTCTATAAAGAACATTTAAATCCATGGAATCCTCTAATACAGATGGTTCTTTGTAGTGTTTTTTTTCATGCTAATAAAAAGTTAATTATTAGTATTATTTAAATGTTCAATGAAATGTTCTTGGGGAAACAATAATTGATATTATGGCATTACTACAAAAATAAAAACAGCTTGAATCTTTTTAAGATTGCATAAGAGATGATTTCAACTGGAAAGTGTTATTTAATGAAATGTGTATATTAATAAAATTGCTACAATTTCTCATTTTGTCTTATAGGCGATTATGTGAATGAATAAAATAAATCTTTTTGATAGCGATGCAGGTGTGTGTAAAGTTTAATTTGTTGTGTTGCATGTATAACATTAAAACAAAACAGGCTGTCAGCTTCGGACTCTCAAGTAAATTAGACTAATTAAAGCTGTATAGTGTGAAGCACGAGTGAACGTGCCTCTGCTGGTTTGGCACGCACTTGGGCTGTGTCTCAAAACCTCGTGACTTGCCCACTTAGGCAGCGTTTTTGAGCATGCGGGCGTTTTGCTCAAATCTTCTGACTTGGAGCCCGCCTGTGATGAACTATAAATTGTGTAGTGTGTGTATAGGCAGCCCCTTTAGGTTTTGAGGCACGGTCATTATCTGTAGCTCGTTAATCCACTGTAGAATACTACTACTGTATACAAACAGACGCTGCTGCTGGCAGGAGGAGGGACCGATTATGCGCGCATAACGTTAGTCATAGTGTAAATCGCTAAATAAGCAGATGTGGACGTGCCGTCTTCGACTGTCGTCGGTATCGTTTGATGGGACTGAAGGATGGCAGCGAAGGAGGATCTTTACTCCAAGATTATTCCGCGCAGACTGAGACAGAATAGTTGCGTCTCTGTCAAACATGGATCCAATCTGGACGTGCTGCTGTCGATGGGTTTTCCTCAGCAGAGAGCGTAAGTGACATAGCCTATTTATTATTTATAACGGGGTGCTTCTTTCTAACACAATTATAATTAAAAAATATTTTCAAAATGCAGGGATTTATTAAAATGTAGTGTTCTCGCTTCAAGTTAGTATAAAGTCATTTTCTGGTATGAAAATTTATGGTTATCCGGCAATATTATATCGTTCGTAGAAGCAAGACTTTTAATTGCTTGTAATTGAGGTCAGTTCTGTGCTGCTGAAGCCACATTGAGCATCGCAGTCACACAACAAAATCTACAAGCTATTTTTGGTAATTGTGTCAAAAAAACCACATAACACATATATAAGGAAACACCTCAAAATACTTGTCTCTATACTTTTATGTACTGAATCTGATGACGTATTCCAAATCTAAAATAAAGTTACATCAGAAGCGTTAGGAAATAAACATTTGTTGAAATATTATCATATGAATTATCAGCTGCAAGTAACAAGTGAAACGATTTGGGTATTGCTTTAATTTGATTGCCTCTTTTTTAACAGTTTGTTGATAATAAGTTACACTGCAGCTACATACCAACTAATTTTCATTAGTCAACAAGGTAAGGGTTAGTGTAAGCTGACATGTACTTACATAGTTTCTTACAGTCAGTTTAACAGGCAGCATAATACTCTAAGAAAATTAGTTGGCCTGCAGTTGCAATGTAACTTATAGTCAACAAAATTTTAAAAGGGACGATAAAAAAAACAATATCAACATTTTGACCAGTTGTCATTTTAAAGTGGTATCTACGCTCACAGACCACTTTATTACATACATCTTAATAGTACGAGGTTGGACCCCCTTTTGCCTTCAGAACTGCCTTAATCCTTTGTGGCATAGATTCAACAAGGTACTGGAAATATTCCTCAGAGATTTTGGTCCAAATTGGCATGCAGTTGCTGCAGATTTGTTGGCTGCACATCCATGATGGGAATCTGCCGTTCCACCGCATCCCAAAGGTGCTCTATTGGATTGAGATCTTGTGACTTTGGAGGCCATTTGAGTACAGTGAACTCATTGTTATGTTCAAGAAACCAGTCTTAGATGATTCGTGTTTTATGACATGGTGTGTAATCCTGCTGGAAGTAGCCACCAGAAGATTGGTACAGTGTGGTCATAAAGGGATGGTCAGCAACAATGCTCAGGTATAGGCTGTGGCGTTGACATGATGCTCAATTGGTACTAATGGGCCCAAAGTGTACCAAGAAAATGTCCTCCACACCATTACACCACCACCACCACAAGCCTGAGCCGTTGATGCGAGGCAGGATGGACCCATGCTTTTATGTTGTTGATGCCATATTCTGACCCTACCATCTGAATGTCACAGCAGAATTCGAGACTCATCAGACCAGGCAACGTTTTTCCAATCTTCTATTTTTAAATTTTGGTGAGCCTGCGCCAATTGTAGCTTTAGTTTCCTGTTTTTAGCTGACAGGAGTGGCACCCGGTGTGGTCTTCTGCTGCTGTAGCCCATCAGCCTCAAGGTTTGACGTGTTGTGCATTCAGAGATGCTCTGATCCCTATTCTGATGCTCTTTTTGAACTGCAGCAGATTATATTGGCCATGTCTTTATGCCTAAATGCATTGAGTTGCTGCCATGCTGATAAAAAAAATTGCTTTAATGAGCAGTTGGACAGGCGTACCTAATAAAATGGCCGGGGAGTGTATTTTTCTTTTTTATGCAATGTAAATCAAAAAATATAGGAACAATTGTTACAACTGTAACCATTCTGATTAGGAAACACATACTTCACTACTAGTTTTCTTATTAGCATATTATTAGCATACCACTGCTTGTTCTGCATATTTACGAAACATTTACTGAGCTGTTATCTACAGTATACTAGTACGACAACTGGATTACTATCAATAAGATGTTTTTTCTTTGTATATTTTACTGTTAAAAATCTTGGATATTTTACTGTATGTTATTGTTCAGACAGTGTGACCTGGCAAATAGTGTATTCTGTCTGGGTCTAGAGTACGCCTTCGGGCAGTAGAAAGAATGGGACTCACGCTTTTGTATTAGCAAATGTGTGCCAAGCATAGTCATGGAGTTAATATGCTTTTTCGTTGTCTCTTTTATGTATTTATTGACCCATATTATGAGAGTCGACTGTCCTGATTTCATGTAAAGTCCTCCTTCAGAGTTAAAAGCTTTCAGATTTGTCTGTTGCCTTGATGAGAACCAACTGAGATCAGATAAGACCATCATCATGCTTGCTCAGTCAATGGAAAAAGACAGTGACTGCATCCTATAGTATAGTGAGAAGGAACATCTGTGCTCATTACACCATGAATGATTTGTAAGTCACAAGGTTTTTTTTCCATTCTTATTTTGGCGCATAAACTAGAAAACCCAAGACCATGCAGCTGTTCAGAATTAAACTAAGCAGTCGATGTGTGCTCAGTCTTGTGTGGGAAGGTAGGTTTTTTTTTTGTGGTTGGTGTTTATTCGTTTGGTCCTGTTGCGTTTGGAACTGATCGCAGTGGTGTTCATTGGGGTCGCGTTCACCCTCATGCTGTTTTGAAAAGATGGCGGTTGATTTTTTCAGTGAAAGACAAAAGGTGAATTTTTGAAGACTAATACCACCAAACTACCAAGCCAGTATGGCAGTATTCAGCTGAAAACCTTACTACTGTTGCGAGTGGATGACTTAAATGATTAGAGAATCATTCTGATCCTAACAAATTCCAACCAGCAGCATTTCAGTCAGTAGAATTATTACAATCTGAAGAATCTTTCACATCAATCTTATCCCGTTAGTGAAACTAATATACAGTATAATCATTCCTAGTAGAATCTTTCCAAGCTATCAGTAGAATCATTCTTATTATTCCAGAGTGCTTCTTCCAGAAGATGACTTGACTTGCTGCTTGTTGCACTGCGTTTTAGATTGCCTACAGTATTTATGCCAAGTGTGTTTTTTTAAATCCATATGTCAAATAAAGAAGAAACTACTTCTAATAACTGGCTGAGAGCTGTATGGAACTATTAATTCAGGAAACAGAAAGCCAAATATGTTGGATTACAACAGAACTTAAGACCACAGTTGGCTCACACTTTGGGAAACACATCCTTGATAAGAATCATTCCATTCAGTATTATTCAGATCAGCATCTGGAGAAACATTTGGGCCCAGGGAGTCAGCAGAATCACTTCTATTGGGAGAATTGTTTAAATCAGTTGCAACATTCTGATCAGTGTCATTCAGGTCAGTAATCTCTTCTATCTGGAGAATCATTTAGGGCTGCGTTTTCCAAACAACGACAAAACTCGCAGCCGAACTATCATAGTACGATGCATCGTTTGGGAAAAGAACGATGTAGTGATGAGTGTTTCCCAAAACCCGTAGTTACTCTGTCGCAGATCCATCGTTTGAACCATGTTAGTTATAAAGTAAAACACCCATAATGATGCTCTAAATGGGGTGGAGTAACAACTTCTTTAGAGAAGAACCCTGTAATTTCTTTTTGAAACTTATTGTTTTTACACGCACACGCATTTAAAAAAATCCACTATTAGTTTTGATAAATAAATGCACTCATTTTCTATATTAACTAAAATATATGTCTGCGGCACATACAGGGCCTATGTTTCCTTTACAAATATTATTGAGAACATTACATATTCCATTCTATCAGAATCAGAATCAGAAAGAGCTTTATTGCCAGGTATGTTCACACATACGAGGAATTTGTTTTCGTGACAGAGCTTCTACAGTGCAACAGAATTACAGAGACAGGACAAAAGAACAGATAATAAATATATTCAAAGAATAGAAGTAAGTGTTAAATGCAAATATACAAATGGACAAGTGTATGTACAGGTGTATTCCTATATACAACATTATATGTGCAGCTGTTATGTGCAAATTGGCATGTAAAGTGTGTTGTTAAATAAGTGTTGTTAAGTAAGTTCTAAAACATAAAAACACAATAGCTAACACATTCTAATATCACTTATAAATCATATATAAATAAATAAATAAATAAATATTGAGGCTATTAATAAGAATTTATATAATATTAATAATGATGATGTTGATGATGATGATGATGATTATTATTATTATTATTATTATTATTATTATTATTATTATTATTATTATTATTATTAATAATAATAATAATAATAATAATAATAATAATAAGTAGAATGGCGTTTATTTATTTTTTGAAAAGTCTACTTTTACAATGTTGTTTCACACATGCAAATCAGTGCAGAATTGTTCTAACCAACAGGCCCATGTCATATACTGTACAGTAGGCTACATTTCTTAATAAGTAACCTACTATGAAATAAAACGTATTCTCTGTTTTTTGTTTTCACAAGCTTTGGAGCAATGACTGTAAAAAATATAGCTTTGGAGATGTAACATAAATTCTGCGTGGCTGTGTTCAAAATGAAATCAATTTTTCAAAGTGCACTGTGAAGGGAGCGCAATTGTAAACATGAAGATCGCTAAAACTGAACTGGAAAAATACTTTGAAAGCAAATTACACCTAAGAGAGATGACTTTAATGCTTTTTTTTAAAAAAATCATTCCAAGTTTAAATGTTAGAATGTTCTAAATGAATAGGGCATAGGGGGGATAACCGGGAATAGAACACAGCCAGGAACTATGTTTCTAACTACAGCTCCAGAGATATAGTTGCAAGTGCACAAGTTTGCTACACAGTTTGCGAATGTTCGTTGAAATGGCAGATTTGGGAAATGACAAATCAACAAACTATGTTTGTAATGACGGAACTTGCAACCTAGTTGACTAATGATGGTTTTTGGAAACGCACCACAAATTAGTGGCATCATTCTTATCAGTATCATTCAGGGCAGTAGAATCTCTTCTATCAGGATAATCATTCATATCAGTAGCATCATTCTGATCAGAATCATTCAGGTCAGTAGAATCTCTAAAATCTGGAGAACTATTCAGATCAGTAAAATCATTCTGATCAGTATATTGTAAACAGTAGCATCCTTCTGAATAGCAGAATCATTTCTTCCAGCAGAATCATTCCATTAAGTAGAATAATTTAATCATTAAAATATTTCTGATGAGTTGCATCATTTCTATTAGAAAATAATTCCAAACAGCAGAATCATACAGATCTGTAAAGTCATTGTAATCTTGATAAACAAACTATATGAAAAGATTTGATTCACAAGAATGATTCATTCTCGATTTAGACTTTAAACTTCTCGTAGGCACTCATGGCACATTCATAGCAGTTTCAGTTCAAAAAATAGACTTTGAGTTAAAATCAACCTAACTTTGCAGGTCATTAGTAATTTAATGATACTTTCATAGTGTTTTTTTTTCACCTTTTATCTCATTATTTCATTATAATAAAACGGTAAAAAAGTTCTTCACAAATTCCCAGAATTAAAAGCCATCCTGGTTTGAAACAACTTGAGTTAAAAAGATTGAGTTAAAAGTGACGGCTTCTTTTTTGGGTGTACCGTTAAGTCTGACCACACTAACCAGTCTTTCTGGTTATTCTCTTGCTCATCCATTTATCACAGTTGCTGTGTTGTCATAAGGTAGCTTTTAACAGTAGTGAGTCTGTGCATATATTAATGCAGCATCACTGTGGTTTTGTCTCAGGGTCACGCTTTGTAAATGTCATCTACTTCCTTCCTGAAATATGACAAGCAGATGAGATATCAACCATCAGCTCACTGTGCATAAACACTGAAATCCTCATCATCTTCCATCTTAGAAGGCCACATTATGTTCCTCACAGCCTGTGAGGGTGACTTTCGTGTTTACGCTGCGATAGAAAACAAGTGGGCCGTCAGTTGTCCCTGTAGTCTGCTGCAGTCTGGCCACATTTGCCGCCAGGCCTGCAGGTGTTGGCTGGCTGTATTTTTGGGATGGACAGCTGTGCGCTCTTCCCTTCGCCAGTCTTTCCGTGTGGCAAGGATGGCAGCTGGTGCTTGCAGGCCTCGGGGCTTGTGGGATGGCGTCTGTTTGTTGCGCTTTCGGGGCGTCAGTGAGATCAATCGTATCTTTTTCTTCTTCCTCTTTGGCTCTGCTCCCTCGGTGGCTGCTGCTGGATGAAGGAAACAGATGTAGGCCAGCAACAGTGAACCTTTCTGGTCCACTGCTGAAAAAACAGACAGCGGTGGAGCAGGAGTGGGATCTACAAAGGCAGTTGTTATAAAGTCAGCCTACACTTGCACTCCTCCACTATTGTATCAGTGTGTGTTCTTTCATTTGTGAGTCCACCATCTGTGGCGGTTGAGCCACTGCCAGAATGAGAGGCGTGTGTCCAAATGCGAGTGTCCTTCCACCCTCCTGCTGAGACTCTGGAAGACACACAAAAGTACAGCTCCACCTTGTGCTGTGTTTGTCTGGGGTTTGTGGGATAGGGTTGTACATTTAAGGGTACTATGAAGTGTCTTAAATCATTTATTGCATAATTGTGTGTGTGTCACCTGAAACAGGAAGACAAGCTGAGGAATATTGAGCAGCTCCAACCTTTCTTTTCAAAAGAAGCTATTAGCATTTTGTTTATGTGACATCTCACTCATTAAAGCCACATTTGACAGCTTATGACTTGATATATAAGTTGCGTTCCAAATGACACACACTATGCACTTATGCACTATACACTTACAGTGCTCAGCATATATGAGTACACCCCCCACAAATCTCATTCGTTCATTCATTTTCTTTTTGGCTTAGTCCCTTTATTAATCTGGGGTTGCTACAGCAGAATGAACCGCCAACTTAGCCAGCATACAGTATGTTTTACGCAGCGGATGCCTTTCCAGCTGCAACCCATCACTGGTAAACATCCATACACACTCATTCACACACATACACTACGGACAATTTAGCTTATTCTATTCACCTATAGCTCATGTCTTTGGACTTGTGAGGGAAACCGGAGCACCCGGAGGAAACCCAAACGAACACAGGGAGAACATGCAAACTCCACACACAAATGCCAACTGACCCAGCCGAGGCTCAAACCAGCGACCTTCTTGCTGTGAGGCGGCATCGCTACCCTCAACATGCTGCCCCACAAATATATTTAAATGAATGTTTTCTATAGGATACTTTACAATATTGTATTTGTGCATGTACATTAGATTAGTCAATATGGAAGCCAAATCTGGAGCTAATCTAAATAACTTAAAATAGCAGTTCAAGCAGTACGCGTAAACTTATCGATATAAGTATACTCCAAGCAAAACGTCTATGTACTGGAGGAAAATGGAAAGGCCATCTATTGTACAGTGGATCAATAATATGTCATTCTGTTTAGACATGGAAAAGATTTCATACATGTTAAAAGGCAAACTTTCTGTTTTTGAGAAAATGTGGACACCCTTTATATATCTTATCTTGAATTCAATTTTCAGCAGTTTATTAAATGAAACAAGAAAAGATTGAATAAACTGACATTGACTTAACCTATCTACATATTCCCCCTATTTCCAAAGATTTATTAAACAAACCATTGCTATCTGGATTATATGGTGCATGCCTTCTATATATGATATATTTCTTCAACAATTTCTTCCAAATTTTTGTTTTTTCTAAGATAATCTGTTACTAATTTAAACAACCTGTGCCACCCTTTATTTATTGACTTATTTTATATTTTGTGTGTGTGTGTGTGTGTGTATGTTTTCTCTCTCTTTCTTTTGTTTTTCCCTCTAAATTGAAAAAGATGTAATCGTGATTGTGAAATTATATTTTTATATTTCTATTACGGCGCCACGGTGGCGTAGTGAGTAGCACACTCGCCTCACAGCAAGAAGGTCGCTGGTTCGAGCCCCGGCTGGGTCAGTTGGCATTTCTGTGTGGAGTTTGCATGTTCTCCCTGTGGTTGCGTGGGTTTCCTCCGGGTGCTCCGGTTTCCCCCACAAGTCCAAAGACATGTGGTATAGGTGAATTGGCTAAGCTAAATTGTCCATAGTGTATGAGTGTGAATGTGTGAGCGGTTGATTCCGCTGTGGCGACCCCGGATTAATAAAGGGACTAAGCCGACAAGAAAATGAATGAATGAATGAATATTTCTATTACATCTCAATAAAAAGATTGTTCAAAAATAAATAAATAACATAAAAAAATAAAAATTAGTAGCCCAAATTTATGTTAGAGAAAAATATTAAATAAAAAAATTGTATGAATTTAAATGTATTATCTTTCCATTTTTAAAGATGTTCTGTGACTAAAACATTATTTTAATCCATTTATATGTTTAATAAATCTGTTTTGTTCAAATGCACCGATATATATTACCCATAACACTGAGAAATGGATAAAATATTCATTTTCAAAATGGGATGTACTCATGCTGAACACTGTATGCACTTATGCACTCAACCACATGTGTATGAGTTTAGTGTCGTTGCAAATAAAACACTAATGCTTTTTCACGGAACGGAAATTCAAACGATTTCTCAGATAAAGTTTGATGTTTGGCAAATTTATAAAAATAAATGACCAAAATATGTGGGAGGGGATTTTTCTTGCGCAGTTCAAATATAAATAAAATAATCCAACCACATTGGCCGAAAGCTCCTCCCCTTCCGCTACTTGAGCACAGTTGTGACCATTGAGTGTGTGAAGAGTTGAACATTCCACACTTCTTTTTATAGGTGGAATCATTTGAGTATTTCAAGTAAACTTTTAAGAACATTTCAGTGTGAATGCACTGCTTATGCCATCTATACTACAAAATGGTGTATAACAGTGCAATAGCAATGATAATGCTGAATCTCCATTTCTCATCATTATTTCCTCCATAGCAGTTTAAAATAAAGCATTTTGTGTAGAATTCAAATAGGCCAGATATATATTTGTGGTATGTGTTGACTTATATTAAACTCAAACTGTGTGTGCATTTCATTGCCTTTGCTTGTTATTAACCCAACCCCATATTTATTTCACCTTAATGGAAAGCATATTTAAATACGAACAATTTACCTCTCTAAATAATGTGCGTTTCATCATATAGAAAATAGTGACTGTGTGAACAAGTGAGCAAATTCAACTGCAGCTTTAGTGGCTATATATAGTGTAGGGAGCAAGGCTCTTCAGATTCTAGGCTGCATTTGGTTGAACAGAAAATCTGAAGTGCTAAGAGAGTGATGTCATCAAAATCATTTTTCTGTGTTGGCAAAAAAAAAGAGACTGACTTTTGAATGCTTATGACTTATAAATGTGAATTATGTCATTGTTTTGGAGCACTCTGCTCTTAAAGCTGTGTAAATGGAGATTTTAAGTGTTCTTTTTTTTTTTGGCTTATTGAGCTACACTGCTATAACATGATATTGTTGTATCATATATAGTTTTGTTTAAGTCTCTGATAATCATAAATACTGCATTTATTTGATAGTAATTGTACAGTAAAAGTGTAGATTAAAAAATACAGTAAAATTAGAGATGCATATTTACAATTGTCATATTGCTACGGCATGTATAAGGCTGCTATAAACTAATTTTATAATTAATTAATTAACTGCATGAAATATCTGATTTGCGAAATATACATCTATTTCTTCTGTTGGTCAAGCAATTAAATACTTGACAAAACAAAATTAAATCAAATGATATCATTACAAAATATATGCTAGTAATAATGATGCTATGTTTTACTCTTTGAGTAAATTGAACTAGAAGTTAGATGTAAATTTAACAAGCAAACCTTTGTTATTTAAATATAATTATACAATTTAACTCAGCGGTATATATTAAAAAATATAGAACAATTAAATCTATAAGGTAAATGCAAGTTGTGTCAGTTTATAATATATACATTTATTATATAAGTGTCAGTCAAGTCATAATAATGTACATACACACTAGTGTCCCATTAACATTCACAAAAATATCCTATTAACTATCATGGAGACTATTTGTATACATTTGCATGATTATAGTTGTGGATCATGCAGTACATACATAAAGTCTTAAAGTTTTCCCAGCCCAACGTCACGCTAACCTCAGACTCTGCTCTCAACCACAGTGACCCTACAAATTTCAACATAACAGAAACCTCTGGATATCGCAACATTAATGTCTAGCTCATGTCTCTTTGTTAATCTTGTGCAAGCAAAAACACATCAAATAATACTTAATTTCAACATTTATTTTTCCTTGTACAGCCTGACGCAAAGCTTGCTGGGACCTAGAAATCTGCTTCTACATTGTAAAAAATGCTGGATTGCGCACCATATATTGGTGTTGTTGGGACAACATGAAGGATTTAAGTTAACTTTTTTATGCTAAGGATTTAAGCTAATTTTTTTTACAAATTAAAGTGGATTGAACATAAAACAATTAAGTTGTCCCCCCACAGACCTCAAGAATTTGTGTTGTGTCAGTTCAATTAAGATAAGTAGTTTTTACAAACAGAAAATGTCATTTGACATACCATCTACCATCATTTAACGTTTGTCATCTTAATACAATCAAATTTCATTACATTTTTAACCTAACCCAAATCCTTGTAATTTTTTTGTATGTTTGATTTTTAAAATGTATGTTTATTTAGCTTATTCTATATATATATTTTAAGAAATGATTGATGAGCCGAGTTATTCTTTTCATTGTAGTTTGGTAAACAACAACAATGTTGATGGTGTATTCCATACTCAATATATCCATATTCAGTGAAAAAAACTAGCTTGTATGTGTGTTAATTCTATCCATTCATTCATCTTTATTTCTATAGCACTTTTACAATGTAGATTGTGTCAAAGCAACTTAACATAGAGGTTCTAGTAAATTGAAACTGTGTCAATCCAGTTTTCTGAGTTTAAATTCAGTTTAGTTCAGTTCAGTGTGGTTTAAATTTTACTGCTGAAAGTCTAAACTCTGAAGAGCAAATCCATCAATGCGCCGCTCCACAAGTCCCAAACCAAGCAAGCCTGTGGAGAGGTACAAAGTTCACCATTTGACGAAAGAGAAGGAAAAAACCTTGAGAGAAACTAGGTTCGGTTGTCTTACCACAACAATTTCTCCTCTGGCCAAGCTTCCTGTGCAGAGCTGCAGCCTAGGCGCCGGGGGCTGGAGAATGCTGGACGTCCATCGTGGAGAAGCTACAGGTGTGAATAGGCCACCGGTTGGTGTACAGGCTGGCCCACAGGATCAATGCAGACACTCTTCTGTCTTTTGTCATCAGTCTTGTGTTCTCCATTCCTCCATGACCGCCACAGCATCTGCTCAGGATACAGCCTGGTCCAAGATTATGGATAGAAGTCTTCGATTGGCATCATCTCTTCACAAGTCTTGGATCGCATCAATGGTGCTGCGCAATCTCTAGAGGCCTCGGGATGAGGATCCCCAGGTGGAAATAGAAAATTAGCACGGCTGTCGTTCATAGTTTATTTAAACAAGAGATATTAATGTGCAATTTTGAATTAATGATTGATTGATTTTTACGACAAAAACTCAAATAGGAATTTCAATGAACAATATCAGTATAAAATTGTGTATCCCGTGTAAAGCATTAATATCAATAATAAGACATTTTAAAAGCAATATCTTTAAATTTACTTTATTTTAAAATGAATTAGTTCCTGTCAGATGTAAAAGTGATTATTTTAGTTTTCAGTGTCTTGTGATTCTTCAGTAAACATTCTAATAGGCAGTGTTAAAATAATTTCTTTATTTTAGCAATGCTGAAAACAGCTCATGGTGAAAACTGGCATTATTTTAAAGATTTTTAATGAATACAATGTTTACAAGAGCAGCACTATTAAAAACCTTCAAAACAAATATCTTTGTTACACGCAATCCAAAAAGGTGAAGGAAAGATCATTGTTTAAAGTGTTATTCTAAATCGCAGTGACTCTCTTGAGCGTCTTGGCAATGAATCAGGCAAAAACGGAAGAACTGTAAACAGGAAATTTGGGGATGTTGAGGTCTGAGCTGTGGGATTTCCCCAAAGAGTCGAGTGAAAGGTGTGTTCATGCCTGTTTGGTCAGCTGGACGATTATGAAAAGACACTTTGTTAAGATTATCTGGAGTGATTTGTTAAAAAAAAGGAAACATTGGATGCATCATTACACAACTACAAATAATAGAAATGGAAGTGTGTTAAATTCTTAATTCTTAAAAACTTGTATTCTGTCTTGTTGTCTATTTTATGAGTTGCTTTTATGGTGTTGCTAATTGCTGATTCATGGTATAAATGCCAGCAAAACCTAATCTTGTTTTAGATCACTGATATGATGTACCACAAATACCACACATTTTGATCTTCAAACTGAGCAGTAGCTGAAAAAAGTAATCAACTAGTTTTTATACCGTTATTGCATGACTAACTCACACAATATGTTATTTTAACTGATTGAGTTTAAAGGGATACAACACCTAAAAATAAAAATGAACTCAACATTTATTCACGCTCTTAAATGGCTTTAAATGAGGTTATTTTGTATTAAAGCTGAAAACCTGACATGCACAGTAGGACAAAAATACTATGGAATTCAATGGTTACAGGTTTTCAAGTGAAGAGTGAGTAAATGCATTGGGTGAACTATCCCATTACTTTTGAACTGCTCTCATGCAATTTGAAAGCATACATTAACACAAGCTACAGACAATTTCTAATAAAATACTGTCCACATTCAAGTAGTTGGTGTAAAGTAACATATATTGCAAATACTCAAATTACTGTAATTGAGTAGTTTTTCTCAGAAATTGCAATTTACAAGTAAAAATGTGTACTTTTGCTTTCCCTTGAGTACATTTTTAGTGCTTTATTGGTACTTTTACTCCACTATATTTCTTCAACCTGCAGTTTCTACTTTATTTTTTCTTATGAGTCTTTCTTTTTCTTTTTCATTCTTTTATAACTTTTTCTTACTCATTTTAATCTGTTTTTATCTGTTTTCTATTATTTGTTTTTATTTTCTTATACTTCAATTTTATTTCTGTTTATGTAAAGCACTTTGAATTGCCACTGTGTATGAAATGTGCTATATAAATAAACTTGCCTTGCCTTGCCTTGCCTTGCCTTGCCTTGCCTTGCCTTGCCTTGCCTTGCCTTGCCTTGCCTTGCCTTGCCTTGCCTTGCCTTGCCTTGCCTTGCCTAA
>CAIGQQ010004837.1:23066333-23089468 GCA_903798035.1 Danio albolineatus | reverse complement strand
TATATTATATTATATTATATTATATTATATTATATTATATTATATTTTATTTTATTTTATTTTATTATATTATGGGCGCCACGTTGGCGTAGTGAGTAGCACGTTCGCCTCACAGCAATAAGGTCGCTGCTTCGAGCCCCGGCTGGGTCAGTTGGCATTTCTGTGTGGAGTTTGCATGTTCTCCCCGTGGTTGCATGGGTTTCCTCCGGGTGCTCTGATTTCCCCCACAGTCCAAAGACATGTGGTGTAGGTGAATTGGGTAGGCTAAATTGTCCGTATAGTGTATGAGTGTAAATGTGTGTGTATGGATGTTTCCCAAAGATGGGTTGCGGCTGGAAAGGCATCCGCTGCGTAAAAAATATGCTGGATAAGTTGGCGGTTGGTTCCGCTGTGGCGACCCCTGATTAATAAAGGGACTAAGCCGACAAGAAAATGAATGAATGAATATTATATTATATTATATTATATTATATTATATTATATTATATTATATTATATTATATTATATTATATTATATTATATTACTCTGAAAATGTGGCTATTATTAATACAATATTTGGTTAAGTGCTCATTACATTATGTATTATATAATACATAATTCACATGTTTGCCTTTATTAGAATAAAACCTTTTCATTATATAAAGAATTGGTATAGTAAACAAAAACTGATAGCTAAAGCTAAATTAGTTTTTGTTTCTTTAAATAAAATAAATGTTATCTAAAACTCTTTTATGTGGATAATTTATATTACAACCCTAAATCAGAAAAAGGTGGGATTGCATGGGAAACGCAAATAAAAAAAAAAGAAAGTAGTGATTTCTAAATTTAATTGAACTTGTATTTCATTGCAGACAATACAACAAACATTCAATGTGTTCCCAATTTCGGTTCTTGCAACACCTTTAAAAAAAGGTTGGAACAGTAAAGCATTTACTATTTCATAATGTTGCCATTCCTTTTCACAACACTTAAAAGACATTTAGGCACTCAAGTCATAAGGGTTTCAGGTATAATTTTGTCCCATTCTTCCTGAAAACAAGTCTAAAAGTGGGCAACAGTATATGGGGTCACATTCTCTGCTGGAAGCAGGTTGGGACTGCAGGCAGACCAGTTAAGTACCTGTGTCCCCTTGAACATTGTTTTTAAACATTTCAATAATTTTCATAAGTATTTGATGGTGATCCTCAGCCCATCTTTGTTCCTAAAGGACTAGACTTTCTTCACCTGTTGACATCACACGTTTTAAATCACATAATTATATAACCAATTTATCTTATTACTATCCCTAGTTGCTTCTGTCTCAACTGTTTTAGAGTGTGTTGCAGGTCTGACTGAGAGGAAAGGATGTATATTTACAAATGAAATGAAGTAGACCAGACAAAACATGAAATATTTTGTGTTCTTATTGTCTGCAATGAAATACAAGTCGGGCGCCACGGTGGCCGAGTGGTTAGCACGTTCGCCTCACAGCAAGAAGGTCGCTGGTTCCCGGCTGGGCCAGTTGGCATTTCTGTGAGGAGTTTGCATGTTCTCCCCGTGGTTGCTTGGGTTTCCTCCGGGTGCTCCGGTTTCCCCCACAGTCCAAAGACATGCGGTACAGGTGAATTGGGTAATCTAAATTATCCGTAGTGTATGTGTGTGAATGAGAATGTATGGATGTGTTTCCCAGAGATGGGTTGCGGCTGGAAGGGCATCCGCTGCGTAAAACAAATGCTGGATAAGTTGGCGGTTCATTCCGCTGTGGCGACCCCGGATTAATAAAGGGACTAAGCCGAAAAGAAAATGAATGAATGAATGAATGAAATACAAGTCAAATACAAATGTGGAAATTCACTACTTTATTTATTTGAGTTTTCCATATTGTCCCAACTTTTTCTTATTTGGGGTTGTGTAATTACAGTACATATTAAGGGCCTTCAGCACAAAAAGTTCTGACTAAAATAGCAGCCATTCATCCCATTGCAATTTAAGTAAAATGAAAATGTCTGCCAAATTACGTATATTTGTCTATTAATGGATTCATCATTACCTTAAAAGTGGGATCCAGATTTGTTTAAGGCAAAGTTCATCCAAAACTGAAAGTCATTTACTCACCCTTCACTTCACTGTATATTTTGAAACATGCTGGAAAGCTGTAACTGTTGACTTCCAAACTATTTGTTTTTCCTACTATGGAAGTCAATGGTTACATGTTTCTAACATTCTTCAAAATATCTTCTTTTGTGTTCAACAGAAAAAAAACACATTCATAAAGATTAGGAGCCAATTGTCGGAGAGTAAATAATAAGTAAATTAACATTTTTGGGGTAAACTATCCCTTTAAGCAGAAAAAAATAAAAGTAAATGCCACATAACTACTAATATATCAGTTGGTTTATCGATGGTACAGGAAATGTTTCTCATATCTGTTGTTAATGTCAAAGAATGCATATCAAAATAAAGATGTCCTTGTCTTCAAGAAAGCTATGAAAGATTGAAGAAAATATGACCCAGGCTGCATTAAATATTGAAATAAAAAAACACATTCTATTTAAAGTGCATTTGAAGAAATTCTGTCTTTTTAAAAGCAGTATTGAAGCAGCAATCACAGTGTGCATGAGGGAAGTGTGAAGATCACCTCTCCCACGCAGCTTATCGGCTCTCTCACACGATACAGATCACAAAATCACATCTCATCTTATCTCTCTTTACACATGCTCTTCGCTGTCACAGACCTCCCAATGTGAAGATATATAGTGTGAGAACATCTATTACATTAACAATAACACATGCTCTCAATTTACTAACAGCTTGCTGCAGCATTAAAAATGACTGGTGAATCACACTTACTTAAGCATTTGTTGGAGTTTCCGTTTTAAATGCAAATGAATAGGACGAGAGTATTACATAAAGGAGTCATGCAAGGTGATTTACTAAGGTTTGCGGAAGTATAGGCATTTTCGCTATTATTTAATGCCCCAAAAAGCACGACTTAACCTATTTTGTTCTTGTGTTTGTAGATTGCATGCACCTATCTATTGTTGGCTCTGCTTGTTTGTGACTTAATTAGGCTGGTGTAAGATTTTGTTTGACATTGTGAAAATGAGCTGCTTTGACTGTTCTTCCAGTTGTGCATTGTCAGTAGATCACTCGCAGAACTTTACACTCCAAATGGTGCTTTTATGCTATTGCTTGCACTAATTTGCCCTGTTTATTAAATCTGGCCCGTATACTTCAGACATGTACACACAGCAGAAAAGGGGTTTCTAAGCATTAAATTTTGCAATGAACAGCTGGCTAGCACTGCATGCTAAAGATAATTTGTTAATTATTTGTACTGCACTTAAGACCCTGGTATATTTTTAACTGTACTTGAACGCAATGTAATATTGATGAAATAAAGTGGGTCAAAAACACATGAGTTAAACTGACTGGATTTCATAATTTTTTTTATCATAATAACCTTTTCATTTAATTGTAAATATGGTTCATTTCAGTGCTTGAAACATTCAAAATTCAATTCACTATTAAATTGTGTGGGTAAACCAGTAATGACAAAATGAAATGTAAATCTGTATTTTGAAAGCTACATAATATCTACTTATTTTATTTCAAGAGTTCACACTTTGCTGATGATTGATTATAAAGCTTGTTTGGCATGCTGTGCCGGGAGAGAGCCCTGAGCTCATAAGATCCTCGAGCCCAGGGCTCCCTCCCGTTCGCAAGGCGAGAGGAGAGTTAGAGCTCAGGTAGATCTCGAGAACTCCCCTGCGGGTAGCTAATGAACAGATAGTGATCGCTATGAAAAGATATCTACTTACTAGGAGCATGTCTATGGTGCCGATTTGTATTAGTCAATTAACTTAAGTTGCATGTTTTTGGACGGTGGGAGGAAACCGGGGAACCCGGGGTAAACCCACGTGAGCACGGGGAGAACGTGTAAACTCCACGCAGAAACGTCAGCTGGCTTGGTAAGGACTAGAACCAGTGACGTTCTTGCTGTGAAGCAACAGTGCTCACCACTGGGCCACCGTGCCACCCATCTAGGAAAGGAGGAGGAGTAGGGGTGGAAGGGGGGATTCTTCAAAACAAAGATGGCTGTGATACGGAACTTAGGGTATATATAGTGGCTTAGGACTCCTCTGATTGGTGAATCATAAATTGGATAATGCGAGACCAGCTGCGAGCAATCATCTGCACGTGATCCTCCCGAAATTAGTTTATAAATAAACTTCACTTATCTTTTATCTGAGCAACCATGACCATCGGTCTATATTTTCCAGATGCTCTATTGATATTATTACTATATTATTCACTGATTTCGGATGCAGAATGAAGTATCCAAAGCAGCTGGTAACTATAATATATTCTCTCTTTACAGGCTGAAAGCTCTGGCATCAACTGGAGGCAGAAGTGTCCAGCTTGCATGCGACTGGTGAGACTTCCTTATTTCACCCCAGACTGTTCCCCAGTGTTGCCTATTTCCAATGAAAAGTTGCTAAAGCCTGCCCGAAAATTAGCTAAATGTTGCCAGATAGCATCACGCACTAATTTGTATGTCAGTGACGTCATCATGTAATATCTGACAAGCGTGAGCCCGTCATGTCCCTACTCTCTGAGGCGCCATGTATTATATTGTATTAAAACATTGTTCACACTTTACAATAAGGTTCATTAGTTAATGTTAATTTATGCATTTACTAACATGAACAAACAATGAACAATACATTTACTACAGTATTTGTTCATGTTAGTTAACTTTAGTTAATGAAAATACAGCTGTTCATTGTTAGTTCATGTTAACTCACGATGCATTAACTAATGTTAACAAGCATGGACTTGAATGTTAATAATGCATTAGTAAATGTTCAGTTATGATTAATAAATGCTGTACAAGTGTTGTTCATGATTAGTTCATGTTACATCCAGATGCACAATTAATAGGTTCTTATTAACATATTCCTTTGCGTGATGACGTCATTGTGTAATCGCAACTCAGAACTACTCTCTTTATGTAGAATACAAAATAATTCATGTCTTCTCAAACTGACTGGCCATCTCAGCATAAACATTATTTGAAATATGTCCATTCAGATTTGTAAGAAAAATATAGTTGACTATTTGTAAAACTTTGTAAAATGTTTTTTTAATTTTTAAAAAAATTTGTAAAACGTTTGTAAAACACTGTGTAAAACAAATGCTGGATAAGTTGGCGGATCGTTCCACTGTGGTGACCCCGGATTAATAAAGGGACTAAGCCGACAAGAAAATGAATGAATGAATGAATGAATAACACACTGATAATGAACAGATACATTCTTGTAAACAATCACAGCTTGTGTACTTATTCTTTTTAACTTGTGAAATTAACACATTTGTGAAAGTGACAATTATAGCAGTATTGGAATTTATTGCTACCTAAATTACAAACAATTATACATGTTAACAAATATCAGTAAATTAACAGTTATGAAAAACGAGCTAGCAATTTCCTCTACTACTGAGTGAAGTCTGCAGGCACTGCTTTTTGGAGTCACTTTTTAAAAATTGCTAAAAGTAGCCAAATGAATGTTAAAAATTGCTAAATTTGTTGCTAGATGCTTTTTATAAAAAAAAGTGCTAGGGTGGTATCACAAGTTGCTAAATCTAGCAACAAAATTGCTAAGTTGGCAACACTGCTGTTCCCCTTCTTGAAACTGGTATTTCTCACGGTTTTACACTGCCCTCTAGTGGTTCATTTTAGTCAATTCCTTTCTAGAAAAATCCATGTGGGATAAATCTTCATGTTAATGAGTCCAACTTGAGAATAATTGTCTCTAATAATATTTCAATAACCACTTTTTTTTCAAAACACGTTTTTTCAGTTTTTATAACTACCGCTGTCAGATATAGAAAATTAGTCATTCTGTTCATCCAGTCAGACAAATTGGTTTGCAAAAAGTTCTGAAGTTGTGGTTTCTAACAACAGTTCACTCACCCATTGAATCGTTTGCAGCAGCTATTCAAACCAGAATCTTAAAGGGATATTCATTCATAAATTTTTCTTCGGCTTAGTCCCTTTATTTATCAGGCGTCGCCACAGCGTAATGAACCGCCAACTTATCCAGCATATGTTTTATACAGCAGATGCCCTTTCTAGCTGTAACCCAGTACTGGGAAACATCCAACACACTCTTGCATTCCTACACATACACTACGGCCAGTTTAGTTTATTCAATTCACCTATACCGCATGTCTTTGGATTATGGGATACCGGAGCACCCGGAGGAAACCCACGTGAACGGGGAAAATATGCAAACTCCACACAGAAATGCCAGCTGACCCAGCTGGGACTCGAACCAGTGACTTTCTTGCTGTGAGGCGACAGTGCTAACCACTAAGCCACCGTGTCACCCTCCTAACAGGATATATCACCTTAAAATTAAAATTTCCTCACCATTTACTCAGACTCAGGTGGTTCTAAACTTTAATTAATTTCCTTCTTCTGTTGAAAATAAAGGACGATATGAAGGATGATGGAAAAAAGTAAGTCACTGACAGCCATAGTAGGAACAACAACAACAAAAAATACAATGGAAGACAATGGCTGCTTTTTTCCCCACATCCTTCAGTACATCCTCCTTTGTGTACAACAGAAGAAAAAGAAAAAGTCATGAGTACATGATGTCATAATTTAAATTTTTGCAAATGGATGACCAAAAACCTAGGTGTAAACTGGTTTCGAATAGTTAATCCACCGGTAGCCAAAAATACATTTAGCAAGAGTGTTTGTGTAGTATAACAGCTTAAACAGCCACAAAAATCCAGGTATTCTTTACTCACTGACCTAATTCTTATACCCGGTATTTTAAGGGAGATAAGTTGGAAATGCTAGCCAGATAGGATTTAAACTTTGCTAGAGTTTGGTTTACAGGTAAAACAGAAAAATGCACAATGCTGATTTGCTAGTCCTGATTCTAACACAAACCCACAGCGTTCTGTTGAGTTTTGTGGCTGTTATAGCCAAATATAAAGTTGCTGCTCTTCGCATAGTTTGCTGTTGTCTTCTTTCACATTTTTTTTAAGTTGGCCAATACTAACAACCATCTTATATACCATTTCCTAAAAATGCAGTGGATTAATTAAAATGGAAATCTTACTTTCTTATTAACTCCAATTTCCCCAAAATGTACTTTAATACAAGGTCCAAACATGGCTTATTCTAATAGTATATTAATTTAAATTCAAGTCTGCTTTAAAAAAAAAGAAAGACTCTTTTTTTCTGGTTTATGATAATATAAATGTGTTTCCATAGGCTTTTCTCTCATTTGGATGACCCGTTCCTAGATGACTCTTTACCCAGAGAGTATGTGCTGTACCTGCGCCCCAGTGGGCCTTTACAAAACCAGCTTTCTCATTTCTGGCAGCAGTCTCGCTTCACTTGTGGAAAGAACAAAGCTCACAACATATTTCCACACATCACACTTTGCCAGTTCTTTATGGTGAGTCACACTTTCTATTTGAATCAGATAATCTGTCATGATTATGTTGCACAATCTTACATGCTCTTACTTTGATGTGTTGTCCAGTGTCCAGACAGTAAACTAGCGGCTCTGTGTGAAGCTCTGCAGTCTTCTGTGAATCAGTGGAGAGGACGTTTCCCCAGCCCTTTGCCTTTGGAGCTCTACACCTCCACCAACTTCATTGGCCTGTTCGTAGAGGAGCAGGTGGCAGAGACGCTCAAGCAGTTTGCGGCGGACTTCGCGGTGGAGGCTGCTGCTAAAGCGGGTGAGGAGGCGTGAGCTGAGCTCTTTCACAGATGGTGCTCACGTTTTGTCTAATCGCTCCATTACTCATGTTGTTCCAAACTGCATGACTTTTTTCACATAAATGGGTAAATTTAGCAAAATGTTCTGACTGATTTTAGCATAAAGTGAAATGTTGCAACACAGGCTCATTGTGAAAATGTACCCCCGTGCAAATTATGTAGCCAGAGCTATATATGTCTGCAATTTCGTCTTTAAAACAAATGCTATGGGGTGGTACACTCTCAGAAATAAAGATACAAGAGCTGTCACTGGGCCAACACCTTTTCAAAAAATACATATTTGTACCTGAAGGGTCCACAGTGGTACCTCAAAGATACTTTTTACCTACATTTGGGACCTAAAATGCACCTTTGAGGTACCACTTTGGACTCTTTGGGTACAAATATGTATCTTTTGAAAAGGTACTGCCCCAGTGACAGCTCTTTTACTTGTATTTATGAGAGTGTATGATGCCGTCGGCGGCTTCTGTTTCTTTTCGTGCTACAAGCTAACTGCTTCCCACTCTGTGGACAGCTTTACTGCTGTTACCAGTTTGTTCAGTGGCTCGCTGCATACACCCATGAACTTGAGAAGCAGAGAGGAGTTGACCATGATGACAGGGTTGGAGTCCATCGAAGAACAGTTCCAGAAAGCAGATAAAACAAAAACAAAAGGCAAATAAAAAAATTAAAAAGTAAATAACAGGGTGAGAATGTGGTAAGATCTAAAAACATGGTAAAAATCAGGCGACCGCAAGGGTTTGTCTTTTTCTGAATTGCTTTTGAAAAAAGTCAGTTGACTTTAGGGAAGGTGTTGGGCGGGTTAATTTGTGCTTTTGAAAACACTATCGGTTGGGTGTAGGGAAGGGGGTGGGGAGTATTGTTTGGTCTGTCAGTCAGTCGAAATCGGCTTCTGGTGGATTTACATGAGAAGAACAGGCAACAATGGCACTCGCAAGAGGAATTTGAGATCTGAAAAAGCATACACAGCGGCCTCTGGTGGATTCGTGACACTAAAAGACTGCAAAAAAAAAACGGCATTTGGACGTATTTTGCAATCTCCAAAAATGTATATAGGGTACGATAAAGAGCCTGGGTTGGTGAAATCATGGCATTCACAAACTTTTGATTATCACTGAATTATGTCCATTCTGGTCTTGTTACTGTTAACTAAATATATATGTATATATATATATATATATATATATATATATATATATATATATATATATAAACTATTTGCTAATCTAATAAAGCTGAAATAAAATGCTACCTAACAAACTGGACATTACACATTGGTTTCACAGACAAGGTCTAAGCCTGGTCCAAGACTAAATTGCAAATCTGAGCTGTTTTAACTAAAAGAATTTTGCACTGACTATTCTTAAAATATATCACTGGCTTTGTTTTGTCTTAAGAATAAGATGGACAACAGTTATGATTTTTTCCAAGGCATGTTTATAAAATAAAGTCCTGGTTACTCTAAGCCCTCCTGAGTAGAACCAGAAAATGGATAGAAATAAAGTAAGCTGGAATGCTAAAATTCCTAAATCTAAAAGTTAAATAAAAGCAAATCCTCAAAAAAGTATGTAAGTTTGGATTTGTAAACCATAAAACCAATGTTTGAAATTCAGAAGAGTTCAGAAATCAGTTAAATTTATTTTCAATCTAAGTTAAACCTTATTTTCAATCATAACTTATTAAATACAATACATCTTGAACATTTTCAAGTGGTCTCTAAACTTTTTTCCATAGATGTGTGTGTATACAGTATATAAGTGAAGTTTATTTATAAACTAATTTCGGGAGGATCACGTGCAGATGATTGCTCGCAGCTGGTCTCTCATTATCCAATTTATGATTCACCAATCAGATGAGTCCTAAGCCACTATATATACCCTAAGTTCCATATCACAGCCATCTTCGTTTTGAAGAATCCCCCCTTCCACCCCTACTCCTCCTCCTTCCTAAATGGGTGGCACGGTGGCCCAGTGGTTAGCACTGTTGCCTCACAGCAAGAACATCACTGGTTCTAGTCCTTACCAAGCCAGCTGATGTTTCTGCGTGGAGTTTGCACGTTCTCCCCGTGCTCACGTGGGTTTCCCCCGGGTTCTCCGGTTTCCTCCCACCGTCCAAAAACATGCAACTTAAGTTAATGGACTAATACAAATCGGCACCATAGACATGCTCTTAGTTAGTAGTTATCTTTTCATAGCGATCACTATCTGTTCATTAGCTACTCGCAGGGGAGTTCTCGAGATCTACCTGAGCTCAAACTCTCCTCTCACCTTGCGAACGGGAGGGAGCCCAGGGCTCGAGGATCTTATGAGCTCAGGGCTCTCTCCCGGGACAGCATGCCAAACAAGCTTTATAATCAATCATCAGCTAAGTGTGAACTCTTGAAACATGGTTCAACGAACAAAGCTATCATATTGTATTAGAAAAATAAATAAATAAATAGAAAACTGTAAATCAAACATTCTTAATGTTTTTTTTTAAAGAATTGAACTCTAAATGCTAAATCATTAATCAAACTCAAGCAATCTGTCTGTCTCTAATCATTATAGATGTCCATGTGGAACCCCATAAAAAACAGCTTCATTTGACGCTGGCTTATCACTTCCCAACCAATCATTATCACTCCTTGGAAAAGCTGGCAAAAGGAATCGAGGTCAAATTGGGTTGCGATTGGCTTGCTGCCCTCTTCTCTCGGGACATACGATTTGCCAATCATGAGGTTAGGTGCTATTGAGCCGCATGTCATTTAAACCAACCATTAGTCTCAATTTATCAGCTTTAATGTTTTATCAGTTAATGGAAAGCTCTTTAATGCAAACTGACCTCCGTTTCATTGTCAGACGTTGCGAGTGATGTACCCCTACACTCCTCAAAATGATGATGAGCTGGAACTGGTGCCTGGAGACTCGATATTTTCATCAACATTGGAGCAAATGAGCACTAGTGAGGGCTGGGTGTACGGCACGTCTCTGGGTACTGGCATCTCTGGACTGCTGCCTGAAAACTATGTGAGCCCGGCCGATGAGTCGGACACGTGGGTCTTCCATGGGTAAGCTTTCCTTTGTAAAAGTGGGATGTAAAGGTTTGGTTAGTTCGCAGCAAGACTCATTAGTAGTGCTTGCTCATACTTAGGGTTCAAGGGGGAGATCAGCTAAAACAAAATCATCGGCTGCATCTGAAATCATGCACTCTCTCAGTAGATGAGTTCTCAGAGAGAATAAGTTACAGGGTTCATACTGTCATAAAAAAATCTGAAAAGTCATGGAATTTTAAATAGGCAATTTGCCGGCTAAGAAATGTTTTGGTGAAGTCATGAACACACAAGTGAGTAGTTTAATCTAAGATGTTTAAATGGATAGTTTATTCAAAAACTAAAATTCTGTCATGATTCTTTAGACACGTCACTTTGTTCTAAACCTGTTCCAAACCTGTTTGGGTTTCTTTCTTTTGCTGAACACAAAGGAAGATATAATGTTGGGAAAAAGCAGACATTGACATCTATAGAAGGAACAAAACATAATATTTCAGTCATTTGCAGTTTTTTTTTCTCCAACATTCTTCAGAATATCTCGTTTTGTGCTCAACAGAAGAAGGAAATTCACTTGAGGGTGAGTAAGTTATGAGAACATTTTGGGAATTGGGCTTTTATTCACATATAAATAAAATTCATGAAAGTGGTCAAACGATAGGGAGTAAATAGGGATTAAAACTTGTGATCCAGTCAACCAAATCCGTCTTCATACTACAAATAAAGTGTGACAGGTAGAACTTGTGCTGTGCATTTCAAGTGTTACTTCACCCAGAAATTTCAATTCCGCTCTTATTTATTCACCCTGATGTCATTCCATGCCATTTTGTTCCTGGGAAAACAAATAAAACTATTTTAATCAAATAAGCTATTGATACTCTGTTCATCCAAAAGTTTCAAGCTCTAAAATGTTCAGAAAAACATACTAAATCAGATTTGTGTCAACATAACACATACAGTATTGTACTGTATCCTCTTTCGTGGTTTTCCCATGAATGTGCATTGAAAATCTATGGTATGTGGTAGTGAAAATGTAATGAAATTGGGATGAAACCACTGGATTTGCTTACATTTATTGGCAGAAATTGAAGCTCAAAACTTTTCAGTGGAGGGCTGAAATCTCTCATGTTTCATTAAAATTCCTTCTTTTGCGCTCTGAAGACAAATGAAAGACTTATCTTTATGGAATGACACAAGTTTCATTTTTTGGAGGCCTACTTTAACTCTTCTCTTGCTCTTTAAACAGGTCGCACTCCTTCTTCTGTACGTCTGCATCAGAGAAGAGTTGCAAAGAGACCAAAGCATTAGATGGGCTGCTCAACATTCGATGCTTCGAAAACTCCAGGCTGGGAGAGTCTGCCATCTTGAGTGTCATTTGCCAACCTATGCAGGTGCCCATTATATTACAACAATCTGTAACACTTTATTTTCACAGTATTAAAAAAACCATTAACTAGCACTTCTAGCTTAATAAATTACTAAATCGTTGTTTTTAATAGTTAGTAAGCTACAAGTTGGCTTTAGGGTTTGGATAGGATTATGGATGCAAAATAAGATCATACTTTATAACTACTAATAAACAGTAAGTTTCTTAATAATAGGCAGGTGAAAAGGCTAGTAAATAGGATGAACTTAATCTAAAGTGTTACCTGATATATTAAAAGTATATAAAAAAATCTGGGTTTGTTTAGTTATTAAAAAATTGACATTTTTTGCTGTTGATTGTAGGTGCTTCGCTCTAACATCCAGTCTCGAGCTCCTAAAAGGACCCTGTTTGTATGTCGGCATGGAGAGAGGATGGATGTAGTTTTTGGAAAACAGTGGCTCTCTCAGTGTTCTGACTCTAAAGGTAATCTCCGCAGACGGGTCATGACGGCTCGCTTATATGATGCAGTTAGTTTATGAACTCGGTTTGTCTTCTTGTAGGCAGGTATGTGAGGAGGAACCTGAATATGCCCTTAGCTCTGCCGGCTCGGGGTGCTGCACACAGGGACTATGAGACGGATGCTCCTATAACAGTGGTTGGATCTACACAGGCTAAGATAGTGGGTAGGTCTGCTTAGTGTTTTGATGTTAACATGAGTTGACCAGTTGAATTGTATATCATGCTTGTTTTATGTCATCTGATTTTCAGGAGAGGCTCTGCTGGAAAGTAATACCAGTATTGATTTTGTATATTGTTCACCCAGCCTTCGGTGTGTCCAGACAGCTCATGAAATCCTCAGAGGTACAGTACTGTAGTCAAGAATATGCTGGAAGCAGGGGTGCGGTGGATGAGATAGTTGAAGTTTCCTGTTGAAAAATGTTCTATGTTGGCCTGCATTTTGAATAATTACACTTTAGTTAATGAACTGATTCAATCCCACAATAATTTCAGAAAAAAATTGCAAAAAAAATTTAAACTTTCATAGTATGTTTACACAATATACAATTATATCTACAAGAAATTTTTCTACACTGTAAAAAGCGGTAAGTTACTTTACTTCAAAAAAGTGAGTAAATTCATTGCCTTAAAAACAAAAGTTGGCTTTACTTTTAAAAGTGAGTAAATCCATTGTAACCTGGAACGATTAAGTTTTATAATTATGCACATATTTCATTTACTCAATAATTTTTCAGGCAATTGGTTTACTAACTTTTTAGTTCAAACTTAGCTAATGATTGATATTAAAATTTGGCCCTGGAGAGAGCCCTGAGCTTATAAGATCCTCGAGCCTGGGGCTCTCTCCCATTTGTTTGAGCTCAGGTAGATCTCGATGAACTTCCCCGACTTGTTAATGGCTAATGACAGATTATAGGGATATACTGCCAATCTGGTATGGTCAAATTACTTATATCGCATGTTTTTGGACTGTGGGAGGAAACTGGGGAACCCTGGGGAAACCCACACGAGCATGGGGAGAATATGCAAACTCTGCACAAAAATGTCAACTGGTCCAGTAAAGATTTTTGACGAGTGACATTCTTGCTGTAAGGCAAAAAGTGCTAATCACTGGGCTGCCCTGTTGCCCAGCCAAAAAAGGGAGGAGTAGGGGTGGAAGGGGGATTCTTCAAGACGAAGATACTGAGGTAGGAAACTCGTTTTTTTATAGCGAGTTAGGAATCATCTGATTGGTGAATCATGTGTTAGCTAATGCAGGACCAGCTGTGGACAATCAAAGCCTGTACTCCTCTTGAAATTAGTTTATAAATAAACTTCACTTAACTAAAATCAATGAATTGCTATAAAAGCAAGGAGTTTACTCACCTTTTAAGTAAATCAGATCAATCGCTTTTTACAGTGTATTAGAGAATGTAAATTTGTTAGGCCAAGACATTTCAATCCTAAATGCCATAGATTTAAGGTGGATCACACAGCTAAGTTCAACCGATGTGCCCTGCTGTGTCTGGTATCGCACACAGGATGTTTTTAATATAAGACTATGGAGATGGCATGGAAGGAATTTGAACGGTGTCCTGGCTGGATCAAATTTTCTAGTAAAATCTGCAGTAATAAAACAATTTGCAAGCTCCTCTAAATTTGGGACTATTTGTTTGATTCTGTGTAAAAATCAGTGATCACAGATTCACTCAATTCTGGAGGGACTGCACAACACATTCGCTGCATGTTTTTTCATTCATTATTAATCATCTTCCACTAGGTCATGTAAATTCATCTTTTTGTGTCGGTGAAAGTCATGGAAAAGTCAGTGAATCTGACATTTGGCTTAGAGTGAGAAAAACCTGTTTAAATGAATACTTTATTTAGAAATGATCAGAAGTGCCTGTTAATACTTACATGTTTAAAAAGAAGATTTCAAATACAGAAAAAGCTGTACTTTTGAACTTTATAATCAAAGAATTCTGAAGAAAAGTGATTCCAGTATTTGTGCTCCTCTAGGAATGCAGCAAGATGGCAGATTAAGCATTCGAGTGGAGCCGGGGCTGTTTGAGTGGACTAAATGGGTGTCAGGAACATCTTTGCCTGCTTGGATACCCCCTACAGACCTTGCTGCAGCCAATCTTAATGTGGACACAACATACAGGTAACAACTGAGTGAGCGTAGGCATTGTCCTTTGTAGGAGCATATTTCCAATTCAGTCCTAATTACCAATTGTATATCCACAGACCTCACATCCCCATCAGCAAACTGACCGTCTCTGAGGCATATGAAACATATATTAGTCGCAGCCACCAGGTGACCAAAGACATTTTGGCCTACTGCAAAAATAAGGGTGAGATTATAAATGCTGCTTTAACTTGAGTGCTTATTCTCTCTGATATGTACTAATAGCGGCCTTTTTTATTACAACAGGAAAAAATATTCTGTTTGTGGGACATGCTTCCTCTCTGGAGGCCTGCACTCGCCAACTCCAGGGTCTTTCTTCACAGAATGCTAAAGATTTTGTGCAAGTAGTCCGTAAGGTTAGTTTCACCCCTTTTAAACATTTTACAGTCAGATTTACACTCTGCATCAGCACAAACACTCTACCACGAAACCCCCCTGGCTCAGCTGGGTGTTTTCACACCTACAGTCTGGAAAAGCTCAGGAAAGTGGGTGTGTCCAGCTCTGTTTAGGTGGGAGTGTCAGGGGAGGGAATGAGGGAAGGTTTTGCATAAAGATGGGAGTTTCCATTTGTGCACGCGCTCATTTTCAAACAAGCGATGCACACACACAGACGCAGGGGAGAAAGACAGTGACTGTGTTTACATGGACATCAGTCATCTAATTATTAGCCAAATTATTATTTTGTCGACTTTAACGGCAGTTTGGCACTTATACTTTAATCCAGGAACATTTCCTGTACTTGTCCCCCGTGAGAAACGAGGTGTGAGAAACTATTACGATTGTTGTTTTAATGGAAATCGCGCGGCGTAAGGGAGAAATAAAAACCCTCCGCAGACTATCCGGTCACAAAATGCGGCAAAAATTCTACGCGAAAGGAATTGTTTGACTGCAGTGTTTACACTCGGAGAGCAGAATTTACAGCGGATCTTTCAGTCTTCAGTATTGTACGGATATTAACGTTCTGTAAACTCAGTTACAGTTAATCATTTTGACAAAGGTCTGTCTTTAAACACTGAAAGAGTTAGGAACTCTACAAACTACTAACTACGAACTAACTTCGCCATCTGAATAAACAAACAAAGAGCCCTGATGGCTCATCAAATCTGTAGCCTAGAACAATCCACATAAACTGGAGCGGCGTCTGTTTTAAAAGGAGACAAGTGGCAAATCCCGATTTCACCATTTCCAGATGCGGAAAGCTCTCAGGTGAAAAAATAAAGTTTCTTACAGACGCATTTCTGCTGCGCGCGCGTGTGATTCCAGCTGCGCTCTCATAGCAGAAATGAAGACTAAACCTTCACTGCAGCACATAAACACAACACTGGCGACCTGTGTCTCCTTCCACTTGTTTTGGAAGCACAACGTGGCATCCCTGCCGTCTAGACACTGCAACGCGCAACACAGTCTTCGAAGCTCTCATGCATATTAATGAGTTGCACCGCATAGAGCGCGCTGATTGGCTTGAACAAAGGTTAACTCATGAATTAATGCCACACGCTCAGAGACGTTAGAGTGTTCTCGCTGGAGCACATGCATAGATCTCATAGGCGTGACGCAGCCTCAAAAATTCGTTTCAAACCGGAAGAACGAATTTGCTCGAAATAACGCAAAAACAACCAATTTTCACTTTTTAGTCAAATATATGTGTCCTAATAGTGTTTATAGCAGCATGGGACACATATATGACTGTCAACAGCTCAAAAAATGTGTTTTGGTGTTTCATGGCCCTTTAACATTAAATACTGCCAGGATATGTGACCCCCTACAGTATGTGAAGCTACCCAGCTAAAATCATTTTTTGTTATTCACTGTTTTGCACATAAAAATATTATTAAAAGACATATTTTTCAAAGCTGGTGGTCTTTCCGTCCAGATTCCATACCTGGGTTTGTGTGCCTGTGAGGAGCAAGGGGACTCAGGAATCTGGCAGCTTGTGGATCCACCAATTCTTCCCCTGACTCATGGCCCGAACCACAGCTTCAGCTGGAGAGAAACCTTACAGCAAGAATGACCACATCAGCAGGGTCCAAAAGAGACTGAAATGTTACCTGCACTGAAAGCACACAACTGAGAGAATTTCAAACAGATCTTTTCTGTCACATTTATGTTTGAGTTATGCAAATAATATATTGATACAGGATGTGGCAGAGTTTTTGTTTGCAGACGGCACTGAATAATGAACATTTGTGGTAGTGTTTACTGAGCCTTTATTAAAGAGGCTTTCTCAGGGCATCGGTTGTCACTTTTAACATGTCTAAATGCACAGTGGCATAATGCAGCACTTATTGTAGATTACAGATCACTTCCTGACATGCAAATATGTACAAATTTGCAATGAGATGTTCAAGAGCTCATTTCTCTTGCAAATGTAACTTGAATGCATAAAATGTGTAATATTTGTTTTAGCATAGCTAAGTGGATATCAATTGCATTTGTAATATCTTTACATTAAAGCTAGAGTGTGTACTTTGTAAAATAAATTATTTATATTGTAATTAATTTGAGAAAAGTGAAGTTGTTAAAGCTCTGTTGTTCACTTTTCTGTTTATTTGAGCAAGGTTGCGCTGCAAACAGTGGTGCCAACTAATTTTCTGAGTTGCTTAGTGATGATGTCATTATGTATCTATAATTTGTCAACAATTTTTTTAAACGATCAGGTTAATTTTCAAACACAATTTTGAATTATTAACAATTACACATTTTCAAAAACATTAACAGTTTGTGTATTTTATTATTGATTAGTAAATCTACATATTCTGAACAATTTAGTTTTGAAGTCCCCCTCATATTACGTCACACATCGAACAGAAATGCGCAAAGCACATTTCAAAGCACTTCAGGGAACCTTTAACTGCATTATCGATATTGGTTAATTAATATGCTAAATTAACTGTTAATATTAAGACTTTTTCCATTCATATTCCATATTAATTTGTTTTGACTTTTTAAATCTTTTTTAATGCAGTTTCAACTAGCAACTAACATACTATATGTTAAATGGTTTGCTCTTTTTGATATTTTAAATATTTATTATTATATATTATATGATTTGTTTTGCTCTTATAAATATGGCTAAACCTATGGCGTGATTTTAAGGCGGGGCGTTTGTTTTTTTGACCAATAACAGCGAAGAGGAGGAAGCTAGTGTTGTTTACTGCTGGGCTACACTTCAGTGTTAACAACGTGCGAAACTAAACACGGTAAGTAGTCATAATAATAGGACTGTCAACAAAATGCTGCTTAATAACAGCCAGTCATAATAACTTATTTGATGTTTAACATATCACTCTATTGTTTGTCCTGACAAATTGTTGGTTTGGACTAACGTTTAACACAAGACTTAAAAATGTGGATAAATGTCTACAGGGCAAAAGTTAAGCATCACAACTTATTTCTACACAGAATTTAAATGAATCTCTGTTTCTGTGGGTAATATGTCCGACAAATCACCTCAGTGACTTTTAAAATTGAAAGCGTTCAAATGAGAAAAAAATATTAATGCACACTTTATTAATCACCCCGAATGAGGTAACAATTCCATACTGTAGCCAATAAGTCAAGTCAAGAGACATTTTGGCACAGGATCAATTATTAAAATCTGTTCTAAAAACAATGAAGATTAAAGTATAGAAGAGCCCATAATCTTAATTGGTAACACTTTATTTTGATGGTCCATTTGAGTATTAGTAGACTGCTTAAAATCTGTTGATAAAGACATTCAACAGACATTTAACTGGCTATAAGAAGCTTTGCAAGTACATGTTAACTTACACTAACCCTATCCCTAACCCCAACCTAACAGTCTACTTATAATCTAATGAGAATTAGTTGGCATGTAGATGCAATGTAATTTATATTCAACAAACGGACCATCAAAATAAAGTGCGACCTTTTAATTTATGCCTTTTATCATGGATCTCATTTACAGTTAACGCTTTAATTGGTTGTTTCGCGCCTTTATGAATTACGTCACAATTTTCAGCAGTACATTAAAGTTAAACCAATACGTCAGTGTATCAATAGAAAACTGTCATATTAACTTGTTTAGAAAGCTTTGAGTTAATATTAACAGTTATAACTGAAAAAAAAATATATATATATATATAATGGCTGTTTGCATTTTTTCTCAGATTGAATCAGTAAGGCCCAATCAGTTGACACTAAGTAAAAGCAAGGGGTGTTTGGGTTTTTTGAGGACAGCACAAGTAAACCTTTAATTTCCTTTCAAGTCCTGGTTTAACCTTTGGTGTAAAGCGTCTTCATTCAACCTGTGATTTGTTGGCTAATCAGATCCATTAGACATATTTGTTCTCTTCGATAAATATCCCCTCTAGTAGCATCCTGAAATTAGATTGAATAAATGCTCCATTGATGCATTTGTTCAATTACAGCGGGTCGGTCAGTTCAGGTCAGCTCCTTTCGGAAGTGAGTGTTTCAGTCCTCAGACATAGAAGTATCCTAGACATGTTACATTGAATGAGAATAATTAAAAACCTCTGCACAAACTTGTTAGTATGCTTTGAAAATTAAAATGTAATATGTGAAAACAATATTGGCAAATGCATAAATGACTCTCTGATGACTCTTTCAAGCCCTAGTAGCATTTCATGACTCGGTAATAGCAATATTAAATACTTAAAGTATACTTAGCACACAGAGAAGAACCTGAAGGACTCCTTGTGTTAATGTCCTCTAATTACACAAGCTGTAAAAGCAGTCTTTTCCCCTCTTTCTTTCTGTTTGGCACCTGCAATCTTTCAGATGTGGACCGGTTGGACCTTCCCCTGATTAATGGGCCTGATTGGCAATAGAGGAGACTGACAAACGATTGGAGGGTTTCATTCCTCTAAAAATCCAAGTCATTATTGGAGAGCAGTGAATCTCTGCAATCTAATAATGCTCTCAGTGTTCTTTTTAAGCTTTTAAACTAATTCATGATTGATCACTAATTATCGGTGACAGAGCCTCTCGAGACAGCACTTTCCAGCTCTGAACGTTTGTTCCTATCTTAGAACAGTTTGAAAGGAGCTATAACTTCCAAACGGTTGACTCTGCTCCCTGGTGGAGAGTCAATAGGCCGCTGTGAGACGTTTGAGTGAACATTGATGTTCTTTACCAATATGCAATATTGCCTCTCAACAGAATAAAACACCTGGAACTGGCCGTCTGGCTTTGATGGGCCCGTAGTTGGCAATCAGCAGTGTTACTGCTCTTATTGAACTCCTTATTGGGTATTTGTATAGTGCTCCCCACACGCACTTTAGCAGCCAGACATCGCTTGACAAATCCACATTCTGTAATTGCGTGACCATTGATTTCAGTTCCAGTCAAAAAGAGAGAAAAAAGGGAAGTGCCCTCTTAAAGACAAGACGTATATTAGTGTAATGCCGATGGCTAAGGCATACGTGGAGTGAAAGGGGCACGCGCGCACACACACACACACACATAAAGAGAGAGAGAGAGAGGATGTAAAGACACTGAGCTGCTGGTTCTCCATTTATGAGCCAACAGAAGTCTCACTGGAATAACGTTGTCTTCTCAGTGTTGTTTTATTTGCTTGTTCACTATTTATTCATAGCTAGTATGTGCAGCCACACATGGAAATGGAAATGGAAAGGCTTGGTAATCTTTTAAGTGGAACTCTTGTCCAAATTAGAGACAGATTATTATTATTATTATTTTTTATCAGGACATTTCAGGTAAGTCTGTTCATTTTTCTAACTTTATATTCAGGTAGCAAAACATACTGTAGATTGTTTTTTTAGTTAATATATTACAGTATTTGTTTGATGTATTGATGTTTTTAATTATATTTTTCATTCTATAAGTTTATTTTATTAATTGTATTGTTTTATGTATTAGATTTTGTTAAAATGTTGAGCAAAAAAGAAGTTTATTAGACAAAAAAAAGGAAAATGTTTTTTTCTGTTACGTACACTTATTCTATCACATGGGGGTTAAAATGTGACCTTTGTTTAAATTTAAGCTATCAAAAAATCTTTTCAAAAAGTGTCTGAATGAAATAGATAATGTCATGCCCACAATGCCTATCAAGCTAAATGAAAATCAAACATGAGGAACTTCCATTTATTCCCAACAGGAGGCAATAGAGCTTCACATGGCGAGATGCAAACGGCGGCTTCATTGGTTCACGCAGCAACAATGTAGAACCTGTGAGTTTTCTACTTTTTGCTTGTTGTTAAGCTCATTTAGTTCAAGGGTAGTTTTTAGACACAGACTTGCACACAAAAGCTCCATTGTGGGGTTGTGCAGGTGCTTCTAGTCTTTTAGATATAAAAGTAGCCTACTGTGAGGAACAATTGCAGTTTCTTTTTATCGACAACTGAAATACATTAAAATATGACTTTAAACATTCAGATAAATATATATAAAAAATATAAATAAATAATTTTAATAAAATTCTAAATGCAATGAGGGTAACACTGCCATCTGCTGTTTGCTGCGTTTTTTTAACAAGTCTCATTAGTTTCCTGAAATGCAGATATGTTAAATGTGATATTATTTCTGCTTGCAGAACAAATTTGAATGCTGCTGCTGTTTACACACATCTTTGTTCCAGGCTCTTGAGGTTAGTAATGGCTTCACAAATGCACACAAATGGGATTTTTCTCTGATTTGCTTAACATGAAAAATAGTCTACACATTATTTGTTGAGATTTAGCTATCTAAAATATGTCTTTTCTTTGTATTTATTTACACATGAAGCACGGACAGCCACATGCTTTTCAGCATCAATGAGACAGGCAACAGCTGTCTTTCATGCATTTCAGAATTAAACCAGTCTCTTATTTGTTTTCACTTTGTAAAGTTGTTGGGTCAGGGTATTGGCTTTCTGGTCAGTGCTGCTGTGTTATGGTAAGGCGTGACCTGAGAAAGCCACTAAATGTACCGCCTTTGTTCTTGATGTAGTTTTTTCATGTATGGACAATGAGAGCTGTTTGACTGGCTGAAGTGGTCATTAAAGCAGGTCTAAGAGCCACTGGCTGAAACCATGCTAAGGTCTCTTTAAGCTTAATTGGCATTATTTTGGCTTTGAAGGGTCACAGGCTTAAACCTTTTATTGTGGTCTCGGTAATGACAATCTTCCTCCCCCTTTTCTGCACCTCAGTTCAGCGTTTTGTTCTTGCCCAGTCAGACAAGCACCTTCACCTCAGCGCGAGTGCTCATTTTACCTCCCTTTTCCCATAACCTTTGACCTTAAAGACTGATCTGCAATCATCTGGAGCAGTCCTCCCCTGTTTAATGCCCTCCTTTGTTGTCACTCTGACACCCACTACACTAATCAGGCTATTCGTTTACACAAAGCATTGACATTTTGTGTAAACACTTTTGAAATTGTGGCAGTAATATTAGCTAATTAATTTAAAATTCAAATGAACAAAACTTGGAATAAACAATTTAATATACATTTTTAGAATAAATTAGATTTGTGAGGTATTTTATATGTTGTAAGATAAGAAGAGCTTATTCCTAAATTAAGGAACTTATTCCTAAATTAAGGTCCTATGAAATCATTTATTTCATTTAATATTCATTTATTTGAATTTTCAAATACTTTTTATTCCAAATCTTCCCTTTTTAATTTTTCTGAATTCCTTTTTCTTTGTGATCTTATTTATTTATTTTTATATTTTTTATTCAGTATTTTTTAGAGAACTATATATATACCAAATGTGCCTATATATGCCAAATCCATGCAACAAAATACACAGATGCATACAGAACATAAATAAAAATATAACATATTTGACATTTTCATACATGACATATAAGACCCAACTACAGTAGGTTATGGGTTACCCTGAGGAAAAGCGGGTTGTCTCGAAAGTGCAGCAATAACTTTAAGAATTCATTTTTTTCCAGTCTTCAGTTTTTATTATTTTTTAGTAATCAGAAAGTGCATCTAGTAAATTAAAATGACATTTATTTCATTCAACTTCAATTTGTTTTGAGTGAATAAATGGTTTGTAGTAGCGATATTGACCTACAATTGGTCTGTGCAATGAATAAATACAGTAGCACATGTGCAATATGGGCAACACTCTAAATTCACTTCATAACATCACAACAGAGTGTTTGAAATAACTTCTGTTTGTGACCAGACATGGTTTCATAACACAGAGGAAATCAGGAGAAAATTAAATTATTTTATTGTAGTTATAATACAATAAAATAACACTGAAAAATACTGAAAAACGCTGTAAAATGAAACCATGTCTGGTCACAAACAGAAGTTATTTCAAACACTCTGT
>CAIGQQ010004837.1:23046798-23061108 GCA_903798035.1 Danio albolineatus | reverse complement strand
ATATATATATATATATATAAAGTTGAAGTCAGAATTATTAGCCCACCTGTTTATTTTTCCCCCAATTTCTGTTTAAAGGAGAGAAGATTTCTTCAACACATTTCTAAACAATAGTTTTAATAACACATTTCTAATAACTGATTTATTTTATCTTTGCCATGATGACAGTAAATAATATTTTACTAGATTTTTTTCAGTCAGAAGTCAGAATTATTAGCCCCCCTTTGATTTTTTTTCTTCTTTTTTTAAATATTTCCCAAATTAAATTTAACAGAGAAAGGTAATGTTCACAGTATGTCTGATAATATTTTATCTTCTGGAAAAAGACTGATTTGTTTTATTTTGGCTAGATTATGTCACTTTAAGCTGTATAGAAGTGTCCTGAAAAATATCTAGTTAAATATTATTTACTGTCTTCATTCATTCATTCATTTATTCATTCATTTTCCTGTCGGCTTAGTCCCTTTATTCTGGGGTCACCACAGCGGAATGAACCGCCAACTTATCCAGCATGCAGCGAATGCCCTTCCAGCTGCAACCCATCTTTGGGAAACATCCATACACACTCATTCACACTCATACACTACGGACAATTTTAGCTTACCCAATTCACCTATACTACATGTCTTTGGACTTGTGGGGGAAACCTGAGCACCCGGAGGAAACCCACGCAACCAAGGGGAGAGCATGCAAACTCCACACTGAAATGCCAACTGACCGAGCCGGAGCTCGAAGCAGCGACTTTCTTGCTGTGAGGCGAACATGCTACTCACTAAGCCACCATGGTGTCATCATGGCAAAGATAAAATAAATCAGTGATTAGACATGAGTTACTAAAACTAATATGTTTAGAAATGTGTTGAAAAAATCTTCTCTCGGTTAAACAGAAATTGGGGAGAAAAATAAACGGGGCTAATAAATCAGGGGGGCTAATAATAGATATTTATACATATTTTCGGTTCAACAATGGAAAAAGAATCAACAATAAAACAATTGAAGGGTAAATAAATTATGACAGAATTTTGAGTTAAACTATGTAATAGTAAAATGAATTAGAAAATAAAGATAAAAATGTAATGTTCATCAAGACTGCATTTGCTTGGTCAAAAATACAATAAAGTAATTATTATAAAATTATAAAATATGGGAATGCATTTTGGAATGTGTTTTGTTCCTGTGTTCCTGTTCATCATTGCTGAATATTTAGTATCACATGAACCTTCAGAAATATTTTAATTTGATGATTTTTTGCTTTGTTATGAACAATTATTATTCATTCTCAATCAGTAATAATGGTCCCGATTATTGGCAGTGTTGAGTGAATATTTTTATGCTTTATATTTTTGTGTGAACTTGTGATTCATTTTATTCTTTGACTATAAAATGCAAATTAGCAGCATTTATTTGAATAAAAATCGGTTGTACCATAAATGGCTTTACTTTCACTTTTGATTCATTTAATGTTTTCTTAAAAATAATACTTTTAAGGAAGTTTTGAATGTCATTTTCACAAAAATATGAAGCAGCAGCCATTTTCAACATTTATCATAACAAAGCATGTTTCTTGATCAAATCAGCCCATTGGAATGGAATGTAACAATAAAAAAGAAGTAATCAAGCTGAAAATAATAAATAACATTTTCAACAATTTAAAATTGTACAGTTTTAGTGCCTTTTTTGATCAAATTCATGTACACTGAAAAAAAAAAGATTCAGCAAAATTGTTGCAAACAATTTATATGGGTTGAATTTTAAAAACAGATTAAATATAGTAATATTCAACTTAATTAGTTTGTTTAAATTCAACTCAAATAAACTGTTTACAGCCTCTTAAAAAAAAAAGTAAAATCCAAGGAATCATCTTTGAATCATTTTTTCAGTGTAACTCCTGTGAGCATAGAAGACTTCTCTCAAACATTTCTCAGTAGTTCAAAAAGCAATAATTTAAGAGCTGTTAAAGTTTCAGTCGAGGTCATGGGGTTGACCGAGGGAGGCGTGACTCTATGTGAGAACGTAAGTAGAGCAGTAACACTAGTACGCATTTCACATCTTACTTAACCAGTCCAACGCTTTTTTTTTTTTTGCTCAGGTGTCTTTTTACCTCGCACATTCCCTTTCTTTGTAGACAAACCACTTTGTAGGGGAAGCCAGTGATTTTGGCATGCCCCGGGCCAGATGAAGGGGTCAAGGGGTTAGTGAGGTGTCGTCCTCCCGGCACTGGGAACAGGCACCCTTCCATTTGCAGTGCAGACCTCTTGCCATCTAGCCACCTGCCTCCAATAAAGAAAAGCAAGCAGCCGGTAAACTTCAGCGCTGGCCTCGGGCATCTGGACTGGTTATTGATCCGGCTGGAAGGGGAGGGTGTGTGTGGGTTCTCTCTTTCACTCCTCTCCTCCTGATGGAGGCCGGACTTTGGTCTGAGTCGCATTCCTGGGTTCTGTTGAGCTCGCAGACAGAAGGGAGGGAGGATGTGAAGCGGAGGAGGGACTGGAAATCACTTGTCGTGTGCGTATAAAAGTGTGCCTTTGCTTTCAGAGCTCGGCTGCCGTCAAATCCAGCCCCCAAATTTGAACTGGAGGGAGGGGAAGTTCTAGCTCTGACTCTTGTGCTGTACTCCTCTGTGTCTGTTTGGTTATCCAGCATGACTCTACGGTGGAAAAGGTGACCGTGGATTACGCTGGAAAAGATGGACGGCATTGACAGATGAGTGCGTGTTCTTTTTATTAGTTCTAGCTATTTTTTTGTACTCTCTGTCCTTTTACGCAAGCTTGTATTAGAATTCGAGGTCGAAGAAAGTTGAAGTGTTGTTGAGCTCAGATTGATATAATGGACTTGTTTGCTTCAGGCCGGCAGCCAGTGCAGTATAAGAGAAAGGTCAGGAGGGATGTTTGCCTGCTGTTTACGGGTTATAGGAGGTTTGGTCTTGTGTAATGTTGTGGGAACACACGTGGACACGTTCTGAGAGTTTTAGCTGCTTGAGAAGCATCTTATTTTCTCTTCTTGTGTGGCTGTTGTGATTCAGCCGGAATATCTGTGACAGGAGGGCGGAAGGGATTTGTCTTGAATGTGGCCACGTGGGTATGTTGAGGGGAGAAAAAAAAAAGCAGATTTAACAAAGTGCTGTGCTGTTCATGTGGTGCTTTTTTCCTGAATTTGTTCCACAATGTCTGTTTTTGTAGTGATGTGCAAGAGTTTGTTTTGTGTTTTGGGATTTTTTAGCACTACCAAGTTTGATTGCTGTCTTTGCTTATTTTTAGGTATAAATGGGGTGTTGAGCAGTGATGGACACGTCACCTGCTGCACCTGAAGTAATAATGCAATGCAGAAATAATATAGGCAATCAAAATTAAATCTCAAATTTAAATTGCTTGTTGTCTTTAACTTTTTTAGTTATTTATCAGTTTTATTTATTTTATGTATTTTTGTTGCCACATTAAAAAAATTCTTACACTTAAATAGTTTAATCCTAGTTAAAAGGATAGTTCTCCCAAAGCTGATCATGTTTTACCTCACGCTTCACTTGTCACACACCTGGTTGAGTTTTGTTTTTATGTTGAATACAAGTTGTTTTGAAAAATGTTGGAAATCTGTAACCATTGACTTCCATTGAATGCGTTTTTCTTACTATGGAAATCAGTGGTTACAGATTTTCAGCTTTCTTCAAAATATCTTCTTTATTGTTCAACAGAAAATGTTTTTCATTACTATTATTATCGATTTATCTAAAAAAATAACCAAAAAGAAAATACAAACATATTTTCTCCAAACATTTCCATTGATCCTCTCATGTGACCACAGATTTCTTTTTAAGTTAAATCAAAGTTTTAGATGGAAGAACATTAGCACACTTTAATGATGCGTTAGATACCACAGTATTGCATACAGAGATCTTTTGTTTGTCTTTCCTTTAAATCTAACATTTAGCCATCCACATAGTTTGTCACTTGTACAGTGAAACATCTTCCTCTATAGATGTCTTTTCACAGCATTACTGTTATGGTGCAGATCTAATCTACTGTAGCTTCAGATTAGATTTGGTATTAACCGTGACATTTATTATTCATGCTGTTGTGACAGTTTTTATGTTTGTAGTTTATCTTCTGAAAAGAAAGTAAAGCTGTTTCTCTTTTACCCTGTCTTTTTTAATGTCCATGAAATCATTCTCCCACCCAGCTGTTGACAGCTGTACTGATGGCCATCTCCCTTCTCCAGTAGGAGATCTAGAGATGAGCTGAGTTTTCGGACTTATTAAACTGTTGCTTGTTTTTGCCATAGAGGCTCAGCAGACACACTCCCATGTTTTTATGCTGGTAATTCACATCTGGGAAGTGCTGCTTGGCAACAAACAACAGCCTGAAAATCCCACTACATTGTAATATGTTTTCGTTTCATTGCACCCTTTGGCACTGTTTGTAAGTAACTGTTACACAATGTTACATATAAAAAAGCATATTTACTCACTTGTTCTAGCACTTAGATAATTATACACGTTATTGCTTTGAGTTAATGAGGTTTCTTATGAGGAAGAGTCTGTTTATTTCATGGGAAAACACTCATTTAGTGGTCAGTGATTGTGTTCGTATTAAGGAAAAGTCTAATTGTATCGCAAGAATACTGTGTGCATATTTCCGTTGGAAAGCACATTTTTCAAACATACATTTGTGACCCTGAACCACGAAACAAGCTTTATGTTGCACAATGTATGGGTAAAAATTGCAGATTTCTGTTTTTATGTCAAACTCATGAAAGATTAAGTAAATGTCATGCTCCATAAAGACATTTTGTAAATTTATCATTCTATATAAATAATATTTATGTTACTCAATTTTTAAATAATAACGTGCACTGTTATAAAATTAATTTGCACTGCTTTAAGGGTGATTTTATTTTCTCAATAATTAGATTATTTGAAGCATTCACATTCCAGATTTTCCAAAAGTTGTGTTGCGTCCAAATATTTACCTGTATAACAAACCATAGATAGAAAACTTATTTATTCATCTATGTATAAATCCCAACTTCAAAAAACTAACCCTTTATAAATGGTTTTATTTAAAAAAAAAATGACACAAAATGTTTAAAACCATTTAAATTTTTTCAACCCCCCCAAAAAAAAAAAAAAAATTCAGTCATGTATAATTAAATGACAAATTGTAGCATTTAATGGGTGGAAATCAAGATATTATGGTTATAATGGGCTCTGAAGGTAGAAATTACTGTATGACATGCATTCCTTGAAAACACATTTGATCAAAAATGTTGTCCTAAGAATGGGCATTAGTCCACTTCAAATGTTGACTATATAGTATATTAACAGCTGGAATTTAATAATAATTGTATTTTTTTGTATACATTTTATTATGTATATATATTTTTGGCTAATTAATAATAAAATTAAATAATTATTTATGTGTTGGGTCACACAGTGCCCGATAAACATTCTGGACCCTCAAGCAGAACCCTTTGGAAACTATAGACAGCTTTGTAATGAAGGTTTCATTCAACTAGTTTTCATCAGACAACAGATTAGCAAAGGATGCCACTGCTAGAGCTGGTAATAGATTCAAATATCCTGATTTAAATAGATTCTGAATTGCAAGTGCTCATTTTTGATTTGATTGAATGAAAATCGAGTTAATACTAATAATGTTGAATGTTTCTAGAAATGAAAACTAAGCATTAGTTTGTGAAAGTTACATTAGTAAAAAGAAACTCTTTGTCCTCTTTAAAAAAAAAAAAAAAAGATTTGAAATTTTCCCCCAGATGTTGGTGTCTTGAAGAGTTTATATTAAAGATTTAGTATTTTTTGCAGTAAAGCAGCATTTACTACATAGCAAGTTTTTTTTTTTTTAACTAGGTTGCAGGCTGAACCTGTTGTTATGATGTCTTAGCCCGCTCCGCTTTGGGCCAAAGTACATTGAATGTGTTAGATCTTTTGTTTGGTCTGGCAGACTCACGTCATTGCTCACGCAACGCTATCGCACTGACATCAGCTGTGTGTTTTGAGTGTGGGGTGGGAGAGTTCAGTTGTTAACACAACGCTAAAAGCTACAACAGAAGGCCACTGAGCCTTGAAGGAAAGCAGTCATTTTCCTATTTTCAAGAATGTCCTGAATATTATATGAGGTGTTTCCTTTCCCACAATAGAAATGCTGTGGTTACCCTTGGAAACATTATTATTCCTGAGCTCTTTGTTTTCTCAGCAATCTTACCTGTCGCTGTGATAGATTTGAAGGCTGAATGTGAAATGAGATCAGCTGATAAAAGCAGCATATGCTGTAGTGGAAGCCGGATTTGTTCATATGTGTGAGCACATGGCTGACTACTGGCAGCAGTGTTTCTGTTGATATTGGACCTTAGGTGTTGCTTTGAACAGTTTAGCCTGGTTTCACAAACGGGGCTTAGACTAAGCCAGGATTAAGATATAGTTTGATTATCAGGACATTTAAGTCATTTCATACATGTACAGTAACTTAAAAAAAAAATACAGGTGTGCATCTTGTAACAAAACAAAGATACTTTCAAAAAGTCAGTGCAAGTTTCTTTCAGTTAAAACCGCTCAGATGTGAATTTTAGTTCAATACAAGCTGTAAAGTGTGAAATTGGGGATTTATGTCTTGGCTGTGGTTAACTAATGTCATATTGTATGTGATTAGCAACCTCTCATTAATAATAGTGCATATATGTGTGTATGTGTATCTATATATATGTGTGTGTATCTATAACATTTTTTTCTTCTTGAGAAAGTCTTATTTGTTTTATTTCGGCTAGAATAAAGGCAGTTTTTAAATTTAAGGTTAAAATGATTATCCCCTTCAAGCAATTTTTTTTCGATAGTCTGAACAAACCATCGATATACAATAACTTGCCTAATTACCCTAACCTGCCTAGTTAACCTAATTAACCTAGTTAAGCCTTTAAATGTCACTTTAAGCTGTATAGAAGTGTCTTGAAAAATATCTAGTAAAATAATATTTACTGTCATCATGGCAAAGATAAAATAAATCAGTTATTAGAAATCAGTTACTAAAACTATTATGTTTAGAAATGTGTTGAATTTTTTTTCTTCTCTCTGTTAAACAGACATTGGGCAAAAAATATACAGGGGTTAATAATTCAGGGGGGCTAATAATTCTGAATTCAGCTGTATATAATGGCATGAACCACATCAAAATGAACTATGATTTTACCAATACTGATGCGATGTTTGTCATTCATTCATTCATTTTCTTGTCGGCTTAGTCTCTTTATTAATCCGGGGTCGCCACAGCGGAATCAACCGCCAACTTATCCAGCATATTTTTTTACGCAGCGGATGCCCTTCCAGCCGCAACCCATCTCTGGGAAACATCCATACACACACATTCACACTCATACACTATGAACAATTTAGCCTATCCAATTCACCTGTACCACATGTCTTTGGATTTGTGGGGGAAACCGGAGCACCCGGAGGAATCCCACGCAACCACGGGGAGAACATGCAAACTCCACACAGAAATGCCAACTGACCCAGCCGGGGCTCGAACCAGCGACCTTCTTGCTGCGAGGTGAACGTGCTAACCACTACGCCACTGTGGCATCCCCTTTTAAATTTGTGTACATTATTAATGTTTATCAATAAAATTCAATAATTTTTTTTAATAATTTTAAGTTAATACACATTTTAGATAAATTTATTTTACAAAAGCACTGTCACTTACAAAAACAACAAACAAAATTATTAGTATTGATACTTAACCTAATGTAATGTATTGAAACTTAAGTCTTCATATCTTCTCTAAAATGACCCAAAAGCAAAAGATTTTTAATGCTTAAAATAAATAAGGTCAAAAAATGTGAATAGAAAAATAATAATAATAATTATGTGTATTTAAATGTTTCAAAATTATGCATCTTTAATATTTTTTTGAATCTCTTCTTGGTCAAAGTGACCCCAAATTCATTATGCATTTATTAACCACAATTTACAGAATCACAGAATGAACTGAAGGTGACGAGATGAAAGAGTGTGCTCTGAAAAATAATAGATGACCGGTTGCATGCATTAACATAATCCAAAACCTTTAGAGTTTCATTTATGACCTTTTCAGCATTAGTGATTAGATCATTTAGTTTAAGAACAGTATAGACAAAAAAGTTGTTTTTGACTGAACTATAAATAAATGAACACTAAGTCAAAAGAAGCATGTTATTGACAAAATATTTTATATCAGGTCAAAACCAAAACTGATTTTCTTTACTTTCCTTTTTTTGTGCCTGGTTATAACACTGTGCTTGAAACTTTCCTGTAATAACTTTCCAGTCTGAACTATTCAGCACTTATTCTGCATTTCAGTTTCTTGTGTGAGTGTGTGCTGTTGTCATCATTTTTGAAACTGATTATCCCAAGTTTCTGTATTTTCACCTCTGTTTACTCATCAGTAGCAGCTGTAAATGCGGTCATGGAGTCTGCTGGGCTTTAGCACAAGTGGAGTTTGCCATTAGTCAGGTTAACAGTTCCTGCGGTCCTCCTTCTCTCTCTCTCTCCCTCCATGGGGTGTTCGGAGTGCCAGACACTCACAGGTTGCCATTTTATGGGGCTCTGCAGAACCAGATTTATGGGAATGATAAAAGCTGTGCAGAGCAATAATGACACAGGCAGCTGCTCGGAGCCTTGCTCACGTCTTGTACTCCTGCATCCCTAGTCCTCTCCGAACTCACAGAGAAAGACATATAAAATTTTATAAATGATGTCCTGTGGAAGACATTAGACGCTATGATCCCTCTACACGTGCGGTGCTTATCTAGACTGCCGTCACAATGAAGAGCTTTAAGGCTATGGGCTTTGATCTAATGCTCCCTGCCTCTTATATTGTGGTAGTTTTTGGTCATGTACAGAAGTAATCCATGCTTGTAAAAGCCCGTCTCCCAGTCAGCGATAACATCAGTCGTTCATCACTATAAAATAAGAGGGAACAAAAAGGCTGATGGGACTCGGGCAGAGAGAGAGAGAGAGAGAGAGAGGGGAAGCGGCCGCCACCGTCATTAATGGCCTGACAGAAGTGGAGATTGATGCCGCTTTGTGTTGTGTAATGGTCCAGCAGACCACCAATGATAAAAATAACAGATCATAAATCTACAACTATCTGCTTGGTACAACAATTTTATGTGTGCTGTCTCACATTTATTGGATTCATTTGGTATATTCCCTGACCCCTTAGAAGTGGCTGAACAATCTAGGTTTTTCAGTGGATGATGCCATTGCATCTCTTAAGAGCATATATGTGTATTTAAGAAATGAATCCTTATTTGTCGCAATATTTTAACACCTTTGTTTGATCTGTGGCCTTTTTATTTGTTCCCTTTGGTTTTTGTGGTTCATTTATATAGGTGCATCCCAAATCGCATACTTATGCACTATTCTACGCTATTCTTTGTAGTATAAATAGTGTAAGTAGTTCGTTCACACTGAAAACTTTAAAAATAATAAGTGCACTTTAAATACCTGGATGATGCACTTGTTCAACCTTTAAAAAGAAGTGTGGCCTGTTGGACACTTCCTCCACTAAACGGCCACTGCTTTGCTCACGTAGTGGAAGGGGCGGAGCTTTCGGCCACTGTTGTTGAATTACTTTATTTATTTTGGATTGTGAAAGCAAAATTCTCCTATGAGAGTGATTACACCACCTCCCGATGGTGAATGCGGTTATACTCATGGCAGGTATTATTTGGTTGTTTGGTCATTTATTTTATTAAATTGGCAAATGTCATCAGGAAAACTGTCTGAATTTCCACTTAGTAAAATAAAATGTTAGTGTTCCATTTGGGATGACACTATATTCATATACTATGCTGTTGAGTGTGTAAGTGCATACAGTAAGTACATAGTGGATTAGTACATAGTGTATAGTGTGTCATTTGGGACACAGATTTTGTGTAGTTCCTGTTCCATTTGTTTGTTGGTTCATTGGTAAATGATTGGTTAATAACTGTATAATCACCTGTGTCTGGTTTGATTGCTTGTTTTATAATTTATTCTAGACCTTCGTTTTGCTCTTCCCTTGGTCCTGTATTATCTTCACAAACATGAGTGAACATGCTGTTGATTCTTGCCTTTTGTATTACTTCCTTTGTTTATTAAAAACTGTGTAAAGTCTAAAAAGTCCAAACTACATCTCACATCCAAAAACACATAGTATATCTTTTGTTATTATCTACATGACGAGAAAGAAGCTTTAATGGGGTAGAAAATGTACATATTTGCTCACCTAGTTTTGAAGGGAATTAGCAATTTCTTCTCAACTTTTTTATTTTTTGACCGGGTTAGGTTGTGATATTGCTCACATGACACGTCAAACAGACACGGGAGCTCATGACAAATTTACACTAATTTTCTCTCCATTTCTTGGGTCAGAATAAACTGAAAATGAGCGCTTTTATTTTCTCCCTTAACCTCCCGCTGGTCTGCAGGTACCCACACTAGTGAATGCTGCTCTCTCATTGACTGTAGGCGATCGCTGATGTTATGTTCAGTCGAAACTCTTTTCACATGGCATGATTTGAATCGCCGACAGCTCCAGTTATTCAGCACGCCAGATATCTCCCAGGCATCGGCGACTCTCTCAGATCACGTCTTTGATAGTTCATATTATGTGATTATTACTCGTGTGCACGAGCACAGATTTGCCTGTGATTTCAGCCATTTGTCAGCGATTTCTCAAAACCTGTCGGCGAGTCAAAATCGGGGCTAAAAACATGCAGTCTGAGCTCGGCATTAGCTTACTTATTTTAAAAGCCAAGAGTATACCTTCAATTTTAACTGAATGCTTAGTGTATACAGCTCTGAAAATATTAGGAAACCCCTTCAAAGCTATTACACTTCACACAAATACACTTCAATAAACATGTACACCCCTTTTTCTTTTGTTTAAACATTCGTGTAAGTTCTACCTTCCGTTAGCATGTCCAGAAGTCCAACTTTTTGTGCAGTGGTTAGCATCTCCCTCTTTAAGGTGCCTTTAACGGTTTGTTGGAGAGAAAATTTGCAAACATACAGTACAGCACTTCAGTCACACTGCTAGCAATCAATTTTTGTAAGATTTTGATCAAGATTTATGTACATTTGGCAAGCTGAATGCATTCTCTACTGTACAGGAGACACAGCACTTAGGATATTGATTGACAAGGGTCTACAGCCAGTCAGGATGCAGAACAAAATGCACTAATCAGGACACAGAACACAATGCACTAGAAAAAAAGCATGTCAAATTGCACAAAAAAAGTCCACGAAACTGCAAGACTGCAAAGGTGATCCTGTGTTATGGCGAGAGACCACTGTAATAATCTATATTTGATTGTAACTTTAACGTTATTTGATTGTAATGCAATAATGTGTAAAGTTGCTTTTAAAGAATAAGTATTAAAAAGCGTCATGGTGGCTCAGTGGGTAGCACGATTGCCTCACAGCAAGAACGTCACTGGTTCGAGCCTCGGCTGGGTCAGTTGGTGTTTCTCTGTGAAGTTTGCGTGTTCTCCCTGTGTTGGCGTGGGTTTCCTCCGGCTGCTCTGGTTTCCCCCACAAGTCTAAAGTCATGTGGTATAGGTGAATTGGGTAAGGCTAAATTATCTGTAGTGTACAGCATGTGTGTGAATGGATGTTTCCCAGTGATGAATTGCGACTGGAAGGGCATCTGCTGCATAAAACATATGCTGGATAAGTTGCCGGTTCATTCCGCTGTGGTGACCCCAGATTAATAAAGGGACTAAGACAACAAGAAAATGAATGAATGAATGAATGAATGAAATAAACTTGAATTGAAATGAAATGTTTCTCTGAATATACAATTTTTCATGTTTTTTCAGACATTAAATATTGAAAAGTAAGTAAAAATATTTATTTTGACAAATTGTCTTTGTTTTGCAAGTGATCTAGATTTAAAATCTTTACATTTTAATCACGTTTTCAGTAGTTCATTAATACAACACAAATTAACATTTTGTGTGTACATACTAATGACAAACCCAGAGAACCAATAATGATTTTGAAGCAATCTCTTACCTTTTCCCAAAGCTGTTTAGCCAAACATCGTCCTGTTTCCTCTGTTTCTTTTTCAACAGTGAAACAAAGGACTTGACCAGTGTTGTCAGCTTTTGGTAAAAAAAAAGTGCATTTACAGACAAAATTATAACACAATTTGAACTACATATACACTAGCATAGGTGCAAAAACTAGAGTATGCGTTAGTCTTAACCTCCTGTTACTGGAGACCATCACTGTAAAAAAAACAAAGTGCAGTTTTAAATGCCCGAGGGTGCAGGGATACTACCAGATGCTGATCTGAACATGATAAAACTGGAGCTTCATTCAAGATGGCTCACAAGATTCTTTTTTCTTCTGGATGTCCTTGACTCATTGACCTGCTCAGTGGATTTACGAAGGGCATTTTATTCACACGCTCACTTTAAACCATGTGTCCTGTCAGTCATGAATCATTTGAGTGTCACAAGGGTCCACATCAATTTGTTCTGTGTGTATTTTCTCCTGTTCTGCTCTGCTGACAGCGGTGTTTCTCTGTCCGCAGCTGGAGAGGAGAACAAGAAGTATGGGGCCCTTTGTTGCCATGCTGAGAGAGACGGATCGGGTCAGTGCAACTGTTGTCATTTCTACCACCACCCCCTCTATCCTTATATCCCCCAGCTAGACCCATCAGATCAACCCTGAAGAATGGGGTCAATCTTGGGTTTGCCGGCAGATTAGCTGCTCGGGCAATAAATGATCTGTGAGGATGAAACCCAGGCCAAATAGCAGTTATAAGCTTCTTTGAAAACCCTTTCAGAGCTACAGATGGACACATTTTGTTTACCTGCACAGACTAGGAGTGGGCTAAGGTCGAGTTCAAGCAGCTCTTGTACTTTTTTCAAATGGAAGCTGTTCATAAGAGGACATTTTAAAAGGCAGCATTCCTTGTCGTAAGCTTGTAAACCTCTCTGAAGTAATCGCTAAGTAAACCAGGGATATTTGAAAAAGAACAAAAGATCCATATTTGTGGCTTCTTGTCAAAAAAAAAAAAAAAAGACAAGAGATTTTAACTTGGTTGTAGGCACACTTTGCCTCCTGTTCAGTCACTCTCTTATGTCCTTCCATCCCTCTTTCCGTTCCATCATTTTGCTGGAGGATTCATATGCTAATAGAGTTCAGGAGATGAGGTGGTTCTCACGTTCAACTTGAAACTCAGGCTTTTGTGTGCCTAAAGCACAAGCTGCAGAACAGAAGCTAGAAGTGAAATTAAAATCTGCTGAATGCCCCAGCGGGATGGGGAGGGGAGTGAAGGGGAGGGCAGGGGCGGTCCAGCAGCTGCTGATATTGGATAAATGTGAGATGCCCACTGTAGCGTTCCGTGCCCTCCTAGGGGACCTGAGGCATTTCTGTGTGCTTCTTTAATCTTACTTCTGGCCAGTTCCTGGTCTACCGATCAGTGCCTTTCTATGGGTGATTATTAGCAAATGCTAGCCCACTCCCACTCATACCCTGCATGTCTATGGCATTATTTAACTGTTCTGGAAGTTTTTCCTCATACTGTACCAATTACAATGCCTGATGTCAGAGCCTGATGTTTCTTCAAGGCTCTCTTAAGAGCACACATGTTCTTTATTGAAGATGGCAGCATTTAAAGGTGCAATTCACCGATAAATTATTATTTCCTTTGTCATCACTTATTCACCTCTTATCATTCCAGAATTGTTGATGACATTTTTTTTTTTCTTTTCCGGAACATGTAAGATATTTTGTGGATATTTGCTGTTTTTTTTTTATATAATGTGTCTATGGGTTGTTAGACCCTGTGGACTTTCACTGTGTGGGCAAGATACTGTTTTCTAAATTGTCTTCACCTGCAGTGTTTTAGGAGGCACTTACACATTTAAGAACATTTTGAATTTTCTATTAATGAATTGGCAAATTGGAGGGTTAATTTAAGTCACAATTGTCAGAATAGAATGACAATGTTCATTTTACAAATAAAACAAAAAAAGTACTATATATCTACTAAATGGACAATAAAATGTGTTTTTTTTTCTTATTTTATTATTATTTTCTTTTTTATCCTTATTTTTTCCTAAAATGCCATAAACTGAAAAAAAAAGAAAAAAGATTTGGGCAGAATTTAAATAAACTAATTAAATTTAGTATTGATCAATTTAATTTCTTTGTTTATATTCAGCCCAAATAAATTTTCTTTTTTTTTGCAGTTATTTCTTTATATGCCATAAAATGAAAAAAAAAGTAAAAAAATTTTGTCAGAATTTAAATAAACTAATTAAATATAGTAT
>CAIGQQ010004837.1:22984976-23041564 GCA_903798035.1 Danio albolineatus | reverse complement strand
TGTGTGTGTGTGTGTGTGTGTGTGTGTGTGTGTGTGTGTGTGTGTGTATCTGTGTGTGTGCATTAACTTTGTAACGACATTGTGTGTGACTCATCATTGAAACTCCACATCAAACACATCAAACAATCATTGGTAAAGTTCTTACTGTGGTATTTCTCACAAACGTTACGTGAGAGCTGCTTCCTTTATGTCTGTCTGTCTGTCTGCCTGTCTGTCTGACGCAGCCGAGGGTGGAAATTGAGGCACGCTGACAGGCACGCAGGAACGGAGGGTGGGCCTAGCCTTAAAGGCCCAGTACATTAAAACAGCAACAAGCTGTTTAGAGCTATAATGCACAGACTTCAGAAAGCTGTAATGCATAATCTGATGGGTGTTTTGAGCTGAAACTTTACAGACACATTCTGGGGACACAAAGGACTTATATTAAATATAGAAAAAGGGGTAATATGCGCCCTTATAATTGGTAATCGAGCAGCAAAATAAATAACTCAAAAAGGGTTCAGTTTTATAAAATCAAAGCAATGCGTGTACACAGATAACATTTTTAGAGCATCAGTCTTAGCTAAATCTGGCAACACGTGTTTCTTTTCTTCACTGTTTTTAAAAAGTATTTAGTTTATATGTTATTATTACAATTTTTGAACTGATAAGAATCGTTTAAGAAATATATATATTTTTTAATAAATACATATTGTTTACAAATCTCATGGAACCTGTTTCATCTGCAAGTCCTGTGATCTGCATACTTTATCAGCAATTTCCACAGTAGTTATGATCTTACTGTGCCTTTTTTCCAACTGGAAATAAATATATGTTGGCCCGTTAGGTAATGTTAGTTAATGTATTTGCTAATATTAAGCATGAATAATCTTTTAAAACGTTTATTAATCATAGTTCTACATCAACTAATGCATTATTACAATGATTAAAGTTGTGCTTGTTTACATTAGTTAATGCACAGTGAGTTAACAAACTAACATGAACTAATGTTTTTTAATTTAAATGACATTAGCTAACATTAACAACGAAGAATAAATCCTATTTTAAATGTATTACTAATAGTTTGTTCATGTTAGTAAATACATCAACTAACATTAACTAATGGACCATGATTTTAAAGTGTTACCAGTACTACTACGGTGTAGACGATGTTATGTATAGAGAGAGGGAGTGCTTCAGTAGTGTGGAGAAAGTTGGGAAGTAGGGAACTATTAATCTTTCTGTATTATTTCACAGGGCAAAATGTGTCTGCCGCTCACACTGTTACGAGTGTGACAGGTAATTATTTTAGTCCTGGTGTTGGCACCCAGAGCTCTCACTCTCACACTCTCTCTCTCTCTCCCTCTTTTTTGCTCTCTCTGGGCCTTTCTGCCAAATGACTTTCTGTTCAGTCGCCCCAGATAAGTGAGAGGAATGTGGGCCAGTGCTTTCAGCTGTTTGGCCTTCAGCATCTCTTTCCTCCTCTTCTCTTCTTGCTGGAAATGTCTGATGTCTGTGGCAATGAGCACCTGCTATTTTATGACTCGAGCAGGGCAGTCAAGGGTGTTGGTTAGGGGACAGTGGCTTTTGTAGGTGGAGATGGGGTTTGTTTTTCACCCGCGCCTGTTTTTGCTGCTCCATATCCTGAAGGATCTGGCATCTGGAGAGAACAGACAGGTCTGTAAATTGGTCTTCTTTCTTTCTATGTGATGTGAAATCTGAAATATAATTCAAAGGTGATCGTAAGCTGGAAATGTTTGAAAATAGCTGCTGACCAAGGCATTCTAGACCATCGCCATTCTAGAATTAGCTGTTATGTTGAAAGACTCTGGTCAGGCTAGGCTTTGTGTGAGTGGCTCCCTGTGGCTATAAGATGAGTTGTGAAAGCTGAATCAACAGGACTTTATTTACTGAGGACAGACTGCAGCCTCACATCTGACAGCCTCACCTTGTTTTCCCGATCGGGTTTCCTCGCACACTATAAAGCTGAGCTCCTGGTGCTCAAGCGGGCACAGGTGCAAATTGCAGATGAGCACTGACCACCGAGGGCAGAACTTTAGGAGAAGGTTTTCTTTGTATTTCTGTTTCAGTCTCTCTTTTGACTTTTTGTGGTCCCCATTTTTTTTTTTTTTTTTTTCTATTTTGACTTTTCAACCATTTTCCACATATCTATAAATCCATCTGCTTGTCCTACAGTATGTAGGGCGACAGGTAGGGTTGGATTTTTCGGTCATTTGAATTTGATTCTGCTGATTGATTTAGATTTAAAAAAAAAAAAAAAACAAAAAAAAAAAAACAAAGCAATAAAACACCCAAACTTTGATATATCAAACATGTTTATTTTCTGTGTGATTATTTTTATCACAAGTAATGAACAAAAGCCTGCACTGAGCTGCTGGACCTGGAAGGGGGTGTGTACTTGGGATTGAGCACCCTTGATCTCCCTAGGAATAAACAATAGCTAATAAGCTGGTTCAAAATTATATTAACAAATCACCTATCTAATGTAACACCTACTGAAACGATAATGACTTGACAACAAAAAAGCTAATCAAGCTAATCTTTATACATTTCTGGAGAGTGCCAAATATGTTAAGGAGCTATGTTTTTTGCCATTTTTTGTGCAAATCCACCAGAGACCGCTTTGTATGCTTTTTGAGATCTCAAATTTCTCTTGTGAGTGCGATACGCAAATCCACCAGAGGCCGCTGTCGACTGACTGACTGACTGACTGATTGACAGACTGACGGACCGATCGACTGACCCACCTCCTCCTTCCCTTAACGCAACCAAAAGTGTTTTCAAAAGCACTGGTCTCAAGTCTACTGGCGCACATGGCAAACTACTGGACAAACTGGTAACAGCGGGAAAGCTGTCCATACGGAGGTAATCGTTCATCTAGCTAGCACAAAAAGGAACGGCGACATACCGTCCCATAGCATTCGTTTTATAGACGAAATGCAGCCATATGTACTTCTGGCTACATAATTTGCGATCTCCAGAAATGTGTATAGGGCTACGTTTTCAGAATGAGCCCATGTTGGAACAAGGGCTCTCACCACTTGAGATGCACAACGAATCAAACACGGTGCATTATTTTAATTCAATGCTGTATATCAACTGTATATGCACCTTGCTTTCAACATATTTTATTATTGCAAGAATTAAACTCAGCTATGTCATTGGTTTTTCAAAATGGAGCCACCCTTTTGAGGGCTTCCTGTGGTCCATCTTCTAAACTTGGTCTACTGATCCTGGTATAAGCAATGGGGTTATTGATGGGGTTCTTGATATTCAGTAGTGCAGAGTTCTTAATTAAATATTTTAAGTTTATATTTTTGTATACACACTGAGGTTTTTCCTTATTTTTTAGCTTTTAAGCTAGTTAAGATACAAAAATTAAATTAGTCATACTGCACATCCCTATTATTAAATTCCTTACTTGATGTCACTGTCAGCAGGCGTACGTTGCTTGTGAAGGTGTTTATCCAACAATCCAACCAGGAAGGTGGAAAGAGAGAAAAAGTTCTCAGGGGACTAGTGGCAAGTTCCTATAACTATCTAGCAGTAATGATGAAAATAATAATATTACAAATTTAGGTCACATGATAGTGACAAACCTATGTTGTCTGGATTACCTTCAAACTATATAGAATGTTTGCGATTTATGAATGATAATTGAATCATTGTTTTGAACCTAGTTTATTTTTAAAAGTCTATTATTTCCATTGTTATTTTATATTTTCAAGGATAACATTAACAACATTGTGTCTAAAAGCTCACAATTGTTTATTGAAGGAAGCCAATATCAATTTTTGCTGACATTTCTTTTGTTTGTTTGTTTTCTTTCATCCTTTCTTTAAACCTTTCTTACTTCTTTCTTTACTCTTGAACTATAGTAAAGAGCTGTGTAAGCAGAGCAGGCAGCTTATGTGGGGCAGCTCTGTCACACAGAGATTAGTGCAGGAAACCAGGTGTGGGATGAGTTCTGACTGGCGCTGAGATCCTACAGTCGGCTCAGATTTAACAAAGTATAGATCCCTCTGCAAAGGATCATGGGCACCCCGCACTGAAGAAAGATTGCTTTGTCTCGATTCATCTTGATTTTCGCTGTGAAAGGGAAATTGAGTTTAAAAATGTAGAACTGAATGATTTTTCAAGAATTCAAAGAAACCCGACTGTCATTACTTAAAACCAAATATTACAAAGATTCTCTAATGATGTGATCAGTGAAGCGTTTTATGTTTTAATGTTAAAATTAAATGTCACGTTACTTCGTAACACTGATTAAGCCCCCGGTTTGATGTGGTGTCTGTTTCAGGAGCGTGATGAAGTAATAAGTCCAGACATTTCAATGAGCACATCTCATCTCCTGCCCTACTGGCTTTCACAGAAACATACCTGAATAGAAGTTTTGTTCTGAAACATGTCTTCTCTGTGCTGTAATATAAGTGGCTTAGGTCCTCCACTCATTTGCCCTACAGCATAAATCACCCATAAGAGTTGTGTTTCCATTCCTGAGAAATACACTACCCAGATGTTGACTTAAGAGTTGAAGAAAAATGATATTTAAAATCTCTCTTGAGCATGCTAAAATTTCTAGGGAGGAAAATTCACTGTAGGTTTGATTATTTAAAAAGAAATACTGTGCTGATGAAGGTGTAAACTTATTTACCTTTCAGAGATGGTTGGTCTGGTCTTAGTAGCTACATTATGATTTAATGAGAGCATATAAGAGCATCATTTGTAAATTACAGAGGACATTCGAAATTATCCATGAAATTAAATTCTCATCATTCTGCATTTAATGTCCAAGCTCAAACCAGTCAGATTTCAAGAAAATAGTAACATTTCTGACCATGGTATGTGTTCTAATAGCCACTAACAGTCTCAGGTTCCAACCTAATCCATTGATCTGGTGTTTCCTTAATTCACAGTTCCAATGAAAATTTGCTAACAATGTTACAAACTTGTGTTGTTGAAACTACATTCAGAAGCATACAGTAGTGAACATTTGAAGTCGATCAAATTATTTCATCAAAGTTGCCCTAAAATTATTAAACAACACCTGTTCTTGTCGTTCTACCAGTTACCTCTTAACCTTAATAGATTCAACTTTGTTGTCATTACTCGTATACAAGTACAAGGCAAAGAAATGCAATAGCAATAGCAGCAAGTGCAGGATATAGGTACTGTAGATGACACTTTATTTTAATGGTCCATTTGAGTATCAGTAGACTGTCTGCTTAATATCTGTTGATACAAACATTCAACAGACATTTAACTGACTATAAGAAACTTTGCAAATACAAATCAACTTACACTTACTCTAGCCCTAACTTAACAATTTACCTATAATCTAATGAGAATTAGTTGGCATGTAGATGCAGTGTAGATGCAACAAAGGGACCGTCAAAATAAAGTGTGACCTATAGGTATAAGTTAGAAGTGCAATTCTAGAAAAAAAACATGCTGTTGAAAAAAAAAACATATTGACCAATTTTGTAAAAAACAAATTGAAAACCTTTACACAAATTGTTAACTCTTGTCACACAAGCATTTCGCACAGAGGCCGTCCATACTTCTCAACATCAAAAGGCAGCCGAGTCTTTGTTTTTGTTTACTCCATGTAGTTCTGAGAGCGGAGATGCATATTTTGATTTTCTTAGACAATTTCTTAGTCAATGTTGTTACTAATCTTTCACATGTCTATGACTGTGATAAAAGGTAAAATAAATTAAAAACTACTTTTGTAAAAATTAAAACTACTTTTTAAATTGAAAATTAAGTCATTTTGTGTGGGGTTTTTTTCGCCATATCAGTGACATCATTTATGAATTTGGCAATTAAAGAGTTAAAATCCTGTAATTCTCTAAACAATTTAATAGTTTTGATCAGGACTGGGGTTGATTAAGGTTGACATTTTTTAAAAATATTAATCTGATGCATTTTTACAGCAGTTTAACTTTAAGTGGATGTTTTCTCCCCTAATATAAGAAAAGGGTAGTAAATTTGCCCAGAGTGTATTATTGATTTTTTTTAATCAAAGTAATTGCCCCAAATATGTGTCAGAATAAGATTTGTCACCAAAAATCATTCCCCTAGCTGAAACACAGCAAAAGTTATGGCCAAATTAAGACTCAAAATCACACCAGAGTGGATGAAAACATCCCCAACAGCTCGTAAGCATTAAAGAGGTGGTTACAATGACATATGAACTAGGATCATAGCAAATAATAAGCGAGCTACCATTAAGTGGAATCTAGATATGTTATTCCAAACCATACATTCACATTTTTTATCTTTTTAAGAGTAGTTTTTGAAGAATGTGTATGTGTGTACGTGCTCTAGTAGCATGGTAGAACCCTGGGGTGATGAAAGAGAAACCAAGTAATAATGCATTATATATGGCAAAGCAGCCCTTAGATGTGAGGTTCATTATTTACAGCAATAATCTGACTTTAGTTTGATTTCAAACTTTTTAATTCACAGAAGATATCACTGCGCTAACTTCACTAATGGCAACTCCAACCAATATGGCAACCTCTGAGCAATACAAATCTCCTCCAGGGAGAGGTGCAGAAAATGTTCCGAAAAGGCCAGTCTGCTCTTTCTCTTCCATCGATCTCACTGCAGTGACGTGTGTAACTGTGTGTGTCTGAGTTTGCTCGTTTATGTTCAGCCCAGACACCGGCGTTTGACTGATGGCTTCATGGAGCGGAAGCACGAGGCTGTGATATGCTTGGCGTCTTTCTACGACTCGGGCACAAATATCAGTCATTCACCCACTGCTGACACTTAAAGCTGTGCAGCCCACATCAGACCCGCTGAGATCAACATTTAACACGCTGCCCAGTGACACCATTCCCGTTGCAGAGATCTCGTTAATTAGAACCCAACCTTGTCTGTGTGCTAAAGCCTTGTTGCTTTCATGATAATCACTGCGACAGGACAAAAGCCCACACTGTGTACATTAGATATTTATTTAAGACAAGTGATCGTGTCTGGTTTCTGTTCTCTGGACATTTCGTTTGTTTAGTTTAGTCTGTTTTGACAATGTTAGTTCCTGTTTTGAGTTTAGTTTTGTGGTTATGCGTTTGTTCATTGATTATGCTCACCTGTGTCTGGTTTAGTTACTGGTTTGTGTTTATTCTACTATTTCTCCTGTTTCTGACAGAAATTACAAAAAAAAAATGCTCATTTATTTTTTTAGGAGCTTTTACCAGTATAATACATATAGTGAAAGAAACAAATTTTCTGATCTTTGATCTCAGGTCTTTGTTTTTGTTTACTCCATGTAGTTCTGAGAGCTGAAATGCATATTTAGATTTTCTTAGACAATTTCTTAGTCAATGTTGTTACTAATCTTTCACTTGTCCATGTGAATAGTTTATAAAAACTACTTTTATAAAAATTAAAACTACTTTTTATATTGAAAATAAGTCATTCGTGGATTATGCTCACCTGTGTCTGGTTTAGTTACTCATTATGTTGTTCTAGTTTAGTTGCACAGTTATTGTTGCGACATTGGTTTGTGTTTATTCTGCTATTTCTCCTGTTTCTGACAGAAATTACAAAAATTACTCATTTGTTTTTTAGGAGCTTTTACCAGTATATTACATATAGTGAAAGAAACAATTTGCTGATATCATAATTAAATGGGGTACATACTGCAGAAAAGTGTGCGAAAGGCGCACAAACTGAAATGCTACTATGGCTTGTAAATTAAAGGTTTTAATGTATTTCTTTCTTCTGTTGAACACAATATAATATATTCTGAAAAAATGTTGTAAACTAGCATTCATCGACTTCCATAGTATGAACAAAAATACTATATATTTCAATAGCTGTTGGTTTGCACCATCTTCTTTTGTGTTTGACAGAAGAAGAAAAAAAAAGTGTGAGTAAATGATGACAGAATTCAAATGTTTGGGTAACCCATCCCTTTAAATAGCACATTTGGGGAAAAGTATTTTAAAATGACAAGCTGAAAACCAAAATCAGTATTTTAAAATGCTACCACAAATTTTGGCATTAGAGCAGTGGAATGTTTGGCAATGACTGAACAGTTCTATCCAAAGACGCTTGCATTAAATTGAAAACATTTAATATTTAGCATAAATTTAACTTTTTTCTGTTCTTCTTCCCCTCGGAATAAACCCATGACCATAGCATTGCTGTTGAAATGATCTCTTTGAGAGACAGGATTACAACAATATTTAATTATCAGCATTTTGGTAACACTTTACAATAAGGTTCATTAGTTAATGCATTTACTAACATGAACTAATCATGAACAACATTTGTACAGCATTTATTAATCATAATTGAACATTTACCAGTGCATTATTGACATCCAGGTCCATGCTTGTTACCATTATTTAATGCACCATGAGTTAACATGACCTAACAATGAACAACTGTATTTTCATTAACTAACGTAAACATATAGTGTAGTAAATGTATTGTTCATTGCTTATGTTATTAAATGCATTCTTTAACATTAATGAACCTTATTGTAAAGTGTGACTGCATTTTTAAAGCTTACAATAAATGATCATTAAATTGCAAATATATATTATGCATCCCTATTTTGTTTAATTCAGAGCTGGTATATTTATCAAATACATATCCATCTTTATATTGATCTTTTATTCCATTGCATTCCATTTTGTGATTTGCATGTGTGAAATGAGATGAGATGATAAGTTGATGGATAATGTCGGATGTGGACGAGCAATAATCTGACTTTAAATAAATGATGTGCTGTGCAAGAGCAAGGCATTTGTGTAAGTTCAGTGCTTTCCGAATGGCTCCTCGGTATAATGCCTGTCTCTGTAGCTGCCGTGAAACAGGGGTACGTCTCAATCTCAAACTGCAGAGGGGAGATGAATAATGCATTTAGTACAACTGAAAGCTTTAGAAGTATCGAGCAGCACCATTCCTGTGGGTATGTGCTTCAGACACCTCATTGCATGCTGTTTCTACTTCCCCTCCCCTATCTTCTATTAAATGTCCTCCTTCTCATTTACTCCGTCCTTTTTCTTCCCTCCTTATTTAGATTTTTGTAAACATAACATCAAAAAGTTATGACCACAACATTGTAGAACATAATGATTATTTGAAAGATTTATTTTGATCTTTTCTATGGGAAAATAAGAGGTTTTGCTTGCCAAAACGCTGCAATGTTGTACGTGGTTGCCACGACATTGCTGTGTGGTTACTAAGGTTGTACAATGGAAAGGATGCACATTGCAGCCTCTGGGTTCTTCTGTGTGGTTTAGGCTCAAGTCAAAACAGACACATTCTACGATATTCTGCTCTCTTGATACAGTATGGCTTGAATTCTTCGCTGAAAGTCTGTAAGGGATTGTTGTTTTTATCATACTGTAGAAAAGAAATAGCACATCTCCCAGAACAAGCCTCATGAAGTATATACACATACAGTGATGTGCTGAAGTGTAATACTTGAAGTAGGGGTTGAAACCCTATTCTATAATTATTCAAATCAACAAAGTCAAGTTGTATTAACAAATTGTTTTTAGATTTTTAATTAAAGCTAATAATCGCTGGCCTTACAACAGTCGGTTCATGTGAGTATTGTACTTACCAGGTAACCCTCGCTTAGCTCCTGGGAGCAGAAGAGATCGGGTATGTGCAAGTTTTTTTTTGTGCAACTCAGACTGCAGCAATAATTGATCTTTTTTTAAGGTGTCATGCAAATGCTTAGTCTTACTAATTGCTCGGCTGTTTTTTATCTTTTTTTTTGCGAAGACATATTAAAAACCTATCGTAGATATAATGTGACTGTAACTTGACTGCCTCAAGAATGTGGGTTCAGGTTAATCAGACTTCAGCTGGCCTTGGTGTATTTTCTTCTAAAGACAATTTGTTCAATGTGTTAAATTATTCAAACATTAACCTATGCTTCATGTGTGACATAGACTCAGACTCGCTTACTTATTTTTCACATTTATTCTTTCTCATTGTCATTCTCATTTGACATTGTCCATACCCAATAAGTAGGCCCACACAGACTCTGCGCACGCGGAAAACTGCAGATTTTAAGCCCATCGAGTCTGTTTATTTACATGTATACAAGTCATATTTATTCATTTTTTAAATTAATTTCAGTAACGTTATTAAATAATATGAAAATGTTTATATGATTTAATTACAATACAGTTTGTAAAGTAATACTTTCTGTGGTTCTCAAATTGTGGTACGCGTACCACTAGTGGTACACAAGCTTTTTTCTAGTGGTATGCGGAGGAATCGCTGAAAAATTTAAGTAAAAAAATTAACAAGCTTTAAAACCCTTTAACGTGTACGATAACACCGATGTGATCAGTAAATTGATTTTAATAGGCTAAACCTTTTATTTAAGGGGCTAACAATAACAAATATTCTTGATTAGAATTAATCTACCTTGTTTTGAATTGTGCAGTGCTGTAGCTGCTTTATTAGGCCTACTATGCTACTGTACTTCAATACCGTTTACAATGGCTGTACTTGGAGAGACAATTTTTTTCAGAGGTGGACCTTGGAGAAAAAAACTTGAGAACCACTGTTTTAGTAGATATATTAAATGCGACTTGCTTTGTTTACCAAATAAGTGGATCTAATTAGATCTGCATTGTAAACATTAAATAAAAGTTAAAAAGTATTATTTTTATTGAATATTTTATTTCATTTTTAGTTACGATACTCCAAAAATCATTCCGCATAAATCCGCAGATTTTTTTTACAAATTTCTGTGCAGAAATAGCAAAAAAATCTGTCTGTCCCTAACGATAAGTCATTTCTTGTGTCTCAACCTGATAAAGCATTCTGCACCGTTGTTGTCATTAGGTCCGTTTATTTAAGTTCACCTTCAGCCATTTTTGTGCGGCACACTCTCTCAGTCCGCCAGCATCAGGCGGCACGGTTATCAGACCGAACGGGTGAGTCACTGCCACAGACGGACTAATAATGACCTGCGGGACTGTTCTAAGAGAAGTGCGTCTCTTCTGTCACACTTTCGTTCCACCTTTTTATCTTGAACTGCTTGGATAGATTAGTGTTAGAACTGTTAATGAGCTTCTAAAAATGCCTTTACTAATGAGACATCGAGAAAGTCAGGTTCACACAAACACAGGCAGCCGAACATACCTGAATTGTGTCTGTAAAGACGAGCGCACTTGTAGTTCAAGCTCAGGGACTCCTGCACACACACCACTTCTGTTCTTTATACTTTTTTTAATGCCAGTGGTATTATGGGAGGTGGGGGGGATGTATAAATGTGTGGTACGACTGTGTACATGAGCAGGAGGGATATCTAAAGGAGTGCAGATACAACACCAAAACACTCACAGCTGACTTTCCATGCCGAGCTCGTCTCTTGAATGGCAATGCGAGGCTGGACTGGACCGAGTGCTCCGCGAGGGACACACACTGTCCGAAACTGAGAAGCGAGTGCGAGGCAGGCAGATAAAAGTGTTCTCAGCGCCTGCTCTGTCCTTCAAACTTCCTGATGGATTACTATGAAAGAGGGGAGAAAAATAATCTGGCGATGAATGAGACGCGTAAAAAGAGAGTGAGAGACGGGACAAAAGGTGAGCGCAGTTCGTCGATCTTACCCATTCCATTTATCCTCTTTTTCTTCATCATCCCTTGCTAGTTCACGCTTTTGTACCCCCTACCCCTTCTCTTTTTTTTGCACTTGCCTTTGTCCTTGTCCTCCTTGTCTGTCTGTCTGGCCGGCTGAATGCGGGTGTCATGGAGAGAGAGCAAAGGTCTCTGCACTGAATGGGCGGGAGCTGGATGAAGCCATTGTCAAAGCCACGGCTAGCTATTGTGTTCATGTCCAGCCCACTGCCCCCCAAAACTGGGCCTCTCTGTCTTTCTGAGCCCCAATACTGCAGATGGAGAGAGGTTGAGCGGTTGCGGCATGGGGATACGGCAGCTGTTTGCTGCTCCGCTGCGCCTCGTCCTGTGAGTCGGGGTGCCGTCCAGCTCTGAGCACAGCTAACGGAGCTGCGCCACACAGTGAAAACCTTTTTCTTCTTCTGCTCAGTTCTTCCACTCTTTTATCCTATTACTGTCCATCCAGTCGGTAGACGTATTTGGATCTTACCTCTATTCAGACGCCAAGCTAGACTGTCAGCTACTACACTGACTGCATATTAATCTTGGGGTCGTGTGAGGTCTTTGTGTCTATTACAGACAATTTTATGTTTGAGAAATATGAACTAAATGTGTCCATAGATTAATTAAAGTAAGTATTTATACAAGTTAGAAAGTTTTAAAGACTCAACTGAGATCAAGACAGAAGAACTTTTCAGAGCAATTTATCAGGGAAGAGGTGACTACACAATTTATGGTGGCGTTGTGTTGTAGTTACGTTTTTAAACATAATGCCATTATAGATTCATTCATTCATTTTCTTGTTGGCTTAGTCCCTTTATTAATCCAGGGTCGCACCAGCGGAATGATCCGCCAACTTATCCAGCATTTGTTTTACGCAGCGGATGCCCTTCCAGCCACAACCCATCTCTGGGAAACATGCCATTATAGATTATTTATTATACATTTTCAGGGGGACTGTTCATGTTGATCCACACCTGTATGATTTACTTCATTCTTTGAAACTGAAACAAGGTATTTCTAACTGTTTTTTGACTGTTTTTGCACAGTGAAAGTGAGTGTTGTCCAAAGTGACGAATATTGTAGATATTTTTCCAAAAAAACTCTTTTTACAGAATGAAGGAATGTAAATGACAGAATTTTGGTTGAACTGCCCCTTTAAAGTCAACGTGATATCAGTTCCATTTTGGTTGACATCCCTAAACCCTCTTATTTTCTCCCAGACCAACTGTCATATGAAGACCACCAAACTCTGACCAATTCCCGAAGGATAAAATAAAGCTCCACCATTTTACAGATAAAAGAATGCTGTTCGATGTTGGCTTTATCCTCTAATTAGCACCAGGTTGAATGTGGGCAAAATGTGGCTATGAGATCTCTTTATCTAGGTAGATGTTATGGCAGTAGACATTAACGTTTTATATGTTATAAAAGCGTGGGTAGAGGAGGTTGCTAAATTCTGTCAGTTAAATTTAAATAACATTAAAATTATTGTGGCTGCATGGATTTCTTCAGAGATACCTGAAGCATTTTTATAGATGTTTTTCTTTACTTGTGGACTTGTGCAATCCGAGACCCTGTAGTTGCAAATGTGGTCAGTAGTATTTGGCACATGGAAGTTTAGCCCTTTTGATTTTTCACTTCAATTCAGTTTCTAAATAAATTAATCCCATCATCTCACAAACGGAGTTTAAATTTGGAGATATGTGCATTATTCGGTAAAAAACAGGTTGTCCACTCAGATTCCACATGGTCATTGTGCAGTTTTCATCTTTGGCCAGGAGAGGGAGGAAACTGAACGTCTTTTCATCTTGTAAATTCACCAGCCTCTGGCTTTGAGGCTTACTGGTAAAATCAGTGGTTCAGATCCAGATTGATTTCTTTTGTTATATATATGATGTGATGGTTTAGATATTATGAGGCGGGTTGCTTAGTCTTCTCTGCATGTTTCTGTCTGAATTCAAACATCACTTCTTTATTGATTGTTGCTTTTCATCCTAGTTCATCTGTTTTAAATAGAGAGATCCATTACATATCTGAAATACAGATGATGAAGAATAACATATTCTGTTGCCACTATCCTTGAAAAAATAAATGCCATGTAATTTTATTGATAAAAATAAAGGTATTTAATTATATATACAGTTAACTTAATGATTATGATTAGTCAGCCAGTATCTGTGTGGAGCATCTTTTAATCCAAAATTTGGCAAATGTGATCCTGAGGATTAATCATGTCTTATAATGGATATCTTGTTAAAAAGCTAGTATCGCTTTGGGCAGGAATCATTTTTGTTAGTTGGCTGCCTGCCTTTTAACCAGCACAAAAGACAAAACAGTTTCCTTTTATCTCATTAACCTGGCAGAATAATGCTAATGTAATAAAGATAAAAATCTAATCCGTTCCCAACAGTAAGCCTTTGAGCCTGGAAATTATCTGGATAGTTTGTAAGCTGCCGAGAAAAACACTTTTGATTTGTAGGGTTTAATGAGTCATTTAAATTGTATTCGAAATCATTTCTTTAATTTTGACTGCATATAAAAAGGGTAAACGGTACAAACAGAACAAAAAACACTTCTGAAAAATATATACTTATCTTTTTTAGAATTTAAAAAAAACTAAGCAGCCATCTCATATGAGATCTCCATGTTTTACACACACTCCTTTGTTGTCAGCAAATTTATTGAGCTACCGTGAATTACACTTAACTCCCATGTTTAAAGTGCAGGATAAGATTACGGAAAACTAGGCTGTGATATACTGTACGTGCCGTCCCGGCTGGCCAAGCAGATGAGCGCCTATTGTGATTTAATAAGTGATGGGGTCCAGCGTGGCTATAACGGGGCAGGCGGCAGGTAGAAGCGCATAGAGAGTGGCCGGGACTTGATTTGTTTCCCTTCCTGTAAGCCCCTCTGACTCCCCCTTGCCATCCCCCCTCTCTCAGAGCAGTGTAAACACACAGCTCTAGAGGAATGTTGGACTCTCTGACCTCACAGCAAACGCTCTTCTGCAGTTCATTCGGTTCAGCCTGGCCGCGCTGTGCTCCGGTAGGCTGCGCGCGCACACACACACACATGCTGCCAGATTTCCTTCTGCTCTCTCTCTTGCTGCAGCTATTGTGCACATTAGCTGCAGCGCTGCCTCTACACATGCATCTGCACACATGCAGTAGTTTATGCCCGCCACATTTGCCTTCAAGTCTGGCAATGTCGCCTACGGGCACTGTTGGTTTGAATGAATTCCAATCACCCATCCCCCTGCTCCCTCGACCACGCCGTGCCATTGGGCATAGGGCAGGCAGCAAGTTCTAAGCGGCTTTCCGGACAGAGGCCCGCAGACAAGAGCTGATTGGCTAAAGATAGATCAAAGCAGACAGCATCTGTCAGTGTGTGTAAAGGCAGTGTAAAATGAATGTTTGACCTCCTCTCTCTTGCTCCAGATGCTTTTAGAGCAGCCTCTAGTGTGTCTGAGCTCTGATGAGATGTGTCAGACTTCGGTCTGAGCCGTCCAGACATGCAGTTATGACCAAAATCTGAGGCTGGGTTCGTCAGCCCACCTCTGTCCACTCGCAGCACATGTTGAGTGATTTGATGCAGTATAGAGTGCTTTAGTGCACGCCCACTTTTACAGCAGCATTGGTTACGGAAGTCTTTTTTTTTCGTTCTGTTTTCCTGTAGGAAGTTATGTTAAAGTGCTACAGGACATGGATGAAGCCAACTGTTGTAGCATAACCTAGCAAGCTTTTTCTTGACAAAAAATACAGCAACAAATATGATAATATTTGAAGTATTAATATATAACATCTATGAAGAAAATCTTACTGTGTGTATATTAGTGAAACTAGAATGATGTAAGTGACAATGGTGAAAAATAAAACTATTCGGTTGAAGTGTCAGTACTTTTTTTATATTTATTTTCAATTGATTCTTTTAAAAATGTAATCACTTTTACATAACTGTAAATTGAATATAGCAGGGATCACCAATCTCGGTCCTGGAGGTCCGGTGTCCCTGCAGGGTTTAGCTCCAACTTGTCTCAAAACACCTGCCTGGATGTTTTGAAGTATATCTAGTGAGAGCTTGATTAGCTTGTTAAGGTGTGTTTGATTAGGGTTGGAGCTTAAGGCCCCGTTTACACTAGTGCGTTTTCGTTTTAAAACGCATAAGTTTTGCTACGGTTACGCCATCCGTCCACCCTACGCCGGAGTTTTCGAGGTGCGAAAACGGAGCGTTTTGAAAACACTGGAGAGGGCGTTTTAATTCTAAAACGCTGCTGCAGCGTCTCAGTGTGGATGGAGGGAAACAGATATCTTTGAAAACGTAGGCGTGGCTGCTGAGATCCGATATGTGATTGGGGATTTGGGTCATTGCGTATCCTTTCCTTATTCGTCAAGCGCACATGGCTATAACGTCACCGGCAGACGGCAGACCAGTCTTCACTGTAAACACTGTATTTTCGATAGCCATGGATGTTTTATATTCATTTGTTACTTTAAGTAACAACTCGACCTCGTCGTCTGTCCTCAAAAAGACCTCTCTTGCTTTCTTTGCCATCGCGTTCATCGTTCCACCAGCGTTTGTTGACTAACAGTAACCAAACGCCGAGCGAGACACATGCTTCCTGTTTATACTTGAACGCGCATGCCCAGAGTGCGCGAATGGTGCGCGAATGGTCACGTAATATACGTTTCTGGGGAGGGAGATCTGTTGAGATCCGCTAGTGTGGACGCAGATCGTTTTCATGCTAAAACGCCGTTTTTAAACTAAAGCGCACTAGTGTAAACGGGGCCTAAATCAGCTGGACATCGGACCTCCAGGAACATGTTTGGTGATCCCTGGAATATAGGAATGTAAATATATAAAATAATATTAAACTTTAAATATGAAGCTAAACCTGAGCCCCTTTATAAATCCCCTGATTCACCCTATTAGTTGCTGAATAAACCTAGTGTTTTTTAATGAACGAATATGCCTATGAGTCAGCCTTTTAGAATGAATCATTTGAATGAAACATATTTTAATTTTTTTTTTTGAGAAACAAACACAGTTTGGAACTGTTTTTGTTGGTGATTTAGCAAGAAATATCTCTTAAAATATCTCTTAAAATCTGTTTAAACAGTGCTGGTAACACCTTACAATAAGGTTGTATTAATTAATGGTAGTTAATGCATTTACTAACATGAACGAACAATGAACAATATGAACTGTAGGTTCCAAATAATCCAAATATGGAGTCCAAACCTTGAAAAAAATCTTTGTGTAAAACATGGGTAAAAAGTTCCAGGGGAATTAACACAAAAATGATCTTGTGCCAACCTTTAAGTGATGGATATTTATAATCCAATTAAGTAAAATATTTTTTTTCTGGCGGCAAAGGTTAATGTATTATACAATATTTTAATAGCTGGTGAAAAAATGTGTCCGTTAGGTATACAATCAATGGGTCAAAATCCAGCTGCATGTTTAAGATCTTTTTTCATTTCTCCCAGCACCAAAGACCAAAACCTTTGCAGTCTGTTACATGACAACATACAATGCATTAAAATACCTACATCAGTTTTACATTTTAAACACATAGGTGAATTAGCTAGGGTTAAAAAGGTCAGTATTTCATGTTAGTTAATGAAAATACAGTTGTTCAATGTTTAACAATGCATTAACTAATGTTAACCTGCGTAAATTTGAATGTCAAAAATGCATTAGTAAATGTTGGACTATGTGTTTAGAAATGCTGTGCAAGTATTGTTTATATAGTTCATGTTAGTAAACACATTAACAAATGAAACCTTACTGTAAAACGTGACCACATTGCCTCTGTTTTGAATCCTGTATTAAGCTACCAATGGGCAGTAGTGGAAAGAGTTATGAAAAATCATACTTAAGTAAATGTACCATTACTTGCCTAAAAATGTAGTGCAAGTAGAGTAAAAGTATCTGTTGTAAATATTACTCAAAGTATGATTGAAAAGTGGGCCTTTCAAAAAGACTCGAGTGGTCAGTAGTGAGTATTACACTGTAAAATGCTGATGCATTTACATGTAATTTGTGAATGTGTGTAAACTTAACATTCTGTAGTGCATATAGTTATTGCCCATCAGGCACACAACATCATAAGACGCTAATATTAGGTTAGATTTAGGTCATGATGTCAGGTGACAAAAATTTTGTGTAGCCAGCATCAAAGGACAACGTTATTTTGATGTCCAATAACTACGTTAAATGAATTTGATATTTGGTTGATTTTAGGTTGTGGTAGAGGGTGACCAAAATCCAACGCCGAGCCAACATCTTAAACCGACGTTATATTGACGTCAAATACTGACATTTATTTGTCAGGTATGGCAACCAAAATCTAACATCTGATAGATGTCATAGAACTAACGTCCACACAACGTCAAGCTGTAACATCATTGGAGGTGGATTTTAGGTTGGACATTGACGTCAGCCTGACGTTGAGTTCTGACATAAACACAGTATTCATTTCCAAACAAAATGCAATGTCCCCACGACGTTGCACTCTCAGAAATAAAGGTACATGAGTTGTCACTGGGGTGGTACCTTTTCAAAAGGTACACATTTGTACCTAATGGGTCCATATTAATACCTCAAGGGTACATATTAGTACCTAAAAAGTACAAAAGTGTTCCTCTTAAAAACTTTAGGTACTAATATATACCTTTGAGGTACCAATATGGACCCTTTAGGTACAAATGTGTACCTTTTGTAAAGGTACCACCCCAGTGACAACTCGTGTACCTTCATTTCTGAGAGTGTGGGGTACAACGTCTGCTGGGTGCCTGCTGGGTGTTTATGGCCATTTCGGTCGTCATGCAGTAAACATCCGTCATCTTCTCATCAGTGAAATGCATCTAAACAGTCTCTGAGTCAATGCGTGTAAAGATTTTAAACGTTCTTTTGGACACTTTTATTGCTGCCAAACAGTTTTTCTGCAATTTTAAATCGCCCATGTCTTGAGGTAGTTCATTATGAGATGATGAAAAAAATCAAGTAGTGACTGCAGGTTGAAGGAAAATAGTGGCGTAAAAGTACCAATACTGCACTAAAAATGTACTCAAGGGAAAGAAAAGTGCACATTTTTAAAACTATTTAGTAAATTACAATTCCTGAGAAAAACTACTCAATTACAGTAGTTTGAGTATTTGTAATTTGTTGCTTTACACCACAGCTGATGGATGATGAATCAAATAGTCAGGATCTTAAAAGCAGGTAAAGTGAATATCTGGTCTGTGGACTGACTTAAAACCAAACAGTATAGAACAAATATAAAACAAAAGCATTTAAGATGTGATCGCTTCATGTGCAGTGCATAGGAGTGGACGAGCCTTGCAATGCTCTAATGGCACTATGTGCTGACCATAACTCCCAGTTCACCTGAAATTAGCCACTGTAAAATAAGCTGAAACAATGCAAACAGGTGGTTTTATCAGAAGCATATACTGTAAAGATTCATAAGTTACATTTAAAAATATATATCTTACACATTTAAAAAATAAAAAACTTCCAGAAACTAAATGAGAGCAGTAATAGTGGCGGGCTGGGACGGGGCGGGACTCCAGGACCCTTAATTAAAGCACTTGGAGCTAGCAAATGGGGCGGGGAGTAAAGTAGTTAGTGGGGGGCTGAGATAACATAGAGGAATTTCACCTGAACAAAGACGCTGGTTGTTCTTGGCTCCCATCAGGGGCTTGATCTACACATGCTGTAATTTTCCCGACTAAAAAAAAATCTGTCCAGAACTTGCACATTGGCTTGGTCAACACAGCATCACATGACTTGCACCATGTCCCGCTTTTATCTAAACGTCGACTGTTGATATTAAAAAGGATTGCATTTATTTATGCGGACCATCCTGATAGCATGTTATTGAAATACGCATAATTACAGTAGGTCTTTGAAATGGCATATTATTTTCATCCATCATCCACTATAATCACAAGCAGCACGTCCTGATGTACTCTGATTAAACATTGTTAAATAAAACCACAGGGTGGGGATGCTGTGAAACTGCTCTGCTGCTTGTTGGTAGTTGAAGCGTAACGTGGTCATTGGTCACTTCACTTCATCTTCACCTCCCAGAACCCAGAGTCACGTAAACAATGTTGACAATATACTGTATAAAGGAAAATATTGCGGAGCTACATGTCATAATATCATTTGATTTTCATAACTTAAAGTGGCAGGTTTTCATTCACTGCTGAATAATAAGTTTCATGGGTGAATTCAGATGCAAATATGCAATTCAATCAAATAATAATAATAATAAATGATAATATTTATAATTGAATTTAAACTTTTACTTGATCTCTTCCATTTTTCAAAAAGGTTTTATGTATCAAAATTAGGCATGGGCCGGTATAAGATTCTGACGGTATGATAACCATGGATAAAAATATCACGGTTTCACGGTATGACGGTATTGTGTTTACTGCTCTTAAAATATATTCTTTTTAAACGTCTGGGTGAAAAACAAAACCTTTTTCCCCCATGAACACACTATATTTTATTTTGAGAATTTTTTTTTATATTTTGGGGCAGTAAACATGTCAGGCTAAATAATTCTAGTGAATCATTGACTTCTGCGGTCTTCATTTGTTTCAAAAACACAGATATCTTTACAATTTACACCTAAAAAAAATGTAAATGAAAAATATCACCCATACCTTAGGAACGGTACAGCAGAAAATTTTGGCGGTATGAAAACCTTGACTATTCCATATCGCAGTATACCTTGAAAACGGTTATCGTCCCATGCCTAATCAAACTCACTATAATAGTGGTTAATTTTACTTATGAATTATATTTTTAATGTTGTTCTGTCATTTTTGACATCTTTGCTAAGACTTGATCCTCCACCATTACCAACTGCATGTTGTATTCTAAATCACTGTTTGTTCTTTGTTAAAAGATAAACGCTTCTGTGTACACTAGACCAAATGAGACTTGTCACAGCATCTACATATTGTTGCTCTTCTGGTGATTTAACTAGCTTCTATTGTCCTCATTTGTAGGCTACTTCAGATAAAACACATGCACATGAAAGTTCATGAACACAATCTGAAGAAATTACATGATCTTAATAATAAATAAATTTCTTAACAATAAACTTTAATAAACGTTAAAAACTATGATCAAAAATACAGTAAATGGTAATGTTGTGAAACTAACTTTTTTCCTTTTTTTGTTTTGTTTTAATAGGCTATATAAATATTTTTTTTCCCCCTGTGATGGGCTGTGGTAGCATTTCAGAAACATTTCTTATCATATACATTTCTTATCTCATCATATGTATACTGTATGATAAAAATGGTTATTTATTGAAAACAGTTAAACGCATATAAATGCTAAAATAAATGACTTTTTTTCTTGAAAATTTTAAATAAGTAACATTTAAAAATCTAACTGACCTCAAACTTTCGAAGCATAATCTCCCCCTCCAGTAATCTGCTGTTGGATCACTGAATCAATGAGTCAAAGCATGAATGAGTCATTGAAACGGTTTTCTGAAGTGGATTAACGTTTTCATTGAAAAAATGATTCAGAAGAAAGATTTTCTTATGAATCAGACATTGTTTCTTTCTCATGAATTAATCCACCCAGATATCTTGATTTCAGTTCATATTGAAATTTTCATATGAATTAAGAACACTTAGGACATATAGGATATATACAGTTGAAGTCAGAATTATTAGCCTCCCTTTGATTTTTTTTTTTCTTTTTCTTTTTTTATATTTCCCCAATGACATTTAACAGGGCAAGGAAATGTTCACAGTATGTCTGTTAATATTTTTTTCTTTTGGAGAAAGTCTCATTTGTTTTATTTCATCTAGAATAAAAGCAGTTTTTAAATTTTTAAGAACCATTCTAAGATTAAAATTATCAGCCCCTTTAAGCTATTTTTTTATTCAATAGTCGACAGAACAAACCATCGTTATACAATAACTTGCCTAATAACACTAGCGTAGTTAACCTAATTAATCTAGTTAAGCCTTTAAATGTCACATTGAGCTGTATAGAAGTCTTGAAAAATATCTTGTAAAATATTATTTACTGTCATCATGGCAAAGATAAAATAAATCAATTATTAGAAATGAGCAATTAAAACTATTATGTTTAAAAATGTGTTGAAAAAATCTTCTTTCCGTTAAACAGAAATTGGGGAGAAAAATAAACATGGGGGCTAATAATTCTGACTTCAATTGTATATTATTTTATTTATTTATTTATTTATTTTGGTCAATAATTTGCACAGTTAGTGCGCTCAATTCACCCAAAACTGAATATTTCACTCATTTACTCACAAACGGACTTGTAACAAGCTGTTTTACTTTTGTCTGTTGAACACAAGAGAAGTTATTAAAAATTGGAAACCGGTAACCATTGACTTCCATTATTTTGCCTACTGTGGATGTCAATGGTTACAGGTTTCTAACATTTTTCAAAATATCTTCTTTTGTGATCAACATAAAAGGGAACTCATAGGAGAACTATCTCTTTTAGTCCTATAACTGCGTTTAAAATAGCAACCGTTTCACTTTCCTAAATATCTTCTTGTGTGTTCCAGAGTTGAAAGACAGTCGTTCAGATTTTGGACCAGCAAGAGAGCGATTAAATGATGATAGAATATTCATTTTAGGAAGACGGTGACTTTAAAGTAAACTCATTAGTGTAACCCTGTGGCCCTTCCTCTAATGCGGTACTTGGACTGAAGTCACTGTTTGATGGCAAAGTGCAGTCAATGGGAACTTTGTGAGGAAGACTGATGGTGTGGCGAAGATAAACAGATGGCTGCAAATATCGGCTGTTAAATTATTCATCAGGGCTCCAGCTTTTGGGTAGCGACAGAGTGATATAGTTTACTGGGATGATGAAAGAGATGGAGCGAAGGAGAAAGAGAAAATAAAGAGAGTAACACCGGCGCACACATAATAGCTCCGCATCGAGTTTGCCGAAGTGCCACCGACTCATTGAAGCTCGGCCGTTATTCACGTCTGTTTTGAATGTTGATGTTGTCGTTGAAATATTATCTTTCGATGTTTCCCAGATGCTGTTTTGGTCTGAGGTGCTGTCAAACATCTCTCTCTGATTGTGATTTGCGGCGGTGCTGCATAAAGGCCTGTCGAAAGGAGGTTAGCATAGCATTAACGCTGCTTATGTCTACATGCTTATTAGATGCGAGCGTTTACACGGCTGCTGCTTTAACAGGACTCTGACACATGATGTATTCACTAGCGAACATCATCGGCATCTCTTATACACATTTACACAGACAAATCTCACACACATGCGCACACACTTTGCTCTGCTGTGCGTTTAGGACTCCGGGGAAATAGAGCAGAGAGGAAACTACGTGCCTTCACCGAGCACGGGCTGTCTGGTGTCATAGCAACCGGTGCGGATTTACCCCACCCTCCTCCATCAGCCTCAGAGGAAGAGCAGGAGGAGGATGGAGAGACAGAGAGAGAGAGTCAGGACAGCCTGAGACTGGGGCTCAGTGCTGTTACTGTTAATGACATTGAATAGTACCATTCAATATGAATATATATGAATATAAATATTCAAATAAAAATAAATATTATGTATGTAACATTGTTATTATATATATATATATATATATATATATATATATATATATGTATAGTGTGTATATTTGTGTATGTAGCAGAACATAAACTAAAACCTGAAAATAAATATTACAGTTATAATAAGTATATGAACTATAAAAAAGCGAGTCAGTTGGCAGCAGACCCATTTATTGCACTTACTGCACTGCAGACCACGAGGCATCAGTAAAACTACCTCTGTATACAGTAACAGCACAGCTAATCAATGACAACTGGCTCCTGCACTCGTTCACTTTAGGCAAATAATAATATAACAAAACTAGAAGAGTTTCCTTAAACTATAGTTTGTCAGAAAAAATATTTTCTGATGAATCAGACATTGTTTCTTATTGATGAATTTATTCACCCAGTTATCAAGATTTCATTTCAATTTCAGTTTAAATTGAGGCTGTCATATGACTAAAGAGCATTCAGAATATCTACTTTTGTGGTCCATAATTTGTGTAGTTATTGTGATCAGATCACCCAAAACTGAACATTCAGTCATCAACTCAACGTTGACTTGTCACAAACTGTTCTTTTGTCCGTTGAACATAAAAGAAGTTAAAAAAAAAAAAAAAAAAAACGTTGGAAACCGGTAACCATTGAGTTCCATAATATTTATGAATACTAAGTCGATGGTTACAGGTAGTCTTGCATGTCTTTATTTTAACAACGCTCATTTACATACATCTAAATCAAATATTTACATTTGTGATTTAGATTAATCGAAGACAGAGATTGCCATTACTATGATAAAACATTTTGTTTGTTTAACATACATCAGAATTTGTATAATTTATTTTTAAATATGAAGAAATTGAGAAGAAATGTATTAAATCAGTTTAAATAAAAAATATATATTTTTTACATAGTGAAATCTCAAGTCACATAATGTGTGATTGTATATATGTGTGTGTGTGTGTGTGTGTGTGTGTGTGTGTGTGTGTGTGTGTGTGTGTGTGTGTGTGTGTGTGTGTGTGTGTGTGTGTGTGTGTGTGTGTGTGTGCGTGCGTGCGTGTGTGTGTGTGTGTTTGTGTGTGCGTGCATGCATGCGTGCGTGCGTGCGTGTGTGTGTGTGTAAAACTGAAGTAAGTGTATTTAATCATAAATAGTTATAAAATGCTATACTGGATTGCATGCGTGTTCTTTTCAATCTAAAACTTGTAAAAACTGATATATTAAATGTATAATAAATAATAAATTGATTGAAATGTTAGACATGATGTTTCATTTTATATAAAATTATATATGTAATATAGTAATAATATATAAATATTAAATAAAAGTTACTTAGGGTTTTTCAAATGATGTTTTGTAAGTGCTATAAAGTATAAACATGTTGCACATCTCTACAGTAAATGTAACATATTAATAAATGATTGATTGATGACATTTTTTTTTCTTCTGCCTTTATTTCTAACTAGATAATTGACAAAATTATTGACATACAAACAAATAGAATCTAAAGTGAACCTAAAGAGCAGGGTAATTAATGAAAGTGAAGCGGACGCCTTGAAATTAAAAACTAAATTAGAAATTCAATCCTGTTGAAAAACCCTGGTTTGTCTGTGGTTTGTTTAGAAGAAGCAAAACATTCAAGAGTGTTGGAGGTCAATCCTCAAGAGGTGGAGAGGAATGAGGAATTATTCTTGTGGAGAAAAGCTGGATTGAGGGAGACAGATAGACAGAGAGAGAGAGACAGACAGACAGAGAGAGAGAGAGAGAGTGACAGGGACAGAGCACAGGCCAGCGGGAGGTGGAAACATTCAGAAAGCAAGAGAGCATGGAGGATGATTTCAGAGAGAAAAAAGGAAACGGCCTAGAGAAGGAGAGGGAGGGAGGCAAATGGGATGGTGGGTCATTTGAGGACACTCACAAAAAATTGCCATCTCTCAAGGGCTGCTGATGACTACAGAGTGAAACAGAGAACTGCAGCAGCTGATGACGCCCAGTTGCTGTCATAAAGCAGCACACAATACAGCAGAGCAGCGGCACACAGCTTCACACATCAGCAAACCATGTTTCCTTACGATCAAACTGTGCAGTTTATTAAGGCAAGACACTGCAGGTGAATAGGGAAAATCAACTTTTCTTTATTTTTATTCAAATTTTTCCCCAGTTGATTGATTACATTAAGAATTAAAGAAATGTTGTTTAAATATGCAAATGAGGCATTGTTTCATTCAAATTGAGCTAATTTGCACACAAATCTGAACATCGTTTTTTTAACCGAGGGGATTTGGAGTATCTATTTAACCAGATTTTTTTTTCAGCCAGATAAAATAAATTTGTAATAAAAATAAATATTACCACAATAAAATGCTACATTTTTTATAATCAGGCAAATCATGTATGAACACATCCCCCTTTTTAAAGTCTTCTGAATACAGAGATAGTGTTCCTTGCTTGACATTAATTGCAATGTGCAAGTTGAGTGGCATTTCATATATATTTAAAAAAGTGATTGGAAATACAGTGCCTTTAGAAAATCATTAAACCCTGTGAAAATCTATGCCTTCACTTAGGTTATAGCCTACTTTCAAAAGCCCTTCAGGATAAAGTCGTAGCAGTCACAGGTTAGGGGAAGGCTGCAAAAACATTTGAAAGGCTGGAAAAGTTATTTGGAATGTGATTTGACTTCAGGCTCTAACACAAATAAAGTAATTATTTCAAAGGGGTCTTAAGATTTTTTTATAGACACTGTATATGGGATATTATCTATATTTCCACATGTTTCTGTGACCTGTAACCAGTACCAGTGGGCTAAACAACATTCTCAGAGAAATGATTTGTAACCCTATAACATCCTATTCAGACTGGACTAATTTTCACAGTTTCTAGTTTCATAGTTTAACTTTAATTTAAAGCCCATCTGAATCAAATGCATCTGTGTTTTTCTCGTTCAACCTTGGTTAAAATGATGTAGCAAATTACTTGCTGCTTTTCAGCTCACTGCAGAATTTCATCCCATCCGGATAGGAATGTCCTTGATTGCAGTATATTATTTTTCACCTCATTTATTTTTGACCTTCAGCAAATCCTGCAACTATAGCTAAATGCATGATTGCGGGGTCTGCTGTGCCTTAATTGTGGATATTGACCTAATGCCAACTTTCTATGTGAAACAACCATTGTGGATCTGTTATATCTAATTTTACATTTAAAAAAAGAAAGAATAAATACAATTGAATCAATAAGCAGAGTCTGATACCGGAAACTTTGAGTCGCTACTGTAGCATGAACCTCACCTTAATTAATTCCTTCCCTTAATTACACACATAATGTTATAGAATTAATCAGATATCAAGTCTGGTTTATTTCAGTGGGTTTTTGATGGGATCCAGAACACATAATCATCTGTAGCGCCCTCATCCAGACAACAAACACTCTTATCCTAAAATCCACACAGATCTCAATCGCAATCAGTACATTAAATCACAGAAGCCAAGTCAAAGGTGTTGTTAATCCCCCAAAAATGGAATTTTGGAATAATGTGAGTATGAAGAATGATACAGTGGTACTCAAATCATGTTCTTGACCATTGCATGGACAAAAAACAAAAAATACTTTCTTTTATATTCCACATACACTCACCGGCCATTTTATTAGGTATACTTGTCCAACTTCTCATAAACACAAATTTCTAATCAGCCAATCACATGGCAGCAACTCAATGCATTTAGGCATGTAGACATGGTCAAACGATCTGGTATGGTTCAAACCGAGCACCAGAATGAGGAAGAAAAGTGATTTAAGTGCCTTTGAGTGTGGCACAGTTGTTGGTGAAAGACAGGCTGGTATGAGTATTTCAGAAACGGCTGATCTACTGGAATTTTCACGCACAACCGTCCCTAGGGTTTATAGAGAATGGTCAGAAGAATATTCAGTGAGTGGACCCATACTTTTTCCACATTGTGCGATCATAAGCACAACCCCCCCTCCAATCCCCCCTCACCCCGTTCTGCACTTCACGCAATCAAAAGCACCCCCACCCCCCGAGTCTTGAGCTTGCGCGATCATAAGCACTCCCCCCATCTTTAATTCGCCCAATTACAAGCACCCAACACAAAACCACAAAAATAAACAAACAAAAGCCTTAGCTTTTGCGTGTGGTCCCACGCATTTTTCACTACGCCGCTGGGAGTGGGGGATATTTTCTTGGCACACTTTGGGCCCATTAGTACCAATTAAGCATTGTGTCAACGCCACAGCCTACCAGAGTATTGTTGCTGACCAAGTCCATCCCTTTATGACCACAGTGTACCCATTTTCTGATGGCTACTTCCAGCAGGAAAACGCGCCTTGTCATAAAGCGAGAATCATCTCAGACTGGTTTCTTGAACATGAAAATGAGTTCACTGTACTCAAATGGCCTCCACAGTCACCAGATCTTAATCCAGTAGAGAACCTTTGTGATGTGGTGGAACGGGAGATTCGCATCATGGATGTGCAGCCGACAAATCTGCAGCAACTGCGTGATGCTATCATGTCAATATGAACCAAAATCTCTGAGGAATATTTCCAATACCTTGCTGAATCTATGCCTCAAAAGATTAAGGCACATATACAGTTCTGAAGGCAAAAGCGGGTGCAACACAGTACTAGTAAGGTACCTAATAATGTGGCCGGTGAGTGTATATATATTTGTTTCAACCATTACAGAAGATACTACTTGTGCTTAATATACATTCTATGTAACTGTAACTTAATTTGATGCAGACACATCATTTTACTTATAAATAAATAAGTAAATAATTTCAGAATATATAAATTTTACAAACACATACTCACATTTTGCAATCTTCCTTATGCCTTTCAGAAGGTTTTGGGGATCCAGATTCCTTCTGTAGAACATTTGGCCTTGAGAACTTTTTTTTTATATAATAATATAAAAAATATCATGGTAACTTTCCTAATTCATCATAATCAGCTTCTGATTAATTCAAAGTCTTTCGCTGTGAAATGCTCACCCCAGAGGAAATGTTTGAGCGTTGAGTAAAAGATAAAATTACAACTCAGTGAGCAATGAGCATTTTTAAAACAACAGTCAACATGTTTGCCATCGTTCTTTCAGCACGAGTCAGTGGAGTGTGGTTTACAGTTTCACAGCGTGCGTGATCACAGTATGAACTCACTGTACTGTGACATCCGATGTTATTAAACTTGACAACGTATGTCTTTGATTAAGAAGTATATTGTGCGTGTGTGATTGTTGAAACATCATATTTGCATACGGCACACACAAAGTTCAATATTTTGAACTTAATCGTCATTTATGAAAAAACATGTTTAATTACCAGTGTGTCATATTCCATTTACGCGATAATTCACTCTCGCCGCAGTCATTAATTGCTTTTTTATGGCCATTAACATTCACGACACCTCTTTGTAAGCTCAATTTTTGCATTGCGTGATTCTTATTTCAAGCGCCTCACAGTCAAACAGGGCTGAACCAAGAGCTGCTCACCACGACATGCCAAACTGCAGAAATTAAGGCTCTTAACACAAAGGACAAATATACTGCCTTAAAAGCGGCTTTCATGCCTGCTGCGCTCAGGTAGGCCAGGAGAGACAGTAGCCTGCCTGGATGCATGTTGTTTAATAGGCATACAGGAGCCATGCGCTAATAGCTCTCTGCTTACTTTGCCATCGCTTGGAACGCAAGGTCATAATTAAGGCCATTTACCGTAAAAGCCAACAGAATTAACAAATATTTGAGTGCAATAAAAGAAAACGGTGAGCTAATGCAGCAGGAGCGTGTGTCGGAGGAGGGAAAAAAACATGTTTTTATTTTTTCGTCTCCCATTGTTTGACTGCATGCCCGGAATTGGCTGCTTGTCTGAAAAATGCAAGGAAAAAGTTGATCGTAAATGAGAAATCTGTATTTGAAGGAGTCCAGCTTTCAACCAATAGTGCACAGGCCAGGAATGGGTGGAATGTGTTTGCACTGGCAAAAGCGAATAACAGTAAAGATAATGGTAACAATAACGGTGTGTGTGTTTCTAGTGGGTATTTCTGTCTGCCACAGGCCTGCTTAAGGGGAAAGTGGCATAGTAGAGGTTTTTTTGCCACACTTGTAAGGTTGCAATTAGCTTTAGTGTGAACAACAGGAGGAGCTCATTGTCATAAATTCACATGTGTGCTCAAGGCCAAAAATAAACACTTACCCTGTACCAAAAGCGAGTGAAAATTTGACTTTGTACCATTTTCAGCAGCTCACTCATGATATCTGTATTTCCAATGCTGTGTAGCAGCTTGATTATAATGGTGACCCCCTTATAAAGCAGGGAATAAGCCGAAGTTGAGTGAGTGTGTGTATTTAGAAATACTTTTTGAGTACCAAATCAGAAAATTAGAATTTCTGATTTCTGAAGGATCATGTGAGTAATGATGCTAAAAAGTCAGCTTTGCAATCACAAAAATAAATGACATTTTAAAATGTATTCAAATAGAAAACATTTATTTTAAATAAAACAACAATAAATCTAAATCTTGGATCAAATGAACACAATAAACATAAAAAAAAAAATCATTAATTTATTCCTTTTCCTTCAGCTTAGTCTCTATTTTGGAGGTCGCCACAGTGGAGGGAACCACCAACTACTCTGGCACATGTTTTTACACAGATGCCCTTCCAGCTGCAACCCAGTACTTGGAAACACTTATACACACTCACACACACACTTACACAAACACTACGGACAATTTAGTTTATTCAATTCACCTATAGCGCATATCTTTGGACTGTGGGGGAAACCGGAGCACCCGGAGGAAACCCACACCAACACTGAGAGAACTTGCAAACTCCACACAGAAATGCCAACTGGTCCAGCCAGGATTCGAACCAGCAACAGTGCTAAACACTGAGCCACCACATTAAAAAGATTACTGTTGTAAAACATTTGACTAGAACATGTTAAAACTTGTGTGTTTATTTAACATAAAAAGAAAGAAAGAAAAGAAGGAAAGAAAGAAAAAGACAGAAAGAAAAGGAAAAATACAATGCAAATGGTGGTAAATGCTATTTTGTATAGAGGATCACAGTATTATATTTATTGTGGCTTTATAGTCTCATTTTGAAGATATTTTTTGTGTTGTTTTAGGAATTCATGGAAAAATGCATTAACAAGATTGGTGGCTCAAGACACAAAGTCATCTTTCAAATGTAAGTATGTGCTTTTTGTTCCCTTGCACATCCGTTACCAATATTTGCCGACATCAGTTGAATGCCTTTAATATTTGCGTGTGTAAACAAATATTTGGCACACGGAGAGAATAGAGAACTCGGATTTGCATGCAGCTGTTTTTATTCTCTACTCATCAGCCTTGAAATACAGCAGCTGACCCACCACCAGCCGCTCAACACACACACACACACACACACACACATGCTGACATACAAACTTTGAGAACATTAATGAGATGGGGGATGTCTAACCGAAGTCACTGCAGAAATCAGTTTGAGCTTTATTGATGTGGAAAACAGTAGTTCACCAGCAGACCTGCTAAGGTACATGCTATACAAGGCTTTAATTTGCTTTACATGTTAGGATACTGTATATTTAAATATAAACCTTAAATATAAACCTAAATATTTTTTTGTATTTAATTATTTAATAACATCTAGATTTATCTTATATTCACAAAAAAGCCATTCTTGATTAATTCCTGAAAGGTTTCAGGAACCTTTCCAAAACAATTGATCATTATTTTTAAGTGAATCATTTCTAGTTTGTTGGTTGCAACACAGGCTCATTCTGAAAACATCCCCCTATATACATTTCTGGATATTGTGAATTAAGTAGCCTGAAGTATGGGGCAGTATAACATCGTTCCTTTTCGCGCTTACCAGTTGACCACTTACCTCTGTTTGGATGGCTTTCCCGCCAAAAACTGTTACCGGGAGGAGTTGACCACGATGACGGAGTTGGAGTCTGCGGGTAAGACAAAAACAGAAGCCAAAAAATAAAGTAAACAAGTAAATAACAAGGTGAGAATGTGGTACAATCTGAAAATGTGGTAAAAATCAGACGAGGGCTTTTCTTTTTCTGAATTGCTTTTTTAAAAACACTGCAGGTTGGGTTTAAGGAAGGTGGGTGGGTCAGTCGATCAGTCAGTCGATCAGTCAGTCACTCAGTGAGTCAACAGCGGCCTCTGGTGGATTTACGCGAGACCAGCAGGCACGAATGGTACAAAACACGTACACAGTGGCCTCTGGTGGATTCACGAAAACAAAAAAATGCAAAAAACGTAGCATCTGGGACATACTTAGGGTACTCCAGAAATGTACTTCTTGAATCTGACATCTCCTAAAAAAAGTGTAATCAATTCAGTAGGGCCATTACTTTTAAGAAGCTACTGGTTCTAGAGCGTGTTTAATTGCTCATGACACACTCAGAGAGAACAAACTCCAAGCGTTACTCCACACAGCCCTGCTCTTCTCTGCTCCACAGCCCAGTGCATTCATTCAGAAAACAGCCGCTTGTGGTCTGACCTGGAGTCAGGAGCTCCTCTTGATGAGTGCGAGTAGAGGAACAAGAGCGCCTTCTTTTAATTGCACCAGGGTCACGGGGTCAGAAAGCCGAAAGCCGAGCCTCTCACTTACACACACACTCAAGCAAGGTGTGCAGAACGTCTGATGAGAGACAGAGAGCTCCACAAAAATGACTTCACTGATATTACGCACAATTTGTGTTAATGACAGGCATGCTTGTGCACTAAGCGCTTCCATCTGCGACTCATCCAGAAGGTCCCGCTGAATGAAGCACTGTTAAAAATATACCTCTTTTGGATCACCATAAAAGGTTGTCCGCTTTCATCTGCGAACAGTGGAATCTTAAAATAAATAGCAAAACACAATGCTGTGAAATCATCTTCAAGCTGTAGGGTCAGACCGCAGCAGTTTTGAACTTGCTGAATCCTGAGGCTGTTTGATGTCAATTATGCTGTTTTCACACTTGGTTTGATCGCTTCCACCCTCCCCCTCCCTCTTTTGGCCCCCGCAGGTCTTTTTTCACTCTGTATAATTTGCCTCTTGGACTGTGCTGTACATTTGCTTCCTCTATGTGAATAACATGTGGAGTCCCGGTGACAGATGTTTACCACTGTATCTACACTGACCAGGAATTTTGTCCAGGACAAAGCCCTCTTTGTTGGTCGGGAACAGCATTCCTGTCAGGTTAAGCTACAGATTGGTTTTAGAGTAGTTAATGGTCACATTGCAGGCTGTGAGATGTTAAGTATGGATCGTTGTTAGGGAAGTAGGAAAGTAACCAGGAAAGTAACCAGAAAGTTTAACCATAAACAAATGAAAGTTTATAATTTACATGTTTTTTATGAATCTGTTTTTGTGATGTTATTTATATACAAATAATAATAATTATTATTATGATTAATGCAAATAATTTCTGTAAGTATTTGTGTTATGATTACTTTTAACATTATTATCACGGATTGATAACATATTATATTTATTTTAACCTGAATGCATAATTGAGATGCTTTTTTTTACATTATATTAATTACATTTTTTATATACGCTCACCGGCCACTTTATTAGATACACCTTACTAGTTCTGGGTTGGACCCCCTTTTGCCTTCAGAACTGCCTTAATCCTTCGTGGCATAGATTCAACAAGGTACTGGAAATATTCCTCAGAGGTTTTGGTCCATGTTGACATGAAAGCATCATGCAGTTGCTGCAGATTTGTCGGCTGAACATCCATGATGCGAATTTCCTGTTCCTCCACATTCCAAAGGTGCTCTATTGGATTGAGATTTGGTGACTGTGGAGGTACACACAGTGAACTCACTGTTATGTTCAAGATACCAGTCTGAGATGATTCGCGCTTTATGAAATGGCGCGTTATCCTGCTGGAAGTAGCCATTATAAGATTGGTACACTGTGGTCATAAAGGGATGGACATGGTCAGCAATAATACTCAGGTAGGCTGTGAGACTCATCAGACCAGGCAACGTTTTATTGGTGAGCCTGTGCAAATTGTAACCTCAGGTTCCTGTTCTTAGCTGACAGGAGTGGTCTTCTGCATAGGTTTAACATGCTGTGCGTTTTGAGATGCTCTTCTGCATACCTCAGTTGTAACAAGTGGTTATTTGAGTTACTGTTGCCATTCTATCAACTTAAACCAGTCTTGCCATTCTCCTCTGACCTCTGGCATTAACAAGGCATTTGCGCTCACAGAACTGCCGCTCACTGGATATTTTCTCTTTTTCAGACCATTCCCTGTAAACCCTAGAGATGGTTGTGTGTGAAAATCCCAGTAGATCAGCAGTTTATGAAATACTCAGACCAGCCTGTCTGCACTGTAAAAAGTCCAACCTTACAAATTGTTAACTGAGTTTAAGATTGTAAGTTACTGTAGGTAAACATATTATTGAGCTCAAGGTTGAATTTACTCATAAAAACAATTTAACTGCATGTTTGGAAATGTTTGTTTAATGAAAGTAAACAATACAGTTGAGGAGACTTTGAATTTTGATTTCTTCATTTGAGCATGAAGAGTTGAGTTAACTTAAAAATTTAAAGTTTTGAGTTTATTAAGCTTCAGTGGTTGAAGTTGTGCCAAATTATTCCGTAAAAGTATACTCGACTTAAACCAGCCTTTTCAGTCAACTTTAAAATATAATTTGGCACAGTCTCAACCACTGAAGCTTAATAAACTCAATTTCTTTGCAGCCGGTTGCTTAAAATTTTTAAGTTAACTCAACTTTTTATTTTTTATGTTCAAAGTCACTTAAATTACCTTACTTCCCCATTCTGATGCTCGGATTGAAATGCAGCAGATCGTCTTGACCATGTCTACATACCTAATTGCATTGCGTTGCCGCCATGTCATTGGCTGATTAGAAATTTGCGTTAACAAGCAGATGGACAGGCGTACCTAATAAAGTGACCGGTAAGTGTATATATGACAGAATCATGTATGTATTTATTTATTTCTCTTTTTGTACATATGTACACATACATTTTTTCAGTTGCTTTCAGTTTATGCTTTTGAATTATGGGACCTCAATCTTTCAAAAAGTTTGTAAAAGTAACTTTCATTGACAATTTTAATATTGTGAAGTGAAATATCTTCTGATATATGATCTGGTACAAATACCTGATGATAAACTGCCTGTTTTTTTCTATATAGAAAATAAAGTTTCAAACTACTAAAATGTAAAAAAAAAGTCACTTTGTTAAACGACACAGTTGAATTTACACATTCAAATTTGACAGAGCAGAGATCAAGGTCTCATAATGCTATTCGTTTCTATAAATAAACAAAAAAAAAACATGAATAACAAAATACACAACCTGTTAACCAATCGATATTTTTTGAAGTGCACAAATGAACAAAGCTTGAACCCAAATCTTACTTGTACACCAAACAGACTCAGCTCTGCACCAGAAAACACTGATTTGCAGCGAAGCACATACTATGCTACCCCATCCAGCTCAGGTGTCAGGATATTTCCCTTCTAAAATAAAAATGATTAGATCCCATTGCTATTAGTCAAGGCAAATCAGCCAATGTCTCTACAGAGGCCTGATAGAGCTAAAGCATCCTGAGATAGGGACAGCAACCAGCACTACAGATGAGCAGAGGGAGGAGAAGAGAACACGACGCAGAGCGGCAGACCAAGTAAAGTTAAATGCTTTTTGTCAGCGTGACATCATCTGCATTCAGAGTTTGTTGCGGCGCAGAGTCGGACGAGGTGATTTCAGAAACCCTTAATGGCTTTAATGAATCCCTCAAGCCGCGGCTGATGAAGTGATACGCCAAAAACGAGCTCCTAAATCGTGTCTGAAAGCTAATTAGCGGAGCAGCTCAAACATAGTACGGGGACGGTGATGAATTTCACAGTCGAGCCTTTAGATTGCACAAATAAGCCCAGATCAACCAATGGCCCGCTCACCAAGATGAGCGATCTGCTCAGATACTCTCTCGTTCGGCAGGGGAGGCTGAATGCAGTGCATTAGTAAACCGGATGAGCTGTCAGACACTAGTCTGGCTTCTCTGGGTGTGAAGCTCTGCAGTATCTGTGCATTAATGACTGCTGCTGAGAAAACACCGGCTATCCATCCTAAGCAGCCTGACCTTCGCCGTCCTTGGCATTCAGAGCGCGAATGAGAGAGCTGCGAACTGGCTGGAAAGACAAGAGCTGGCAGAGTAAAGCAACGAGAATAGGTAATAAAGATGGAACGATAGAAAGAGGTGAAAATAAGAAGTTACAGACAGAATAACACCCCTCTTGACCCGGCAGACGGGTGCTGGGCATGTCAGACGGTTCCTCATTTCGGCTGCTAATAAACAAGATTATTATAGTCTCTTGAGCGAACACCCAGGGCCAGCGGGTCCATGTTACACTAATAGAAAGTATGGAGGGACTTTACTCGTATTAGCGCCTGCATATGTGTAGATGTATTAGTGACTGGATGGGGGTTGTATATTTGCTCCATGTTCATTTATTTGGGTTGGTCATTGTGTATGTTTGGGAGTTTCCGTTCTAACCCGATTTTGTTTCTCTGTTTGTGTTCAGATTATTTTAAGCCACTCTTTCTGAATCCCAATTCTGCCCCTTAGCCTTTTCACTTGACGTGATTCTCCATTGTTTGGAGGCATAGGGTTAGGGGGAAGTACCAGATAGCCCTTCAAATGAAATTTTTTAAGGACCTCACTACAAACCAAGGGTAATGAGTATTTTCCCTGCTCATGCATGCAAGGAAACCCACAAATATAGATATAAATATATATATAGTCATTAATAAAGCATAAATGGCATTAATAAGAATTTTTAGTACAAACAAACATCTGTTTTATTACATTCATAGTGCCATTAATGTTTTACAGTCAAAGAAATGTTTTTAAAAAATGCTACATTTTGCTATTCGTTATCCCTTATACTAACCGCTGTACAAGAGTTCCACTACATATCAATTCTGACACACAATGACTTGACAGAACATCATCAGAAAATGACAGAGAATTGGCTTGTCTGAGCTTGTGACAACATTTGATGACAGTTTTGACGTACAGAACTATCGAGGACTGTATAAAGTAAATGAATGCATTGTATTTATATCTTTATTTAACTAATTTCAGGGGATTCATGCTGTTTTCACACACATTTATAATAACAGTTATACAAATATCTAAGACCACCAGCAACAAGATTTGTGCCCTTCAGTATTTGTGTTTTTGTAATGGTTCATCCACTAGTAGAGTGTTTCTAAAGCTAAAATATAATTGTTGCTGTTCATGAATTTTCAATTTTTTTTAAAGAAAGGTAGAATAGATAGTAAAACACATCATTATTGCTGTTTTTATTCAGAGACCCAATTACTTTTATTTTCTTGCAGTCTATAATAGAAAAATAAGTTTTAATGGTTCAATGTTAAGCTTGATTTCCTTCTGACTTCTGAGAGAAGTCGAATGCGCCAGCTCTCGCTATTTGGGTATAAAATCACAAATTAAGTCTAAAATCAAATTATTCGTGCTTGTTAATTGCTACATAATTGGCAATAATAAGTTTTAAATAAGTTTTTGATAGATGAAATCCTTGTTTCTCTTATGACAGGTGATTTAATAAACATAAGCACTGTGTATAAGTTAAACAATTTAAAATGTATGTGAAAATATGTATAAATGAAACATATATGAAACATAACATGATATTTTTTTAGTGCTGACCAAAATGATTATGATTATGTTAGAACTTACCAGGAAACCTAAATATTTTATGTATTGTCAGAAAAGTGGCTAATTTGTACACATTTATACGATTTTATTCATATACTGTAAAACATGCAGGGTTTCACACAACTCCTTCATGTTACACGGGGAGTCACACTGACAACAGAGGTGCGGATCCAAATGCAGGTTTAATGGAGATTTCAGGAAAACAAAGGTCAACAGGTGCAAACAGATGTCTAGAGACAGTCCCGAATCTTAGTCAAAAACAGACAAGAAGTCAAAAGGCTGGCAGCAGGCAGGGATGAACAGATAGCAAGGCAAAGGTACAAACAAGGGAAACCAAGACCAAGGAAACGCGTCGTAATGTAACATGAAGTAAACAAGACTCAGCACCACACTGAAAAAAATGATTCAATGCTGTTTCCTTGGGTTTACTTAATTTTTTTACGTTAAGTGGCTGTAAACAATTTATTTGGGCTGAATTTAAACAAACAAATTAAGTTGAACATTTTTAAATGTAATTTGTTTGTTTAAATTCAGCCCAAATAAATTGTTTACAGCCACTTAACGTAAAAAAATTGAGTAAACCCAATGAAACAGCATTGAATCATTTTTTTCAGTGGTGAGTGTTTCTGAGCAGTTTAAATAGTCTGTGAATCAGTGGTGGGTAGCTTCAGCTGTGAGTCCATAATCAGTGGTGACTTGGACCAGGTGAGTGTGTGTGTTGCATGACTGGGGATGTAGTTCATAAACATGGTGGATTTGTAGTTCTTCTGTGAATGTGTGTCTACCAGCGATCTCTGGAAGTTAGATCGCTGGTGATCGTTACACTTCATGTTGTCCCAACACATATCGATTAAGTTAACTTTAAGGTAACAAATTAAATGGATTGAACATAAAACAATTAAGTTGTCTCGAAATAAAACCTTAAGACTTGTGTTGTTTCAACTCATTTTAAACAAGTAGTTTAAACATTTTTGAGTGTATGAACAAGGACCAGTTTTAAAAGGAGGCTTGCTCGCAAACCTCAACCCACACCCTACAGTACCTCTCGTTGGCGGATGAGCAAATCATACTAAAATGGATGAGACTAAATCAAAAAGTTACAAATTGCAGTGAGATTGCGTTGGATTTTTGCTGTAATTGAGCAGTCCTAGTTTGTGAGTTGATTATCATTCACTGACTGTTTGATTACTCGCTACTTGAAATAATTGTTAAGAAAAATAGAGTTTCATAAAATATGAGCACATCTAGTCAAAAAACAAGGTTAATTTAGAGATGGTAATCTGTTTGGTCAGCTAGTTAGGGTCAAGTTTATTTTAATTTCTTTCAGCAGACATGCAGTCAGTCTGAAAGCCTCTCCAAGACACAAGCTGCATGTCTAAATGAATCCTCTTTAAAGCGCCAAGGCTAAAAATAATAAAGCTAAATAAAAATTCAAATGTTTGTTGGATGTCTAGCCGCTCATCCTGACCTGTCTGCAGTGTATATTTGTTGCTCTGTATGTGATGTAAGTGAAGAAAGGTATAGAGCATTAGGGAAGGGCAGCTGCTTGGCTCAGCTCATGTAAAAATAAGAAGATTTCTTTAAACAGAAGTCAGCTTGTCTTCTTCTGTGCTCAAGATGTGTGGTTTACAATGTTAACAACAGCACTGTGGAATTGGAAAACTATTTCGTATGCTTGCGGTTTGAAAGGCAAAAACAGTCCCATGAACGCTAATGGAATGTGGCCTGTTTCTAGTTCAAGGGTCTGCTTTAGCGCCAGGCCTCGCAAGCACACTTGTTCACTAAGTAAAACCATCTACATTCACAAACAATGCAGTTGGTCTGTACGTGACACGGGGGATTAAGAATGAGGGATACATCTTCATTTTCTTTTTTTAGCTTGGTTTCATTCATCCTGTTTTTGATCTACTTGTTGGCGCTCGTTATGCTTCTCATTCCACAACATACCAAAATATCATGACCGGTAAGTTCTTGATCAAATCAGAACACTGATTTCGGTGTTACTTAAATGTCGATTGAAATCAGGCGTGAAGGTAATGGATTGGAAACATGATTTTTGCTATATATGAATAAATTAAAGAGCTACATTTTATATCAGTAACCCTTACATAATTTAACTGTAATCTGTCAATGCTTTCCAGGTTTGAAATATACTTGCGATGGTAGCCAGATTGAAAGACACCTTTTACCCACAGCACAGAAATGGACAAATACATGCGACAAACAAAAGAACAATGTGAGTTTTAACTCTTTAATTTGTGCATTTTTATTGTTATTTTGTTCTCTCTCTTTCTCTCTCTCTCTCTCTCAATTCAATTCAATTCAATTTAATTCAATATACATATACTAATTAAACAAAAATATAAATAATATATATTATTATCCAATATATCATATTATTATTCAATACATCATATTATTCAGTATATCATAATCTCTCTCTCTCTCTCTCTCTCTCTCTCTCTCTCTCTCTCTCTCTCTCTCAATTAAATTCAATTCAATTCAATTCAATTCAATTCAATTCAATAGTTGCTTTATTGGCATGACAATTATTACAAATGTATTGCCAAAGCAGTTATAAAGTTTACATAAAAATAAAAGAACATACATATGTAATAAAAAAAACACAGTAAATAGTAGAAGTAAAAAAAATAAAAAAATAAAAAAGATATATACACATATTATTATCCAATATATCATATTATTATCATTATTATTATCATATTATCTCTCTCTCTTTCTCTCTCTCTTTCTCAGTTCAGGTTGGTTTATTGGCATGACATTTTGTACAGTATTGCCAAAGCATTTTAGATATGTATAAAATTGCCTATGTAATACATTTAAAATCATTGCATCAATAAAATATACAACAAATGAGAAATAAATGATAGAGAAAAAGGGAAAAAAACACACAATATCTCTAAAAGCTATAAGAATTATGAAAGTAGATTATTTAAATAAGGCAAATTAGTTGATTAACCATTCCTAACGGTGTACAAATGTTTTACAGCCAGTTTAGATGTCTTTACATCTCCTCCGAGTATATAGTAAAGTTTTTCTGGGTCGTTAGATTAAAAAATGAATTACTTAATCTTTCTCTTGCTCTCATGGCTGTGTGTGCGCAGTCAGCTGAAGCCAAGTGAAAGTAGGTTTAAATACAATGTTAATGTAAAAACACATCCAGGGTGTCACGGGGTCACCTCCCAGCAAGAAGGTCACTGGTTCGAGCCTCGGCTGGGTCAGTTGGCATTTCTGTGTGGAGTTTGCATGTTCTCCCCGTGTTCGCGTGGGTTTCCTCTGGGTGCTCCGGTTTTCCCCACAAGTCCAAAGACCTGTGGTATAGGTGAATTGGGTTAGCTAAATTGTCTGTAGTGTATGAGTGTGTATGGATGTTTCCCAGTAATGAGTTGCAGCTGGAAGGACATCCGCTGCATAAAACATATGCTGGGTAAGTTGGTGGTTCATTCCGCTGTGGCGAACCCTGATTAATACAGGGACTAAGCCAAATAGAAAATGAATGAATGAATTCAAAACACATAAAATTAACGACAACTTTTGAAAGCGAAAGCCAAATATCGGACATCCTAACCTACAAAGCTCTTCATAACTTGGCCCCTCACTATCTTTCTGACCTTCTTCATTTGTACACTCCTTCACGCTCACTGAGATCATCTTCTGCTGAACTGTTGTCTCTTCCAAGCTTTAAGATGAAGTCATTTGGTGGCAGGGCTTTTAGTTGTGCAGCACCAAAGTTATGGAACTCCCTACCTTTGCACATTCGCCAGGTGGACTCTATTTCCAATTTTAAATCTCAGATAAAAACGTTTTTGTTTAGGATAGCTTTTAATGATTTGCTGGTTTGATATTATGCTGACTGTTATTTTTACTGCTTGTATTTTTATGATGTGTTTGTGATCTACTGTAAGGTGTCCTCGAGTGTCTTGAAAGGCGCCTATAAATAAAAGGTATTATTATTATTATCATTATTATTATCAGGAGATTTCGGATTCCCAGCCAAATGCATGTTTTAAGGGTCAAAAAGATACGTCTCTGTGGGTCTGCTGTAGGAGTGTTGACAGTTCTTGTGCACACAGAACCAGCAGTAACCTACGAAAATGGTAAACAAGAGACAATTTTCCACTGGTTAATCGATCGCAGATATTTGGTTAATCTGGGACGGATATTAAAAAAAAAGTCTAAAGGATGATAATAATAGTAAAAGTGTCGCCAAATATACTTGGGTGTCCGTTAATATATTTGGCAGCCCGCCAAAGTGAAGTCTATGTATGGGAAGCACTGTTGGTAATTAAACATGTTTACTGCATTTTTCCTACTGTATGTTTGATGTAGCAGCTCGCACTAGCTTGCTTTGAATCTGCTTTTAAATGTACTTAATTCGATTTGTCCACAAAATGCCAGGCCATTGTTTGTTTCACAGTTATATAATGAAAATTAAAGCTAAACAACAGCATTACTGAATTTGTTAAGTGCATATATAAAGGAATAATGGACATCAAACATACTGTACTTTAAATGAGTAAAAATACATTTTAATAGATTATAACTTTTGTGGAAAGTGCTGACAATGCAAGATGTTGCATTGTAGGTTATGACTTAGGGCGTCAGACTTATTAACTGTCAATATTTATATAAAACGTGAAATGTACCGTGTACTCCATCATTTAAAACAATTGCATGATAGGACAAGCAGTAAATAAGCAGATGCGTCTTTCTTGTTGAAGAAAAATGCTCTTATTTGTTAAAAAATTATAAATTGTGAAATTTTAAGATATTTTTCTGCTAATTGCAAGGTAACTATTATTTAATGCTAAATTGTTGTAGTTGGGTTTGGTTTTATCATACCTGTCAACCCTCCCGTTTTTGCCAGGATTCTCCCTTATTTTACCATTCTATCCCGCTATCATCCCATTCCACTATCTTCCCATACCATATTTTTAATTGTTCTATGAAAAGTGAAAGTACCGTCAACACAGAGCTGATCTCAAATGTGATATAATTGCAAGAGCTGTTCAATAGAATTGTGCTTCCGCTTTATTTTGGCTTGGAAGCACGTTGAAATAAATATAAAAATATCTGCATTGACTTTATTTCCATTAAAGCTGTGCATTGATCATTGCCCTTCCACACAACCTCTAAATCAGAGAATGTGTGTATTAGCTCTGATTGACGTAAATTCTCTGTAGTGAAAAATACACTCTTCTCAGATCAGCTTCTGTACATGCTATTCAGAGAAGAGCGAAAGTGGACACTTTGGGATTTGGGTGTGTTTAAACTGACCAATACACTTGTGTACAAATACAAAATACACAATATGTAAACATGCATGTCCTGCGTGTTTTATTTTTAACGCATCTAATTTTTTCGTTAATGTGGAAAAAACAAACGTTAATGTTTCGTTAATGTTATCAAACAAACAAAAAGAAAGATTCATTGATGCTCTTCACTAAATAACTACAGTACCTTTAATTAATATTTAAATACAGCGAATAAAATTGAGATTTTATAACTTGATTTAATTTGTGATATAGGCCATTGATTTTTAATAGGCTAAACCTTTTATTTTATTATCAATATTCTCAAATGTTTGTTTTGTATTCTATCATTTAAAGCTAATTGTTGTTCGGCATTTTTACATACCGGTGTTAACAGGTATAGGTTTTATTCTGAATTTATTTAGCGTTTATTAAATTATATTTATTATATGTCTTAAATTGTTCCATTTAAATATTTTATTGAGTACAAATATTTTTTAATGTCATCTAGCTAATTTTTTGGAGTTTTTAGGCACTTTTACCATTAAAAAAAAACATATCAGGTGATGCCCAACCCTATGTAACACAAATCATATACTGTATCTGCTCGACCCTCTCAGGGTTAGGACTGCTCTTCTTTTCCCAAGAAATTCAATGTCTCTGCATGTTTGTCTAAAACATGTCCTCCAAGGTCAGCCGAAACATGATCCGGACTCTGCTTAAGAGTCTGCGTGAAATATAATTCAGTGTCGAAACGCGCCCTGCAATGCACAAAGTTAAAATCTGGAGAAATAATAAGCCCGAACGACATTGAAATTGTAGAAGCGGAGGCGTGTGGGGTCCGGGGCAGGTTTTAGCGGCCCCGTACAGGCCCTGTACGGCTCAGTCTCGGAGCAGAGAGGCACAGAGGTGGCCGACGGGAACAATGGCTCTCTTTGTGTGTCAGCCTGGCTGTGCAGAGCCACAAGATGTCTTCGCCATATGAAGCTGATCATTGTTCCCTCTCCTGCTTTCCTTTTTCTTCCTTTCATCGGTTTAAGCAGCCTGTCCTGCTCGCCGTCAGCCTGACATGTCTCTCTCCCCAGGCACCCCAACAACCATTCAACACAAATATAAAGAGAAGTCACTAACACTTCCATCTCGCGATCGCACTTGCGTGTTGTCTCCTAGGTTTGTTTGTTTGTTCACTTTGACTGCCATATGCTCAACCGTGAGAAGAAGAGACACACTTTGCCTGCTGTTCCCTAGTCTTGGCATGTTTAGTACAAACAACAACAAACACAACTTATGTGCTTGTCTTGTCTTTTTTCAGATGGGGGAATTTGGCTCCGAGTGCCTGCAAAGCGTCTTTTAACACCTGACAGACAATGAATGTGAGGTCATTCGCAGGGTGGTGCTGTATTGGTCTCAGATTCCTCTCGACATGCATCATCAGGTACGCAGTGTTTTTTGGACGATTGTTGTATCTGTTTCATGGAAGAAGTCATTGGGCGTGAGACAGAAGAGCGTACGGTTCGGTTTCAGCCTGCTTTCTAAACCTGGCCATATGCCCCCTTGTGCCTATTACTTTACTCCTCCCTGATCTGAGCGCTGAACAGATAATACTTATCCATATGGCAGAATATTACTTACAGTGTTGCTTAAAGGGGAATCTGAAGCACATACGGCCTTCAGTTCAGACTGTTGGGTCACAGTGGTCATTTCCTCCAGAGGTTCTGTAAACCACGCTTTTAATAAGTGGTCTAAACAAATTATCAGTAAGACATCAGCAGATTAAAGTTGATGAGAACATTACGGATGCAACGATTAACTTGTTTCACTTTTAATCACGCTTTAATTCGTCATGGTTAATTAATCGTAAAGGCCTCTCAACACCGTGTTTCTGCACTGAACAAAACTGCTGCATCTATATAAAGTTATGCCAACTGTGCGCTAGTTTAAAGTTCCGAGCTTGTATACAGAGGCTAATATCAGCACAAACAGGATTAACTATGGCTGAGGCTATTAACTAAGGGCCTTTCACATATTGTGTCTTTTGCGCACACAAGTTCATTATTTCCAATGGAGGCTCGAGGCCTACATGCATATTGGGAGCGATGCGCATGTGGCAGATCTAGTTGAAAGAGTGCTGCAAGTGCACCGCGTGTCACGTGACAAGGACTAAACAGATCAGCTTCGTACAATGGAATATACACATTTAAAAAATACAAAATAAAAAATTCAAAACTATTTTGTAATATAGTTGCCTTTTAGACAGAGGTTCTAGCCTGATCTCACGAGAAAACGTAAGCATTTTACGTTTTGCCAGTTTAGTGGCCAATTTGTTCGAAAAGGGCGTGGCACCCAACCCAACCCCACCCCTAAACCCAACCATCATTGGGTGATGATCAAATCGTACTAAATTGTATGAATTAGATTGTACGAATTCATACGAGTTAGCCACTAAATCAAAAGTTACAAATTGCCGTGAGATAGCGTTGGAGGTTCAGCAGCCTTTTACTGCATTTGTTCTCTTTAAAATACTTAGCAAATATGTAACTTAGATTTACATTAGACAAATACTATTTATTTCATTCATTCATTCATTCATTCATTCATTTATTCATTTCTTCATTGTTCAGTTGTTTTAATTTCAGTGTAAAATTATTACTTATGTTTAAATGCTAAAAACTTGTTTTACTGATATTTAAGTCTTAAAAGAAATGGGCTATTGTTTGTTTTTACTGTAGTGGTTACTGAGCAGTTATAAATAACACTTTAAAATAGATGAAAATATAGTTTTCATGCGATTTTTCTAAACTAGTAATGTTTTGATATTAATGAATGCATGATAACCGTGATAACTGTGAAATCGTGATTATTCCTCAGACTATAATCGTGCAACCAAAATCTAGAATTGTTGCATCCCTGGCGAACATTTTTATTTTAGATATTTAAAAAATGTTTGACATTTTGATGATTTGTATAATTTTACTTCTGTCAAACTTTATAGAACATTTTCCTCAGACTATAATCGTACAACCTAAATCTAGAATCGTCGCATCCCTGGCGAACATTGGTATTTTAGATAATTTAAAAACGCTTGACATTTTGATGATTTGTATCATTTTACTTCTGTCAAACTTTGTAGAACATGTTCAATCTTGAAATCACTTGAAACTGTGATTTGTATTGTTGTATTTACAGTGGTAGTTCTGTACATACAGCAGACATCAACTAGACAGACACTGAGAGAACTAGAGAAGGTCACTGCTTAGTCTTATTAACATAACTTAGTGTAGTAAAACATCCGCTTTTAAATCATGTTTCATGAGTTGTGCTGGCAGAGTAGGCAGTGAATGAAGGGAAAGAGCAGCATGCTGTCAAAGGAAGCTTTTGATAAAGATTTTCATTCACAACATACATAATATTTCCCATCAAAGCTAAATAAATTAAACTTGCTTTTATCACTGAAGTGAACTTTGGAGTAGTTTTCTGTCCAAACAATATGCTCCTCAGCAAGATTTTGTCTAGTCTTTTGATTCTTTTCTGCATATGTCATAAGGCATATGTCTAATACTGTACATATGTGTAGTTTGTACACACAAAATGAGCGACAGTTCACTGACAAGCCATGCAATAAATGCATGATACACATACGCATGATTTTATCATGCAGCAGTGAAAACATTGAGTGATAATGACATTTGTATTTTTAGTAAACTTCTGCTACATATGCTTGAACCACAGATTTTACTACACTACCTGACAAAAGTCTTGTCGCCTATCCATTTTAGGAACAACAAATGATAACTTGACTTCTAGTTGATCATTTGGTATCAGAAGTGGCTTATATGAAAGGCAAAGGCTTCTATTATTTAATTAGGACAGTAAGGTCTGACTTTGCTTAGTCAAAAGTCTTGTCACTTAACAGAAATAATGTACAGTATAGAATATAAAGTTGTGGTGCAGTGAAAAAGAATTCATATTGTTCATGACTCCCATGAGCTTGAACAAGTGCATTCATACATCTCTGCAATGACTCAAATAACGTATTAATAAAGTCACTGGAATGGCAAAGAAAGCGTTCTGGCAGGATTTCCAGAATTCATCAAGATTCTTTGGATTCATCTTTCTTTCAATGCCTTCTCCTTCGTCTTACCCCAGACATGCTGATTGAAGGTTCATGTCTGGTGACTGAGCTGGCCAATCCTTGAGCATCTTGAACTTCTTTGCTTTCAGGTATTTTGAGGTGGAGGCTGAAGTATGAGAAGGAGCGCTATGTGGTGATGAATTTGCCCTCTCCTGTGGTTTGTAATGTAATTGGCAGTACAAGTGTCTTTACCCCTGGCTGAGGATCTCTCACACGCCCCCATCTTGATTATAACCCCAAACCATGATTTTTCCTTCACCAAACTTGACTGATTTCTGTGAGAATCGTGGGTCCATGTGGGTTCCAATAGGTATTCTGCCGTATTTTTGATGATTGGGATGCAGTTCCACAGATGATTCATCAGAAAATTCTACCTTCTGCTACTTTTCCAAATGATCAACTAGAAGTCTTACAACTGGGATCGACAACAAGACTTTTGTTAGGTAGTGTAGATCACAATTTCTATTTCAGTTCGATTTATTGTGCTGGCCTATTCTGCCACATTAGCGTTTAGTTTGTTAGATGAAAAATGTAAAGTTGTAAAGTTAAAAATAGTAAAAAATAAAATAAAATTATAAGCACACATCTAATTTCTGTCCTATTTGTTTGTATTGCATCTTTCTGGTTTTTGTACACAAGAGTGATTCCTATGTAAATGCGCTACGAGCAACACATCTAGTTGAGAGCAGAAGTTCAAGGTCATTCGGGCAACCCACTGACTAGCTGATTTTGAAAACATCTACTTCTGCTCATCCCTTACTTTTAGCTTAGTCAGCTCTTGCTTTAATCAGCTTTTTTCTAACCACAGAGTTCTTCTCTGCTCTTTATTAAGACATCATGCTGCCAGGATTTCATAGAAGCTTATTTTTACAACAGCTGTCTCTTAGCACGATTTTAGACGGCTCCATCTCCTTTGTACCTCTGCTGAGTGGCATATTTCTGGAAGAAGTGCTCATCCCGACTGCGTCGCTCTTTTAAGCCAGGCTTAAAGAAGTTATCACACACCTTCCTCCCACTGCAAAGAGACAACAGATAAAAATAGATGGCACCAATGCTAGTTAATGCCTGTCGCCCCAGACACATGCATTTGCATATCTTTTATGTGCATGTGTATTAGTGTTTGTGTGTGCGTGTGTGTGTTTTTCGTCTTTTCCATCGCCCGTTTCCCTTTTTCCTCCCCTCATTTTTCCCCCTCTTGTGCGCATTGTGTCTTGTGTTTTGGATCCTCTTGGGGCTCAGTGTGCTTTTAGGAGGGGTGGGCAGTCCAGAGATCAGCACTGAAAGGCAACAGCAGACAGTTGGGTAATTAAAGTTTTGGAAAGGCAAGTCTTTTCTGCCGGTATTTTCTTTCAGTCCTTTTTGAAGAGTGTACCGGCCTGTCTGCTCTATCAAGGACTTGGTATTGAGTCCAGAGCTGTAGGGCAGCCATCTGGCCCGAAACCACTCCTTTAGTCCTGTGAGAATGCTTCGACTTTTACTCTCCCTCTCCCTCCCAAACCGGGCTGGGCGATGCTCTGTCAATGGCAAAAGAGCAGAAAAGGAGCACTGCTGATTTTCAACACTTATGTCAATGTGAGAAAGTGTCTCGAGACGTTCTCTTCCAATCAGCTCGCTGATAAAGATGTGAGATCTTACAAACGTTAGACTTACAAAACTATTTTCTGCTGCCAGAGCAGGGACTAAAGTGTTATTTACTGTTGGAAAGACCCCTTGACCTGCTGTTTAGAGCGTTCATTGGAAAAGATCAGATGCTTGTGCTGTTGCTAAGATACACCAAACGGTCAACTCGGTTTTGCATGAAGCTTTTGGACTTTTAAAACTAAATTTAAAATGTATTTGAATGATGAAATGAAGTGAGATTTGGTGCAATTAAAGCTTTTTAAGATGCTGGACCAACAGCAGTGTTCTGTGTGCCACACAAATAATCACTCAAGAGCACAAATTCATGCAAAGCGGAAGCGCAACATTATTCTCTGCCTGTTTTGTCTTTTTACAATATTAAACATGAGGTTTTACTGTAGATAAACAGACAAGGCCATCACTGGAGGACCTTTTCTCTGCAAAGTGCATCTACAGTTAAATAAATAGCATCTTAGATGTGTTTGTGTTCATGCAAAAAAAAAAAAAAACACTTTAAATGCTCTTTCATAATTGCTGATGTATTGAAAAAAGCAACTCCATCTAAGTGAGTTCTACTGCTGCAGTCCTCAATACTACCTAATAAATATTGGTATTAAGTAGTAAACAAACTTCAAACTTGGCAGGAATAAAGATATGGATTTATGTTGTCTCTTGAGATTTTAAATTTTAGTCTAAATGATGAGCCAAGTTATGTCACAGTATGTCATCAACAAGTCATAACATCTACTAATGATGTTAATTATTAGATACTGTATGAATTTTTTGCTCTTAGGTGGTCTGTCTACTAATTGCCATTTGAAAGCTGTTTTTATGTTATATTTCTTGGCTTGTTTATATTGAGGTCTTAGTGAGAGCAGCACAAGATTACATTAGGTCACTAAATGTCCTACTCTAGACAAAACATGAGATGCACTATATACTGTACATGTAGTTACTGATTGGTGGGTGGATTTCTTTTTAACAAAAGCAAGCTAATTGATTTTGATCACTGTTACTTGATACAGTAGTTCACTTTTTAATGGACACTTTTTCAGCACTTTGAGATCAAACGTTTGCTTTTGGTTTAACAAACTGATCTAGCAAAACAATAGAAATGATTTAAAAAAATTGTCTTTGACAACATTGTCAAAATTTAATGAATGTTAAGCAGCAAAGTTGTTTTCAAAATTGTTGATAAAAAATTAAGAGCTTAAAATTAACATGATACAATGATTTCTGAAGGGTCACTTGACACTGAAGACTTACAGTGGGGAAAATAAGTATTCAACACCTCACCTTTTTTTCTCAGAAAACATATTTCTAAAGGTGCCAATGACTTGAAAGTTTTACCAGATGTTGGTAACAACCAAAGACATCCAAATATGCAAAGAAAATAGAAAAATAAAAAATAAAAATTGTTTACAAATGACATTATGTGTAATAAAATGAAATGACACAGAAAAAAAGTATTGAACACATGAAGAAAGGGAGCTGTAGAAAGGCAGTGAAAGCCCAGACAGCTGAAATCTCTCAGTAGTTATTCAGCAACCCTCTGCCCTTCGTCATTGTAAATCAATATTAGCTGCTTTAGTCCAACATCTACATGACCAGGATGATGAAGATGAAACCAGAGTGGACTTTTCAGCAAGACAATGATCCAAACAAAGCCAAGCAAACTCTCAAATGCTTCCAGAGAAAGAAAATCAAACTGTAGAATGGCCCAGCCAATCACCTGACTTGAATCCAATAGAAAATAGAAAATAAAAATCAAATTTGATAGACGAAACCCACAGACAGTCTGTGAAAAACTCACACCTGAGCAATGAAGGACTTCATTCTCAATATGAGAGGCGTCTTTAAGCTGCCATCATTAAAAAAAAGCCTTTTATATAAAGTATTAAATAAATTTCAGTATTCGTTGCCTTATCCTTGGCTCATTCCATTGTTATCACACAACATTTTTTGTTTTTACAAAAATCTTTAATTACATGTCAACATGTTCTTTAGAATATTTTCCCCAGAAAAAAAATGACATGTTAAATACATTATGCCCTACTATAAATATTAATTATCCCCTACTATAAATATTAATTATATTAATATTTATAACACTATTAAACACTATTTATAACACTATTAACACTATTAAATCGTTTTTTTAAAGTCCTGTATTTTACACACACATATTTGTGCACATTTGACCTCTTTCCTATATTTAGCATTTTATTAAAATCACTAAGTCCAACTGTTTCATTTTTACTCGTTTTTATGTCTAGCCTGAGGCATGTTGAACAGCCTCTGCATGTCTAAACATCTTTAAATGTTTAGCTTTCTAGTCATGAGTTGTTAGAATTGGCATCTCAAGCCCTTTCCTCTTTGTGGTTAGATTTACGGTTATGGATAAAATGCAATGCCTTACTCAGTCATACTTTAGATTGTATTCATATTAACTCACCACATAAAATCCTTGTCTTACCTTAAACTAAAGATCTAACCAATCAGTGTTCTTTTACTGTTGTCCAGTCATCAAAAATCAGAAGATATTTTTCTCTGTTCAGACCCATCACTGTATAGTTGTTGTTGTTTTTTAAACTGCTTTATTGCCCACGGCAAAGAGTAAATGGTGGTAAACATGGTGGTTTTGTCAGAGGGTCAGTCAGAAGATTGAGTTCAAGGCTAGCACATTTTGAGGCAGCTCTGCATCTTTGTCATGCAGCTGCATGGCTCTTATTCAAGGTTTAAGCAGGAGTTAGGAAACCATTGACACATTTTTTAAATGCATATGAGGGATTTATGCCAAAGCGTTTTTTTCCCCCTCCCTTTATTTTTTAAGGTTTATCAATTTAGACATGTTACTGAATGTTAAGCATTTCAAAAAAGACATTAGTGGCATATGCTGGTCAAATAGAAAAAGATGTACCGTATGCTGTATGTGAATGAACACACACATACACAAAAGCGAGCTCACTTCAATTATATGAGCAGTCTACCTCTCAGAAGCAATTACCATACAGTGCCTTTAAGCCGCCCTTTTCATCCCAGACATTCCTGCTTTATAATGATTAGCTTCAGAAAATAAGGCTAACGACCTTGTGACTTGCATCTATATTTATGTATGGGATAATGTACATCCATTTGGTTTATTTAGCAAAATAACACCCATGTAAAGGAGAAAGCCTGGTATAGGGAGAGAGAGAGAATGAGAGAGAGAAATTACTCGTAATACCGTGTTATTAGTTTAATCAGTTGCTTTTTGGGAATAACATAGCTTGGAATTTCATAATTGACCAGTAAGAATCATCATTATTAATATACATAAGGGTTAATAAAGAGAATGAGATCTCACATATAATGAAAGAGCATTTGGACGTGTTGATATGCAGGTTATTGATGCTCATTTTGTTGTGCTTCTGTAAGTTCCCACCAGAATTCAGTTACATTTTTAAAGAGAGAGAGAGAAAAGTTGTTTATAACTGACAGCTTGAGTTTAATAGTTATTCGCATGAGGATTCACTGACATATTAGGTTTGAGGTTGAAGCAGCTGAGCAAGCTTTAACATGAATGTGACTATTTGAGGTTTTTTCTGCTGCACTAAATTTGGAGTAGCAGCGGTGATGATGCCACCAAAATGGTTTGCACCATTGTTCTACATGCACTTCTGCAGGCGTACAGCAGCAGACATCATCCAGTTTAAGTTTTCATGCTAAGAAATGCTACTGTGAGTCATATGAAAATTTGGAGTCAGAAGATAAATAATAATCAGCTGAATTTTTCAAACTGAAATTTTTTGTAATCTCATAGAAATATTTTACTGTCACTTGTGATAAATTTACTGTCATCACTAAATAAAATTATCTTAATATTTAAGTGTTTTTGATCCATTTTTTTTATCATGTATGACACAACATTTTTATGCCACCACTGGACTCTCTAATGCAGTGTTTCTCAACTGGTGGGTTGGGTCGCGGAAACATTTTTAGTGGGTCGCAGAGTGTGTGGTCAAAAAAACATTAGTTTTTAATTTATTTTGCTTATACCAGACTTTTATTTTGAAATGTGCACGCGACAATAGTTCAGTTTAGTTCGCGGGAACTGAACCTTTCCTTACCCTAACCACTGTTTACAGTATTTATGTTGTTTTTTCTTTGTAATATTTCTATAATTTGATACATTTTGTTAAATGACAGCAATAAAATATTGTTTATTTGTAAGTCTTGGTGATTTTCTTATGATTTATCTCTCACTACTTGTGTATGTTAACAAATTAATACAAATGAATTATAATTCCTAAAATTATATTATAGTTCCTAAAAATTTGGGTCGCAGCTAAATGACCATGTAAAAAATGTGGGTCCCATGACCAAACCAGTTGAGAACCACTGCTCTAGAGCACAGGTGTCAAATCCAGTTCCTGGAGGGCCGCTGCCCTGCACAGTTTAGTTCCAACCCTGCTTCAACACACTTACCTGTAGGTTTCAAACAAGCCTGAAGAACTCAATTGGTTTGATCAGGTGTGTCCAATTAGGGTTAAAGATAAACTGTGCAGAGCTGCAGCCCTCCAGAAACTGGATTTGACACCTGTACTCTAGAGTGATGCATCATGCATCTGTCTGCATTTGGCAGTTGCCAGGAGAATGGTATCTCACCTGAATGCATTGTGCCAAGTGTAAAGTTTGGTGGAGGGGAGATTATGATTTAGAGCTGTTTTTCAAGAGTTAAGCCTGGCTCTTTGTTCCAGTGAGAGGAATTCTTAATACTTCAGCATACCAAGACATTTTGGAGTCCAATTTTGAGGGAACTGTTTGAGGATTCCTGTTCCATCATGACTTCCCATCATTGCACAAAGCAAGGTCCTTAAAGACACGGATGAGTGAGTTTGATGTGGAGGAACTTGTGCCCCGACCTAAACCCAACTGAACATATTGAGATGAAACTGAGCAGATCCAGACCTTCTTATCCAATGTGCCTGATATCGCAAATGTGCTTCTCAAAGAAAATTCCCATGAACACAATGTTAAACTTTGTGGAAAGCCTTCTCAGAAGAGTCAAGCTGTTATAGCTGCAAAGGGTGAGCCAACTCCATTTTAAACCCTACAAATTAAGATTGGGATGTAATTAAAGATCATGTGCATTTAAAGGCAATAGAGTGTCTGTTTTAATAGTTCCTGTGAATTCCACAGTTTAATAAAATGTTTTTTATTCATATTTGCACGTTTGTATGGTGAAGCTAGAATCAATTTTGTTTTAAAACTGATGGTCTGTTTTCTGTTTTAATATATTCTAAACATCATACAGTATTCTGGAGGTCATGAACAGTTTGTAAAAGTGATAAAAAATTCTAGTGCTGACTAGCAACTTTAAAAACACTAGGGAACAAAGGGTTTACTCAGAGTAATTACTAAATAATAACTAAATTCTTTTAAATTCTGTTCAGTTAAATATTAAATCTTTTATGTTATTAATGTATAAATTGCCAAGTTGCCAGTTCGTAAACGTCGTTCAGCTTTGTTATTTTGGGGGTCTGTTTCTGGGCAAACCTTTCTTAAATGCCCTAAAATTAACCATAATGGAAGATGGCTGCTGCAGCTTGTTGTAATTAACTTGTCCTGATAATGTCTGGTAACATTGAACCTCCGCCAGCAAGCAGAGCTCTCCTCTGATGGTGTCCACTAATGCTCCCGCTGTGGTGGTAACACTAACCTGGCTCACATAGCCTGCACTCCAGTGCCGGCCCGCTTTCTACTTCATCAATTCGAGGCGATTATTATGTTTCTCTATTTGTGAGTGTGAGAGGGAACAGGTTCACAATAGCTCCACTAGAGCCACTCTGTATGTGTGTGTGCGTGTGTGTGTTGTAGAGGTACAAAGGCTCCTTACCTCAGAGCATTGGCATTCCCTGAGTGAATAAGCAGGATACAGAAAGAGAGAGGGGTGCACAGTGGGGGTATTCATGGGCCCTGTCCCCACGGGAAGGAACCAAGGTCGAGTATTAGCCCCTATTAAAAAACAAAGGCAGCCCTGCAGGGGCCTGGCACTCACTGCATAGAGAGAGAACAAGAAAGGCAGAGTTTTGGAAGATAGAGAGTAGAAGGACATTGTGGTTTAGGCCCTCAGAACTACCTCCTTAAACCATCCAAACTTTCATTGGAACCAATTGGATACAGTTTTGGATTGAAGAGTTATTCCAGTTTGGTTCTGTTGTTCAGCACAAAATATGTCTAAGTTGAGAAGAAAAGGAATAGATGTGTGTAAAGTTATTTTTCTGCCAATAATAGCACCGAATGGATTTACTGTACCAAAAGAAATGTTAAAATACTGTTTCAAAACAAAAGAAGGCCAAAAGAAAAGGCAATGATGATCTTTACACAACATAAATCCTACTACTGTTTAAATAAAGTAGTTTTTAATTTTGAATTATTCATTCTGTCCTTTTAAACAAGTTCGTTCAGAGTAACTGATCTCAACCATAAACAAAGACACAACCTGTACCTAACCTGTTGGAGTATTGCTCTACTCTTTATATCTTATATCTTTATATCTTATATATTATATCTATAGCTCTTGATATCCATAGCATTACATGAAGTTCAAACGAACAGGGTCTAGTATCCCAACATTCTCCAAAATATCTTCTTTGTTCCCATTTGTAATACAGGCGAGAAACAATGGCAGAATTTTCTTTTTTCTCACCTTTGTACTGGCCACATTATGCATGTGTTTTGTGCTTTGGATACTATGTAGATGTACAGTACAGCATCCTTCTAAAACAGTTTGTATGTCTAATGACCTTTTATAGATGAACACGGGCCCGAGTTACTTGATAAAGCATTATTAAATAAAATAAATAACAACAAATTCTTTTTAGCTCAATCCTTAAAATATTTTACAACTCCCTCTAGCTCTCCAAAAATGTTCCCATCTACTAGAAATGGAAAACATGTGCTGATATCTAAGTACAGCCAACATCTCCTCTCCTGTGTAGCAGTTAACTTCTCCATGGCAACAGTAATTACCATGCATGTCTCTAACGAAGCGGAAAGTGCCATTTTTACAGAATTATGGACTTTAATGTGAGAGGAGATGCACTGTTCCTGAATTAACTTTGAGAAGAGTGTAATAATGAGGACACCAGTGATTTCTTTGCTTGATGTTTTTGTCAAGGTAAACATACTGTTTGGATCGCAACATCCTTTCAGACTTATGTTCATAATCTATGCATCTTTTCTTTTCAGACCATTAACTCTGTCATGTTTCTACAGAGGTTTGTCTCTTCATTCATTTGGGGTGATTCACAGAATCACAATGGCTTTCTCCTCTTGATTAGAAAGCCTGCGCAACTCTACAATGTCTCATTTCCTTTAAAACGAACTCACTAAACTGAGCCTGAACTGGGGAAAGAGGTTATTTAGAAGCTCTGGAAGTTTGGCTCTAAAGCTTGACCACAAGATGAAGCAATGTCTTAGTCATAGGCCCTCTGTGGCTTTCCATCCATCGCACCTGTGGGCAGGTATCCTCCTCCCTTCACATCTGGCTCATTCACTGCAGATTCCTAACGTGCTTCTCCCACAAGCCCGGCATCTTACAGCCTGTCTTGCGTCAGGATCGAGTAACATAAATTAGTGTGTCCTCAGACAACCCATGTACATTTAGACTTGGGCCTCTCAGGCTGGCAAGGTCTTCGGCTCTATCTGCCAGCGGTCTGCTTGCAGCTGCAGTGCACTCAGACTGTTTGTATGTACCAGCTTTCTCTTCCCCCCCAAATCGAATTCCATTCATATCCCCCAAAATAACTCTGCCTAATTGCCCACACTGGGCAACGATGAGAGGATTTATCACCGAGATTGATTTTATGTGCAATGAGGCCGTCGGTTAAAAGAATCAATTGACTGATATTGTTGAAGCTCACATTAGTGGGACAATTAGAGGCCTTGATGGGACACTCTATCCGCCTGTCTCTGCACGCTCAAACCCATCTTTTGTCATGAGCATCACAACAACTTGATCGTATCGCACAGTGTTTGCCTTCATGGAAATTCGTAATTGGAATTCATTCTCTGGAGAGTCAAATTAAATTTGCACATTATGACAGATTCGGAGTCGCCTCGTCAATGGCCAGAGATCGTGGGAATGTGGTATGAAACTGTGGCTGGCTCAGAGCGGGCATGGCCCTGGAGACCCAGTGTTTGTTTCATGGCATGTAACACTTGATGAGCAGCTCGGTGCTTTGCCAGAGATGCAAAAGCAAGCGGACAGAATGTCTGCCATTCTTAAGGTTCTACGCATCTTTGCCCCTTGGTTGTTTGTTTAATAAGTAGTAAGATTTGCACTTAACTCTTAAAAAATACCAATAAACTGTCCTTTTCAGATTTCGAAACAATAAAATGCTATTCTAGACTACACTCTAAAAATTGTAGAAAACCATCTAAAATGTTTGAATAGGCACTAAAATTTGATGACTAGAGAAACTTCTAATTAGATGCATTCAATTATATTTAGACATGTTTGTATAAACTGTATTTATTAATGTTAAATGTTTTGATTATATATTAATTTTAGTTCGATATTTTTTATCATGCATTTTAATCAAAGACAAATGCATTGCTCAAAATGACAGTAGAGATATAGAGA
>CAIGQQ010004837.1:22890782-22984576 GCA_903798035.1 Danio albolineatus | reverse complement strand
TGGTTCTTTTGTTTTGTTCATTAAAGTTTACTCAAAAAGAAGTCACATCCTTCATTTTACAGACTCCCTCCCAAACATTGCTATTTAATAAAAATATAAATTTCTTTGGCAGCAAATCAACATTCATTCATTCATTCATTTTTTTGTCGGCTTAGTCCCTTTATTAATCCAGGGTCGCCACAGCGGAATGAACCGCCAACTTATCCAGCATTTGTTTTATGCAGCGGATGCCCTTCCAGTCACAACCCATCTCTAGGAAACATCCATACATTCTCCTGCACACACATACACTATGGATAACTTAGCTTACCCAATACACCTGTACTGCATATTTTTGGACTTGTGGGGGAAACCCACGCTACCACAGGGAGAACATGCAAACTCCAAACAGAAATGCCAACTGACTCATCCGAGGCTCGAACCAGCGACCTTCTTGCTGTGAGTGCTACTCACTACGCCACTGTGGCGCCGCAAATCAACATGTTTAAAAGTATTTCTGAAGGGTCATGTTAGACTGAAGATTACTGTAAATTCAGCTTTGTAATCACAGGAATAAATAACTTTTGAAAATATATTCAAATAGGATTTGTTTTGACTTTTTTATTGTAATAATATATCACCGTAGTATTGTTTTTACTGTATGATAATCCAAGAAATGCAGTTTTGGTGAGCTGCAGGAAATATGGTAGAAAAAAATACTCCAAAGTTTTGGACAGAAGTTAGATAGATGTCCAATTTTGGATCAGTTTTACAGTATATAGATCTTCTTTTTTATTATTTAAATTCATCAATTATGTTTCATGTTGTGTGCTTGTATTTAATTTTTATTCTTTAAAAAAAAATAACACTATATATTGAATATTAAAGCATACCATAAAACAATATAAAAATTCTAATTAAATTCTTTGTTTGATTAATTATTCATCTATCACACAGGCCTAATTAACCTTAACCATTGTTAAAGCAAGTAATAAGGTGGCATTAAAACCTTGCATTTTTGCTTTGTCAAAGAAAATGGTCTTGAATTCCATTTAAACGCATACATTCCTTCATATTCTCCTGTCTTAGCAGCTGGTCAGTTCTGTTGCAGATAGATCTTCTCCAGTACGTTCTCCAGGCCGCACCACATGTGCCAGATGTGAGCCGTCTTTGTGCTCGAAGTCAACCCCAGAACATGTGAAGTTCATTATGTCAACAACTAGTCCATGTGTTACGTTTTGCTCCTTTTTTTTCCCCCTCCTTCCATTTTTCTGATTTATTTCTTAAGGCTACCCCATCATGATGAATTTGCACCGCATCTTGCGAGTGATTGCGAATCATATCCAGGGAAGAAACTTCTTGGCTGGGCTTCAGACAGATATGAGTGTCCGCTCTTGATTAGAGCAAGGCCAGGCGATGGGGATCAGCTCTTGACAGGCCACTTGTTGGATATATTTACAGCGCAACAAACACAACGCCTAAGGCTTGGAGGATTTTGAGCCACTTTAGTGACATATCTTGCCATGTTCCGTTAATTATCGTTAATACATTTCCTTTTCTAATCATTCTGTTTACAAGGACATGACATGTCAAGGGGTTTGTAAGTGTTTTCAACTCCAGGCAGATGTTTCTTTTAGTCATTATTAGATAAACAAAGACTTCCAGCCAAGGAAATCTCTACAGTTGAAATGACATATATATCTTCATAACTGTATACACGCCGTATTTCTTTGACTCAACACCCCATTAAGAACAAGCTACGCCGCCTGCGGTATATTTTACGAATCTTAACCCAATCTCACGTTTCATAAATCAAAAATGATTTCAAGTTATCCCTCATTTCTGCCCGTTTCATTATGTCACCGTGAAGAACTGTGTCCGGTCGTCTCTGTTTAGAGCTTAAGTGGGAGAAAGAGGGGGTAGAGAGTGCACGAGTTTGTGTGTGTTCTGTCTTTTTCTTTTGCTGCAGACAGACTGGGGATGTCAGGTGCATGATGGGAAGTGGGTTCGCAGGGGACAGCAGTGTGGCGTAGGGCCAGAATCAATTGGCGGTGTAATGAGATGGCTTGGTGCCAGGTTTCCATGGAGCTCACTTTTCCTGTCCTTCACTGGAGGATTTGTAAATTAAAGGGAGAGAGAGAGAAAGCTTGGGAGGGAGGCAGGAGAGAGACAAACAGAAAGAAACGGAGGGAGTGGGTGGCAGAGGAGTAGCAAAAGGGCACAACCAAAGGAGGGGGCAAGAGCTAGACAGAGAAAGGTGCAGTGATTTGCAAAAAAAGAAAGGGGGGATGCGAGACGGAGCCTTGGAATGCAGCCGCTCCGGAGAGTTTGGCACAGCGCAGTTCGCCGAAGATGACTGGGCTTTGTAATGTGCACTGATGTCTTTCCGACATGCTTTGCTTTTTGATGCTGTACTCAAGCTTAGGATCTTAAAGATAAGGTGTGCTTGGTTGAGGGATGAAAAGAAGGTCTCTCCATTTTTGTGCTCCACACCGATATGCAATTTCCATTTCTGCCCCCCTTGAGCCAAAAATCTGTCTGATAAAGCGTAATGAAATCAGCGCAGCGATATGCCCCGCTTTAATCCAGCAGCAAATCGACTGTCGTGATTATGCAAGAAGTGGCTAATTAGCATTATAAAACATCATTTATTTCGAGAGTAATTCACGGTGTGACTCTTTTACAAGTAGCCGCACGCAATAAGTTCCTTCGCATATAACAGCTTTTGTCAGCTTGCGGGTGCATTTCTGAATGCGGTATACTTCAAAACTGAAGGTTGTCTTGCACACAAAGAACTCTCAAATTGTACTGGTAATATGAAGGTATTTTTGTTGTGACGTCTTCCATTTAGGAGTTTCAAGTGATAGCTCACCTAAAAAATGTACTCACCATCCAATATGTAAGTGTGTTTAAACATTAGTAGGATGTTTAAGAAGTTTCTTTGGAGATTGTTTTTTAAATAGAAGTCAATGGCTACTGGCTACTTTGAGAGTCATTGAAACATTCATTCGTTCATTTTCTTTTCGGCTTTGTCCCTTTATTAATCCGGGGTCACCACAGCGGAATGAACCGCCAACTTATCCAGCATTTGTTTTACGCAGCGGATGCCCTTCCAGCAGCAACCTATCTCTGGGAAACATCCATACACACTCATTTACACTCATAAACTACGGACAATTTAGCCTTACCCAATTCACCTATACCACATGTCTTTGGACTTGTGGGGGAAACCGGAGCACCCGGAGGAAACCCACGCAACCACGGGGAGAACATGCAAACTCCACACAGAAATGCCAACTGAGCCAGCCGAGGCTCGAACCAGCGACCTTCTTGCTGTGAGGCGAACGTGCTACACACTACGCCACCGTGGCGCCCTTCATTGAAACATATTCAGGCAAAACAAAATAAACGCATGGTGAGATCTTATGAAGCAAAATGATTGGTCTGTGAAGGACACTAAATGTGAATTATCGTTATTACACTAATGGTGTAAAGAATCTTTAGCTTGTGATTGTTTCATGTCATAGTACACAGATATTGTACACTTCATAGGAAATACTTACTCACTCCAAGGGCCGTTAATATCGACGCTAATATTTAGCCACAACATATTAGTGTTTCGTAACATCTGATTTCTTACGAGGTGGGTCATCAGCCCAACACTCAACCCCCAACCTGGAGGACCAGTATATACACACATACACTATGGACAATTTAGCTACCCAATTCACCTATAGCACATGTCTTTAGACTTGTGGGGGAGACCGGAGCACCTGGAGCAAACCCACTCGAACACTGAGACACTGACCCAGCCAGATCTCGAACCAGCAACCTACTTGCTGTGAGGTGACAGTCCAACCCACCATGGCGCTTCATAGGGAATAGCCATGAGTATTATTTTTATTTCCATGTGTATGTTAGATGCCCTTTTATGATTGGCCATGTATCATGGTTTCTTTAAAATTCCTGTTTACCTCTTTGATGACTTGAGGGTGATTAAATTAACAGTACTTCTCACTTTTGGGTGAACTATCCCTTTAATTCTTCCAAGGGTGTTTCATTCCCAGAATCCTCAGACTGACCATGTTGAATTTACTACCAGCTCTCCCACAGGCACCACAGTGTTTTTGGCAAAGCGTTTATTAATTTAATTTACTGTTTATCCAGACTCTGATAATCCTTTTCATTTTGATGACAAATTTACGGCTCTCATTCTTTATGGGCTTTAAACTCTTTAAGCTGGTAATTTATTTTAAATTAAACAAGTTTGCAGAAGCTGGAGCTCTGCTTGTTTTGATGCCAAACTCCCTTTATTTGAGGGCTTGGTGTGAATGTTGAGGGTGCCGACTGGGCCTGTTTTGGAATTATATCGACGGCTCATGTGAGGTCAGTTGAGGACACACAAAAACTGTAACCTTCTGACAACCAATGAGGAACTGAGTCATGATCTCTCCTTTTTTTTTCTTCTTTTTTTCTTGGTCAGTCGGTTCTTGACCAATCCTGAAGGCTGGATGGGACTGCGGTGGAACAGAGTGGATAGTGTTGCAGTGGTTTCATGGATAGACGGAACAAAGAGACTCTTCATGTCCTCTGAGCCTCACATGCATCATCTTGCATAAAGCTTGTTCTGGCTGTACAGGGATACTATCTTCTTATTTCTCCGATACACTGTAAAGAGGTGGAGCACAGATAACATAAAGCAAAGAGATGATGCTTGCCTTGAACCTTACCGCAAATCAGAGTCAAATGACAGTAATTGCTCCACCGGCGCTGTTTTCTCCTGACTGCAGACCACATTGTAATGAAAACAAAACGCCACTTTGGAGCATTTTCTTTCCCACGAGATTAACAGTAATTAACCAGTATCACTGCTGGGCAGCAGGTGATGTCTCAGTCAGGGACAATGGACTGAATGGTCACGCTACATTTCTTTTGGTTGTAATTGAGGCAGTTTACTGTGTTTAACCCCTGTCAACTTCAGATTGTTTTCATTTTAATATTAATATTTAGATTGTCCCCCTATTGTTTTACTAAATGCAGAATTAATTTAGCATCATTAAGCTTTTCAAATGCTATTCAAAATTTTATTAATGAGCTTTTGTTTAAAGTCGAATTTAAATTTTATTTTAGTTTTAAATGAAACAAAATGGGGAAATATTGTACTATTTAATATATACAGTATATATGGCATTTTATAAATTTGTTTATTGCTAGTGTTTATTTCAAGTAACACATTTTTTTATGTACAGGATAATCAACGGCTTGCCGTGCGTTAAAGAATTTTAATGGAGGCAAAGGACCACACGACGCGCAGCGCCTCCGCAAAGTGCATTAAAATCCTTTAACGCACGGCAAGCCGTTGATTATCCCGCTTATTCCATGGTCATTTGCCAAGGTAGGCCTACGTTTAAAATAGTTTTGCTGTTTTCAGAGCAATATTTGTTCGAATTTTTTAATTATTTTTTTAAACATGTTCTACATGTCAGTTTTTTACTTGTTAGATTTTCTAGTCCCTCCGCTGAATCAGCTGTGACAGGCAGGCAGACAGAGAGACCATAGAGAGAGCATGTGCGTGATGTTTATACCTTCTAATATTATTAGGATGTCATTTCATCAGTCCGATCACAAGTGGACAAATAAGACATTCCCAGTCACACCTGAAGAGTGTTTCCAGTCACACGGGTTTTTTTTTGTCTTTCTACCACTTCTCTGATGAGGCAGGATCTGTATAATAGCTTTTTCCCCTTAACATTACCTTTAACACTGCGCAAGCTGGCACCTACAGTATAGAAGAATTTCCGCAATTTATATTTCATAATAAACATACAAATCTTATAAAAGGTACCATATCAATTAAATACGCATTTTCAAGTCATGTGTACTCTAGTCTTTGAAGCAAAAAAGTCTATTTCAGAAATCTGCTGTTAAATATAGGAACATTTTGCATAATTAAAGAACATATCAGGACAGGTAGGAGAACATTCTGCTTTATTTATCTTCTTTAAAACAAAAGCAATCCGCCAAACATGCAAGATCAGTGTAATATTACATTATTTACGCTCGTAGATTAATTATGAAACTTATCTTTGTGATTTGCCAAAAAAATACAATAGGTTCAAATGTCTAAAGACTGACCATTAGATACACCAAAGATTCATTATATATCCCGTTTTAACAACAGAGATGCAAGAGATTAGATCCAGCGGCGTAGAACCGGAGATTCTCTGGCCGACATAAAGCTTCCCTCGGGGGGAGCCGTTCGCAGAGCTGCCGCTGACCGCCTGGAGCTTCCAACATTTTTTAAAACATGCTTTTCATAAACACAAACGGCCGATTTGACTTTAAAATAACTACATTCTCGCTTGAAAAACTCTTAAAACTTGAATTTGTGGCATAGTTTATGAGTATTTTCCTAATTTTGCGGATTTCCCGTCCGCAATTAATAGCCCTCATCGCTTTCATGCACAGCACATGCGAGTTGCTATAGTAACTGTAAACGTTTGGGAGAAGCGCGTTTATTTCAAACTGGGATCAAAACTGACCTAAACTACCTGTGCGTTTCAACGAAATATACCACACCCACCAGCCAATCAGAATCAAGAATTTCAACAGACCATGGAATAAAGTCTGTTAACTAAGATAACCTTAAATAAAAGTCCCATTTTACATTAACTATCTCGCTACATTAACTGTGTGAAACCATTGCAGCATGATATGCAATGATCCGAAAAGGATCTTGTGCTTCAATAGCAACAACAAAGATACATGACCATCTTTCCAATAAAAAAGTAAGTAGGAAGAAGTACAAAAAATAAATATTATTTTAACTTTAGTGACTCCCCAATAATGTAGAATCTGACATTGGATTTGACATCAGAACTCTTCTTTGTTAGTTTCCCGTTTTAAAACTGATTCTTAATTCTACAAAATTGAATTTGAGAGTTTCTAGCTTGTAGCTCTCTCGGTTACAACAGTAGCTGTGGCTTTCGATCCAGCTGGTCAGGAGTGAGACAGAGAGACCGGTGGCCTGTTTGTCTGAGATTTTGGTTAGTGCAACGGATTGGCGGAGCAGTGCCGCAGTTGTGCGTGAGTAGAATATCAGAGAGAGAGGGAGAGGCATGGAATTTGGAGGGGTGAGACATGGTGCCATCTTAACTCAATCTGAAGGCAGATGTTTATCACCGACACGCTGCACAATGTACACGACTCGCTCTCCCTCCCACCATGCTGGGAGTTGAGTAGAGTAAGCGGTACTGGAGGTATTGCTTACAGTCAGCGCTCCAGGGGACAGACACAGCTTCTTCGCAGGGCTTCTCCCTGTCCCCTGGGAAACGGCACATACCCGCCGGGCATTCGGGTTTATTAGGGTGTCAGCTTCAGTCTACTGAGTACAACAGCCATCTTAAAGTGTGATGATAGCTGGCTTTTAAAGTACTGTGTTTGGCCTTATGCTAACATCAGCACTGAAAATAAACTCCTTTGCCATCTCCTTCCGCCACTGCTTGTTACTCTTTTTGTTGTATATTTAGGTTTGTTGCTCTGATTTATGTGTGTCTACATAGCTAAGTGCTATATTTGCAGACTGCTGATCCTTAGAAGATGTGCCACAATAAGACCCTCTATTCTTAGCTGGCGCACATTTATGTTCTGTGCAACTAGTGGTCAGCTGAAGTGTCCCTGTTATGCTTATTGCATTAATATTAAATTGATATATGCAATGTGGAATGCGGCTGTTTGTGAGTCTGCAAATTCAGATCAAACTAAATAACACATAAATCACTTCTGTAACTGATCTACATACATCTGTATTACATAAGCAAAATGCCAACAAACATTTGGTTCATGTTGTCGACATCATGTTGAGAAGCATTTAGTGTCGAAGCTAAACTGCTCTAACTAATGCAACTGATTCACTTTACTTCACTTGTGCAAAAGAAAAAAACTCTCTTAACGTTGTGCCTTCAGTTTGTTCTCTGTGGTGAGAGGATTTGCAAGAGCACAGGATTTAAGCTAAGTGTTTTCAGCATTGACTAATCTAACCGCCTCTGAAACGTGTGTGATTGGTTATTATTCTCTGCTGCTCACACAGCCTGCTTAAGTCGTGCTTCGGTGGAGGTTGATGAGCTAGTGCTTTCAATGTTCATCAGCAGGACACAAGCTTACATTGATGTTAAAATCAAGGCCATCTTTACTATACACTCTAAAACAAGTTTCCAGTTTTGCAGTGATGCCATAAAAAATCTTTTTGGTTTCCTAAAGAGCTTTTTAAAGAGTAGTTCTTAAAAGAACCATTTTTATCTTACAATGAAGAATACTGTATTCTTAATCTGAAAACTCTATTCTTTTTTGCTGAATGTTAAGGTTTTATGCATATTAAAAGTTTTTCATTAAATCGTTAATGCTAATAAAGAGCCTTGTACTACATTGTGTAGCGTTACTAAAGATTTAGAAAACCTCGACCAATCATACTAGGCCACTTGGCCATCTGACCAATCAGGGCAGAGTTGCCTCTCAGGTAGAAGAAGTTCAGAAAGAACAAAACTTCAAATATTCGAGTATCTCTGAGAAATGCAGTAAAGTGAAATACTCTTGGATGCATGGAAACCTATTTTTTGTAGATCTTTAAAACAAGATTAGCAACCATTAAACTAACATAATGGGTCACTTTAACAATGCAGTTTCCTATAGAATATGTTCGGATGTTTTGCTAAAAAATAATGCTGTGAAAAAGAAACTTTGGCTTTCAGTCATGCACCAAAGGTGTCAGTGTTTGCCGAAACAGCAAGTCCACCACGAAACAATTTCGCCCCAGCAAACAATGGCACAGGGCCAACGAGACTTTTTCAGAAGCTGGACTGAACTGCAGATTAGTATTTATTTTTGGTGCAGAGAAGTCTTCCAAGAAGTATGTGTGTGTTTTTGGGAGGTGTATGTGTGCGAGGGTGGGGGGTTTGGTAAGGCGGGCGGGCGGGCGGTCAGTCCGTCGGTCGGTCTGGGAGAGGGGAGCATGAGGACTGCTGAGGAGTTTTACCTGGGTTGCTCCTCTACAGCTGGTGGAGAGAAAGAGAGAGAGAGAGAGAGAGAGAGAGAAGCAAGCGGAGGAGTCGAGGTTAAGGGGTGACGGGACTGGTGCACAACTCCATTTTCCTTTTTGCCGAATTTCCATAGTCGCTTCTTTCTTTTCTGTTTCGCTTCATTCAACAGAGTGAGTGAAAGAGAGGGAGAGGGCTATAGAGAGAGGAAGAGAGAGAGTGAAAGCGAAAATCAAGCCAATTTTTTTTTAAGACTCGATCTTGGCTTTCTTACAAACAGATGTTGCCTGTCATTTGGTCGTTAAGCAGGCACATAGATCGCACAGTACTGAGCTTTTACTTTTATTTATGGTTTTATTACAAGGAAAATCGATCTCTCATATAGATGGGAATGTCTTTTTTCCAAACTGTATTTTTTCTTTATCTCATCCGTTTGCTTGTTTCCATTTTTTTTTTTTTTTTTTTTACATTTTTGCTTGGTTAGTTGCACATTAATGCTTTGCCACAGTGGACTTTTAATATCCTCCACCAGTGCTGTAAGTACAGTGAGTACAAAGAGACCACTTGGAAACAGTAAACAGTCGGTAAGCATTTAATTCTTTCTATTCAACATATTTGTTTACCAGACTGATACATGGTTTTATTTTTCTGTGCAAAATATTTAGCAGTTTTTAGTATTGTGGCGAAAAGTGTTGTTACCCGTGCTACGGCGTGTGGGTTGGTGAGGCCCGGGCATGTTGTTGTGTTGATCTAATGTAAAGTCCTGTATCCATTAACTTCTCCACCCCAGCGAACTCCGTACCTTCCCGATGCTTAAGAAACACGGGGTCATTCTCGCTCCCGATGACCCCTATTCAGCTGTTTTTGAGGAGTCTTTCAACTTCTTGGCGTAGCCCCACTAACATAGTTAAAGGATCTTGGCAACCACTTCAAAGTTGGTCTGTTCATTTGTATTCAAGTAGGAAGGGAACACAAACTGTCAGAAGCTCTTCAACGGAGGTGCGGTGCCAGTTTAAATCGACCATCAAATAATTTCACACTGAGCCACGTGTTATTAGTGACACTGGGTTGGGCTTCGTGGGCGCCCACATGTCTTTATTATGCTGAGGAGGGCCTGAAACATTTGGAAGGAAAATTATTTTTGTGTGTGTGTGTGTATGCGTGAGAAAATTGCTTTTTCTATTTGGTAAGACAATATACTAAATTTAGGTAATAAATTCATTCATAGCTTTTTGTATGATACATTATTGGTGCATTTTTTTAATCTATAAATTAAGCAATTGTCAGTTTTTTCTTTTAATGTTGAATTCGCTCAAATAAAATGCCTAGTAAAAGGTTTTTAAAAGGTACATTTTGTTGTTCTTTATGTGTGTATCCAGTGCCCTGTGGTCAGCTGAGGGCTAATACAGATGTTTGGCTCGTACTGTAGATGTACTGACAGCTCTTTGATTTGATAGTTGATCTGCAGGCCTGTGAAACCTAAGAAAGAGGGTCTAATCGAAGGGGAAGAGGCCATAAAGCTTAAAAAAGAAAACATTTAGACATGCTTTAGGGGTGGCATTTTTAATATAGTTTGCTTGTATTTATCTTTCGCTCAAGATTTACAGGTTGACTGCTTTAGCATAGCTTTGTGCTAGAGCTGTTTTGTTTATTTACAGTTGTATGTTTGCACTGCAGTGTTTTGTTGTAGTGTATATTCACCTTTACTCTCAGCTACTTTTTAAACATGTTACATGGGCAATGGTAAAAAAAAGAAGTTAAGTATAATAGATTGTATATAAAATCGTTGGTATATTATAGTAATCACATTGCTTATATGTTATCATACAGTCCATGATAGTAAAAATAAATAAATAATTTTTTTCATATTTATTTTGTGTTGTCACTTGTCACTTTATGTACACTGGAAGCTTCTGTAGCCAAAGCAGATTTCCTTGTGTGTGAAGCACACTTGGCAATAAAACTGATTCTGATTCTGATAACATAATAATAAAATGCAGTCTATATTTAAATAAAGCTTATTGGATATTATGAAGAATGTTTAAAAAGAAAATACTACTGTATTTCCATCATTCGACTTTAAAATTTCATTTCTGTTTTAATATGTTACTTTCCATTTCTTTGAAATTTTTTGTAAAATGTACAACCCGTTTCGCTGCCAAATAGTTTCAAAGTAAAACATTTGCCAATTTAATTTAATTGTTTAAAAAAATGATATCTAATATAACAATAATGACACCAGTATTCACAGGTTTTGTGTTTATTTTTGAATATGGAAAATAGCAACTTGCAAAAATTGGTTGATTTATAGCCATATGATCAACTATAATAATATTAATAGAAAAGATAACAAAATTCTATCTATAAAATAGTGAAGTATATAGATATATTTTATATAAACATTGTATGAAAAACTCTATTATTGAAATCACACACAGTAGAGTTCGTTTGGCTTTTATTTATTTATTTATTTATTTATTTATTTTTGCTGTCTTTTTTGTTTTAAATGATATTACTATTAATTTACTTGTGAAGCAGAAATCCCTGCTTTAGTTGTTGATCAGTGTTTTTATTTCTTCTAGCGTGTGGGTAGTACACAGTGCACAGATTTTTCACTGCTCATACTTTTTTTGCACGCTTTCAATACAGTAAGTACCCCGTCCATAAGAGCTTTCGGTGAAACGGACCCTCGATCAGATTCTTCAGAGTAGGGCAGATTCTTCACTGGCCAGCTTGGACACACCTTTGGTTTTCTTATTGTTTGGGAAATGTCTGTGTTTCTCCTTCTTTTGTCTAGCTGCTTTCACAGTGTATTAGATTGGCACAATTGCTTGTCTGACGTGGAAAAGGACAAAAAGACATCTGTCATCAAGGAGCTTGATTTGACCTGTAATGATACATGATGAATGATTTCTTTAAAATTAGCAGGATTTTGCATATGAATAATATCAGAGAGAGTAGGTGTGATACAGGAGTAGTCCACTCGTGAAATCATTTTCTCCACCTCTTGTAACTAACTAAACTTACGTGTTTTACAGTTGAGGATTTATTATTTTTCACACCTCTTGACTGTGCTTTTCGGCCAACTTTCCCAAAATTTGCCTTTGTTCTGTGTCTTCACTTGCTCTGCCTCCATTTTGAGAGCCTTTTCATATCGAGACCTTTCAAATGGAGAGGCCGCAGCTCTTTTCTTCTGAAGCACGTTCAGAAAACGCATTAGCATGATTACTAAAAATATACGAATAAACATGTTGTCAAGGCCATGAGTTATAACAGTGGTAAATCCTGTATAGCAGAGTTTAAACCAATTAAATAAAAGACAACTATTGCTAATTTTAAGAAGCATCTGACCATATGTAATGTCAATATTTTGTATTTCAATATTTCTCTCTCCCTTCTCCAAAGTGTCTATTTGGTCATTGTCTAGATTAATTTTTTTTTACTATGTTTTTACAGTGTAAATGTACATTTAAGTACTGAGTAATTTTAATTAATGCTCACTACAGGGTAAGATTATGGTCTATGGTTAAGTTTTAAGGCTATTTCGTACAAATATGAACAATTTAGTTGCTAGTACAGGTAACAAGAAGACCCCAAAATAGGCTAGAAGGGATACAGCTGCGGCCAGTAGTTAGCAACAGATATGTATATTATTTATTAAATGACCCATTAATTGCATTTTATTAACGTCCACCCCTAAACTCCCCCCTCACATTAATGTAAAAAATGTGAATTTTCATTATAAAAATAATATATAACAAAAATGATGCTATATTAATATGAGTATCAGCAGCTGTATCTCATCATGTGATTATCTAGTTTTTTAGTTGTTGTTTTTTTTACAGTGTAATTGTACATTTAAGTATTGAGTAATTTATTTAACATGCTTACTACAGGGTTACGATTATGGTCCAGTTTAGGGTTATTTCCTATAATTATGAATAATTTACTGCTTTTACTGTAGTACAGGTAACAAGAAGACCCCAAAATATGCTAGAAGGGATACAGCGTTGGCCGGAAGTTAGCAAGAATTATTTATATTATTTATTAAATTACCTGTTAACTGTATTTTATTACCGTCTACCCCAATCCTAAACCCAACCCTCACAGTAATCAGTAATTATAAGGAGAAATATGTATTTTATTTAGTAAATTACCCATTTATTGTATTTTATTAATGTCTATCCCGAAACAGTAATGTAAAATATTAAGTATTGTTGTACAGCATCACAAAAATGATGTTATATTGATGTGTGTATCTGCAGCTGTATCCCATCGAGACTTTACCCTAAAACGGTGCTTGAATGTGCATTTACAGTAGTGCTATTCTATTGTCATTTTCATATTTTTGTTAAATGATTTTTGTACTTCATTGATTGCTAGCTGTCCCTGCACTGTTGGCTTGGATTTTAGATTTCATAGCCCACAGGAGAGCAGTCTGGAGTCATTTACAAGGATATAGTCCAAATATCTCAGTGTGTGTTTGAATGTCTCCGATGATTTCGCCATTGTGGGGACGTTTTCAATTGCATCCAATCAAAACAGAAAAGGAAGCAGCAGAGGCTTTTACTTCGGACCCATCGGTTTTCTTGATTGTTTGTTAGCTGAACCGTAAAACTGCAAATATGTTTTGCGCCTCAGTGTATGAGCTGCCATTCCTATTTACGTATGCAGTCGCCTTGCTTTTGCATCGCCTTTATATGATTGAAATTCATTTCCAGATTTAGAGTGATTTGTTTTCGTCTTTTATAACGAAAGACTGAAAGTGGATGGACGACTTGTGAACTTGTTTTTCTCCAGGAAGAGACCTGCCTGCTGACACAAACCCGTAGATCCGAACTTGTGGTGACTGTCCACACAAGCTTGTATCTATAGGTATCTGTCTGTGTGGCCTTCACACCTACTGATCAGGGCCTCGTTTTAAACCATCCTGTGCATATATAGTTTTTTTTTTTAAGCAAGAAAGAGTCTTGTCAGTATTAACATCTTTCTTCTGAGATTAATAGAGGGTTGACCGTGTTCCTCCTCAGGGTGTCTGCGGTGCCCCCAGGCTGAGGTAGTAGGTTGTATAGTTTAGAATAACATCACAGGAGATAACTGTACAACCTCCTAGCTTTCCCTGAGATACACACGCTCCTGCCTCAACCAATAGCCCTGCTTCCATGTTGCTTTTTTTTGTCATTAAACAGAAATTTAATAAAACACAAAATCATATTTTTTATTCCCCATAAAGTGATTGCACTGAAATTTCGCATGTTGAGACAAATGGAGAAACAGAAGCAAACACTGATTTCCGCATTGTGGAAAATACAGTCATGAAAACAGAGTTTAGTTTGGATTATTTCACATACTGTATACTGAAGCATGTGTGATGAACATTGAGTTGTCAGCCTCTGGCACCTCACCGTAGTATTTGAGGACACAAATGTTTAAAATTGGTTAGAGCTAAAATGAGTGTCACATTAGCAGTGTTGTTTTATGTGAGAAGGATCATCTGTCAAAATATTCATCTTATTTTTCAGTTTAATTTGTTATTTTGTTGAAAAAATTTAACTAGCACTTTAAATTAACTAAACTTATGTGCTTTACTGTTGGGGGTTTATTATTTTTCACACATCTTGACAGTCATAAAAACAGAAGTTAGTTTGGATTATTTCACATACTCTGTACTAAAGCATGTGTGATGAAGATTCAGTTTAATTTGGTGTTTTGTATAAAGAAAACCATGAAATATTTGACTTCATAGTTTCTAAATAAATTGATGTTAAATTGATTTAACTAATTAAATGAAATCAAAAAAAATAAAATGGAATTTGTGTAAAATAAAACCAAAATTCATATGGCCCTTAAGACCTTTTTTATAGTGAGAAGTGTTGTTGATCTTCTCCTTCATGTAATGCAGAGTATCCACACTGTAAAAAATATCTATTAATTAACAGTTTCCATATTTTATGATTCAAATAAGAAATATAAAATATGTTATATGTTATGAATGTTATATGTTAAGAAACAATATAGTAAGATGGTCGAGATAGCTTAACATGCTGCAATTTAAGAAAACACGTGCAATTACAAAAAATGCCAGCAAATTAAGAAAAGATCTTCATCTGTTTGACTGCACACATGCTGCAAGTCCTTCCATTGAAAACATGCTGCAGTTTCACGCAATGCAAGCAAATTAATAAAACGTACTGCTTTTTCTCACAATGCAAACAATTTACGAAAACATGCTGCATTTTCTCAGAGCACTTGCAAAATCATCGGAACACAATGGAAATGTTTGAAGGGGACCCAAAAACGTGACGGACACCGATGTGTCATGAATATTGCTCAGTTAAATAGGTGGTGATCTTTGAAAGGTGAGTTTTATGTTTGTTTATTTTAACATCCTGATATTTTGTATTTTATTAACCTAAATAACCATAACCTAAATAGCCAGGTCAGTCACATTTTAGGGTCCCTTGAAACATTTCCATTGTGTTCCGTGCTATTTGAAAGTGTTTTGAGAAAATTCTGGCGTTTTCGTAATTTGTTTGCATTGTGAGAAAATGCAGCGCGTTCTATTAATTTGTGCGTTGTGAGAAAACGCAACATGTTTTTAAAAAAATGTTTGCAGTGTGAGGATTTGCAGCACTTGTGCTGTCAAACGGCAAAGATCTTTGAAGGTTAATTTGCTGGCGCTTTTTGTAATTGCATGTGTTTTCTTAAATTCCAGCATGTAAAGGTCACTGTAAATAAGTCTGTAAAATAGCAGAAAATGTACTGGCAGTTTATTACATATACAACAACCAAATTCCGTCAATACATCACTTTTAAACTATAAAAATTTTGAATAAAAGTCAAGATTTTTCAATATTAATTGTTGTTGCAAGAAAAATCAAGGTCCTATAATGCAATTCAAAAGCATAAATAAATGGCGAAAAATGAAAACATGAATCAAATATTGTTTGCAGTTTGTGTTGGTAATATTTTCTTGTTTTTGAAAGACAAAGCTAATTTGTTAGCGTCTTTAATCTTGTCACATGACCTTCCTTCAGAAATCATAATAAAATATGGATTTGCTGCTCAAAAACATTTCTTATTATTGTCATATTTGTACTAGTTAATATTTTTGTGAAAACCATGGTCTTTTTCAGAAAAATTCTAAAGATCTGTGTTTATTTCATATAGACATTTTATTGTAAATGTTTTTACAGTCAATTTGACTGTTTTTAACTCGTCCTTACTGAAAAAATGTGTAACTTTAAAATAAAAAAGTACTTTTAATAGTAATACAGTAATAGTAATAGGACGTATAATAGTATATGTATAGTCTTAAGAGCTATTTCTACCTATCTTTACCTTAACACTTATGAAACACATACATATTAATTATTAACTACAACTCTTTAGTGTTTATAGTGAATTAATAAATGCAGCGGTTATGTCAGCTTAATATCATATCCTATTTTCTCTCATTCTTTTATCTTTAATTTCATACATTTTTCATCGCTGTGATACACACCATAATTATTTCACAAGGCTTTTGAAGAATATTTTTGCTCACTGTGAACACTGTGAAATTAGCAAAAACTTCAACCATAACGTGTGAGCAGATCATATCCGCATCAAAAAATATTTCACTCTTTTTTTAATCCTAATTAAACTTGTTAATGAATCTTAAGGGTTTTCAAACTGTCCCCAGATTTATTTTAATTGCCTCCAATTATTCACTTTGAAAAATGCCTTGTCTTTTTTCTTTTCTTCACACATTCCAAATGTGATGAATCCAACACTGAGCATTAAGGACATTACTATGTTGCATTTGAAATGAAAACGGATAGATTATGCATTCAGCCAAAAGTTAGAGTATCTTTTAAAGAAATGTTTCATGTCGAATTACACTACCGGTCAAAACTTTGGGGTCAGTATGATTTTTAAATGTTTTAAAATAAGCTTATCCTGCTCACCAAAGCTGTGTTTATTTAATCAAAAACACAGTACAAATAGTCATAATGATGATGATGATGATGATGATGATGATTATTATTATTATTATTATTATTATTATTATTATTATTATTATTATTAATGGTAATAGTAATAAAAGCAATAATGACTGGAGTAATAATTTTATTTGAAACTACATACAATAAGAAAGCAGTTATTTAAAATTTTTATTAAAAATGTAACAATTTCACAATCTTTTTACATTTAATAAATGCAGCCTTGATGAAAGGAATAACTATCTTAAAAAAAAAAAAAAAAAAACATGTTAAAAACTGACCCCGAACTGACCGGTAATGTATATATTAGGAAAATATATGTCACATAGGATTACAATTAGAGCAGTATTTAACTGACAGTCGAAAAAGAAGTCTAGTTAACAACATGAAATCATAACAGATACGTTTATTGATACTTATATCTATTAATTGCTTTCACCAGATTTGGTCAGATTTCTTTTTGTTTGTTCATTCATTCATTAATTCATTCATTCATTCATTCATTTTCTTGTCTGCTTAGTCCCTTTATTAATCCGGGGTCGCCACAGCGGAATGAACTGCCTCATTCATCCATTTATTTATTTATTTATTTATTTATCTATCTTTGTAGTAAATGCCAATGCTGTGCAGATACTTCTGCACTCTTACAGAGGCTTTCAAACTTTTTTGAATAGTTTAATTTAAATTAACCATCAAATGACAATAATTTGTTAAACTATAGCGTCTAAGAATACTGTTCAAAGTATAGTCATGTTAGAAGAATCATATTGTTTTATGCATTATTTCACTTTGATGACAGCCAAGCAATTGCAAAGTTTTTGCTCTATTGACTGATTTATTGTTTTTTTTTTGTTTGTTTGTTTTTTACTTAGTCATCCGTTTTACTTGGAATTAATGTTTTTTATGGCAATCAGATTCCGCACAATCATATTAAAGTATGTATGTACAGTCAAGTAGATCTATCTTAAAAGATACTTCAGCATGCTGCAGAGAATGGAGCAAGACTAAAGTGCCGTGCGTCACCTCTGATCCCCGAACAATGGAGGCTGAAATAGATTTTGCAGTTTCTATTATTTCTCCTGCTACTACAGGGCCTGTCATCATCTTACTCCTGTAGAAAAAGCAGATCGTACTTAAAGAAAAATCCAAACAAATGTCCTTAATTGCAGAATTAGCTACTTTTCGCAAGATAACGTAGAATAATGAGCTTCGCAAAGTAACATGGGAGTATTAATCAGCAGACTTTAATGATTAATTAAGAGAAATGAGTTTCTAGAAATTCTGTTATGTTTAAAATAGTGTGCATTTGTATGTTATTTTTAGGATATGACATGGTTTAACTGTCATAGTGCAGGTTTACACTTATTCAAAATGATAAAAATGTTCCCAAGTGTGTACGGACATGTTGTCTTGACTATACATTACATTATGTTTGCCTGACTGTAACGGGATCCTAAGAGCAACAGAACGCATGGATGTACTGTATGTATGCTCAGTGCGCAAGATTGAGTGAGATGTTATCTTCACTATGGATCTCACTGGCTTGAGATTTGATGTAAACCCTCCCTCGCTGCCTCTGTTGGAGTTCTGGAGCAAAAGGCTGCCCCCCAACGGTGCCGCATTTCACTGCCACACACATACACACACTCGCTGTGAAACAGACAGCTGTACACTGCTTAGCATCTGAATCTGAGACCCCTTCCAGGGTTTACTCATAATCTGAAAATGTAGTCTTTGATGTTGCTTTATTTCCCATCTTCCTCTTCCTTTCTTTTATTTCGTATCTCTGCGGCAATACAACTGTGATAACGTGTCTGGTTTTGTGTGTGCTTTTAGTCGGGCAGCCAGCAGGGTCTGTGTGCTGCGTAATGTCAGCCTTGAAGCATGAATCCAAAGCAGATCAGAGAGCAGAGAGGGTCCAGAGCACACAGAGGTTTGTAGTTCTCTGCACCTCTCCTTGATAATCGCTGCCAAAGGACAGAGCTGTGACAAACAAACGGCTTTTTCATGCTCACTGCTCTGAGGCTTCTCTTCTATTGTGAAAGCTCTCAAAATACGTTCCGGCAATGTCGCTTTGCCTTTGTGCAGAGATTCTGAAATGCACACATTGTCTGGATCGTCAGCTTGGTATCGTCTAGACTTCCGCGTTGGTTATATCAGTGACTACGCAGGGCACTTTAAAGGAATATTTTACCCAAAATGGAATATTCTGTCATCATTTACTCACCCTTTATTTGTTCCAAACCTGTTTGACTCTCTTCTGTTGAACACACAAGAAGATATTTTAAAGAAAGCTGGAAACTGGTAACCTGTAACCACCCAGCAGTCAGGCAACGCCATAAGATGTTAAAATTAGGTTAGATTTAGTTGTGACGTTCAATGTCCAGCCAGCGTCGACAGACAACGTTGTTTTGACATCCGTTAACGACATCAATGACGTTGATATTTGGTTGATTTATGGTTGTGTTGGAAAGTGACCAAAATCCAACATGGAGCCAACATCTTAAACCTACAATATATTGACGTCAAATAGTCAAATACTGACATTTATACGTCAGGTATGGTCACCAAAATCCAACGTCTGATAGACGTCAACGTCAAGCTGTAACATCATTAGATATTTACATTTGGTTGATTATAGGTTGGATGTTGGAAATTGATGACATCGTTAGGTTATAACATCAACCTCATTTTTATTTCCAAACAAAATGCAATGTCCCCACAACGTTGGGGTACAACTTCAATCTGACGTCATGTTGATGTCCTGTGCCTGTAGGGCACTGACTTGCACAGTATGTTTTTCCTATTATGAAATTAAATCGTTAATAGTTTATGACCTTCTTCAAAATATCTTCTTTTGTGTTCAACAAAATAAAGAAACTCAAAAAGGTTTGGAACCACTTGAGGGTGAGTAAAGTACCCTTTAAGTGTGTATACTTACCCCCGCTGCTGGAATCAGCTTCCAGAAATGATCAGATGTGCTCCAACATTAGGCACATTCAAATCAAGACTGAAAACACATCTGTTTAGCTGCGCCTTTACTAAATGAGCACTGTGCTACGTCCTACAGATCGCACTATTATGTCTTTCTTTTCTTTTTTAATTCTTTTATAACCTGTTTTAACTCATTTTAATATGTCTTTACCTGGTTTCATTCACTGTTATCATTTGTTTTTATTTGCTTATACTATTGTCTCATTTATTCTTGTTTATGTAAAGCACTTTAAATTGCCACTGTGTATGAAATGTGCTATATAAATAAACTTGCCTTGCCTTGAAGTATATGCTGTCAGGGTAAACAGTGGTATGATTGTCTCACAAGGTCACATATTGATCTTTTTCTTTTTTTAGATAACAAAATTGAGCAAGGCAAATCAATTTACTATTATTATTTATTAATAAAAAACAATAGGCTTCATATAAGTCAGCCTTGACCAGAACTTTTTACTCAGGTGTTATTAAGAGAAGGGGCATTCTCAGAAAGAGAATTTAATTGGACAAAAATGAGTAGTACAGGATGAGTCATCGATATTTTTTTGGAAGAGAAAAGTATTAAGGATTATGCCCGCATTCAAATCCTCAAAGCTAAAATACACAAACAAAAAGCTGCAAAACTCTGATTTAAATTTGACGGTTCTTGAGCTACTACGTACTTACTCCAGTTTATACTATGTAATGAGTATTATTGCAGACATGTATTATAAGTATCACTAAATTAAGGGTTTATTTGGGTTCTAAAGAAGTGCCTCTTCCCTCTCTCAAAGTCCTCATTAGAACTTCAACCACAATGTTTGTTATGCAAGGTATGAAGCACTATAATTACACCGCTTTGCTAATGGCCTTATATTTTACTTCTCTGGAGACACGTCTGCTAAACATAGCTGAAGTCATAATCTTACAGTGAGCACTTAACAGTCTCTTCAGAAGGAATGGCTGGATTCAGTGTTTGAAATACGCTACAATTTTGCCAGGGGTGGGCTCATAAACAGTTTGTGGGTTTCCACTAAAAAAAAAAAAAGCCATATCCTCTTGATTTTTTTATTTTACCATTGTCTGGTTGCTCCAAAGGCCCACACAGTGAACAAGTTCTGGTCTCATTTGGTATAAATTAAACAGCTTGAATATTTTCAGATTTAAATAGTTACTCGGAATATATAGTGAACAGACAGCGTATATATTGATCCACACATCCATCTATTTCTTGTGTGGTTGCAGAGAATGGCTTAGCCTGTTCTTCAATCTCTGACAGCTGTCAATCTGTTCAGCTCTTCTGTCACATGGAGCTGTCTTGAATGCGCGTGTGCATCTTCAGCTTTTTTTCGTGCACTTTCTTTTTGCATTACCCATCATATTATTATTATTAGCTTTTCTAAGTCTTTAGCTTGCATGTGTAATTCTGTGCATGTATATACGAGTGTGTTTGTGCGCGTGTCTGCTTGCTATAGGCTCTAGGCGGCAGCCGGCGCAGTCAAAGGCGGTCTAATATTAGCACCTCACTGATGGCTTGCTGTATCTGGACGAAAGAGGGTGATAAATGAGGATAGCAAGGGTGGGGGCCATGGAGCCGAGGGGGAAATTTAAAAGGGATAGCATCTCCATTTTACTACCGAAAAAGCATGCTTGCATGTCCCGTCCGCATCAGAGAGGATATAACACTTGATCTACATGTGATACCGGGAGATTAGTCAGACAGAGCAAGAGCATGAGGCAAGTGAAGGAAAGAGAGGAAGAGGGCAGTGTGGTGCCGCTTTGCTTTTCCTTTGCTCCGGTCGCTGATTTGATCCCATTCACTGTTGTCCGTCGCTAGCCTCCTACCTGCTCGCCTCGTCCCTCCCCCATCAGCTCGGGCTGCTCTCCCCCCCTCGCTCTGCCCAAGCCTGGGGGAGCCAGTGGAGATTAAATGTAGCCTCTATAAGCCAAGCACATCATGTAGCTGTGTTTCTAAGGCCTCTCTCTTTCTCCCTCACTTTCATTTAAAGGGTAGTGTTTATGATGCTAGGCATGTGGTAGAGAACTTGTACAATGTCAATGTCATTGGGATTTCTAAATGTTGGAATATTTTACAGGGAATGGCGTAAAAATGACACGCACAGGAAAAAACAAAGAGCGTGAAATTCTCTGTCTTTTTCTAACACTATTTCCCGTTCACAAACAGCATCCACCCTTTGAGTTGATACTGCAGAGAAGTGGGCCTCTGGCTTTAAATGATCACAGCTGTGCAGGCAAATTAATGGATGATATTTCTCTGTTTCCCCCCCCACCGTTCACCAACTTTTTTCAATGTGATTTATAAAGACGGAAAGAGGGACTAGGGGTGTCACGCTTCTACGTTTTCCCCCCTCCTCTTTTCAATTGCATGCATCTCAGTCTGCTCAACTTCGAGAGAGAGGAAGAGTGTGCATGTGTGTGTCCTCGGAGAGAGAGAGAGAGAGAGAGCGAGAGAGATGGCGAGGGAGGGAGAAAATGAAATGTAAGACAGATACGGAGAGTGAAAGAGAAGAAGGGGGTGTGGAGAGAGCGAGCTAGCGAGAGTGGAGAGCCAGTAACACTGTGCATTGATGCATTTGCTGCGTCTCAGTCGCGCTCTTACAGTGGGACGTAGCCGAGGGTTTTTGGCAACAGCAGGCTGCCTGTTTTCCATCATCCAGTCGAGTTGGACCTGGAATAGGGATATATGCGTGAACGGAGTTGCCACGGCTGAGCAGCGCTGGATGAGTGAGGTGAAGTGAATGAGTGAGAGTCTCTGTGCTGTGTGTGTGTGTGTGTGTGTGTATGTGTGTTCACCCCCTCCTCTCCTGAGATCCAGCAGACTGGCATGATTTGCTGGTGGTGTGGCCCTGGCTGCTGCTGCTCGGACTGTCTCTCATCCTCAGTGCCATTACACCACCCTTCGGCTTTTCCTCATCGGCACGCTCTCCACCTCTGCGGCTTTTTACAGCACACTGTAATATGGACGCATGGACTTATGCTTAAATATTACCATTCATCCATCTCCTTTCCCGTCTACCTCTCATCTCCGTCATTCTTGCTATTTCGTTTCAAGCTAACATCATTCGTCTCGAACCGACTGAATGAATTTCCCCTTTCTAGCCTCTTAAATCTGCATAATTTTGTCAGCAGCTCTAGTAACAAAAGTTGAAATCTGAGATTTCTCTTTCTTTCTTTCTCTCACTCACTTTCTTTGTCGAGCAGGCTACGAGAGAACTGTGAATGGCTACATGCTCATCCTCATCCTCGCGCCAGGGTGAGTTTAAAACCATTTTCTCCTTCTCCCCACCCACAGCTGTAGCATCTGTTACTCTCTTCATTACCTTTGTCTGAAGCCGCTTGTGCTCGTTTCGCCAGTTAGCAGTAAGCTAAATTCTCTTGTGCTATCTTGTATTAGTGTATAACACCTCACGGTTTAGATCGTGTTGGTTTAAGAGAAACCTGTGATGTACGTCTGGGACTCCAGTAGTAAGTCGGAGTGGCTAGACTGAGAGGTATTATTGTCATTATTATTATTTAAGGCTTGTGTCGAGATCTTAGCGAGACAAGAGCTGGTGAAGAGTTTACCTGGAGCCAGGGGTATTTCTTTAAAGTGCCGCATTGTTCAGCGTTAGAGACGGAGTGGAGAATTTGGGGAAAGAGAGTGAGAGTGCTTGGAGGGGGAGGGAGAGATGGGTCAGTGTTGTGTCTAGCTGAAGGTTGCACTTGTTGTGTCATAGGCAGACAGACAAACAAGTGTTGGTGAATTGGGGAATGCACAAGTGCGATGGGCCTTTTATTAGCATGCGTTCATTTCTGTTGTTGCAAGCTGCATCAAATGGTGACCTCGTGCTCAAATTCTGTTGCAGGTTGGCGGTTGGTCTGCAAATGTGCCTCTCACAATCCCTGAGACCCTAACTTGTGACGTTTTCCTGTTATGTGCACGGGTTAGGTTCTTGGGAGCTGAGAGGGGTGCTCTGTCATCAGCCCGCCGGCGTCGGAAACAAAGACATTTTAGTCAACGGCGAAGCACAACTGACAGAGGAGAGAGGAAGCAGCTAGCCATTTGTATAAAGGGACAGTGTGCAGGCGGGGGATTGAAGAAACTGCGGCATAAGGGTCATGTGATGCGCTAGTGGGTAGCATCAGCTGAGGGTTCATTGTTGGAGGAACAAGGTTAGAGAGAGAAGATTTGATTCATTTGCACTTTTTCAGTTATATGTCAAATGCTGCCAGAATGGGGCCTTGAGTGCATGTTAGCGGGATAAAATAAAACCTGTCATGATTTATTTGCCCTCATGTTGTTCCAAACTTGTATGACTTTTTTATGGGGAACATAAAAGAAGATATTTCAAGCAATTTCTTGGCATCCACACAGTAGAAATCAGTGTTATTCAGAATATCTTCCATGTTTCACCGAAAGAGGAAAGTCATATGAGTTTGCAGGTACATGAGTTAATCCTGACAGAACTATTCCATTAAACTCCATATTTATTTTATTTCCAGTTCCACTTTTGTTTTCATTTGAGAGCAGCACAAAGTACTACGGAGAGCGTCATGATAAAGGCTCGGTACACTTGTGTTTGACCTCAGAGAGCCCTCAACTGCTCACTTTGTTGATGCGAATGTCATCATGTTAATGTGTGCTTAGTCATATGTGTGTTAAGTCGAACATGTCATGTGGCATGGCTTTAGCATTTAGCTTGTCTGCTGTGGTAAGCAATTGCTAACTGGGCCTTACTTGTTGTGGTTGTTGGCGAATCTGCTCTTATGGCACTAGACCTTTAGAGGCCCCTACAACCAGTTATATTCAGTGAGAAGCATGTGCAAATAGCGAGGTGTGGGGTTGTCAGGAGTTCACTAACGCTCTTTTGGTGGTTCATTACATTTTCTCGGTGTGTCAGTGAACCACTTGTCCGTTCTTGTAGCACTTCTTGCTGCTGTTTAAAATGGCATTGCGGCAACATTTTAACAAAGGAATAGTGCGGAAACAGAGCTAAGGAAAGAGAATGTATTGCAAACTCTACTTAAATGTCTAAAAATGACAGTGAGAGGCTTAATGAGATAAAGGCTTGCCCGTAGTTCATGGATGCCGCGCTGCTGCGAATATGGCATCGACCGCTGCATCGTACGTATAATGCATGGTGCCATCACGCCCACATCCCTGTCTGTCTGTCTCTCTCTACCCACCATTACACCCACAGGCTGTCTCTCCCTATCTGTCGGTACCTACTGTCGCATTCAAAGAAACTCTCTTCATCACAAACCATGTCACTGCTATTGCAGACATTGCAGACTTTGGAGTTTGAGGTGCGAAATTCGTTTTTTGCTAGGGAATGCCATGCGCCATAGCACTTTGTCTTGGTATATATCCAGGTAGCCATGCTCTTACTGTCTAAGAGGATTTGTTTGGGACACTCTGCTTAGATTGCTTGATTGAAATCGTCAAGCTTTTGCACACATTTCTGCAGTTTTTCCAAATGAAAATGAAAGGTTCTTAGTAGCCGCTCTCCTCTATGGCATAGCATGACATGATATTGGCTTTAGCCCTGTCTCTGCAGTGCTGTGCTCTGGCGTCTAGGCTGCAGCTCTATTGTTCACTCCTGTCTCTCTGCGCTCATGTTGCACTCCACTGGCACTGGGACAGCCTCTCCGAGCCTGGCCCACATTTAAGGTGGACTGGTGAGCACAGAAGAAGCCATACAATCACGTTTAAGGTGGACTGCGACAGGTTTACTTGCTTAGAACAAAGGATGCCGCAGTGAGGAAGGTTGTGCAGGTGCAGTGTTATAAAGCGCCAGGGTGGGTGACGCCCATGGCTTAGCAGCACCGAGCCGTCTGACACACATCCAGACAGATCCATCCACTCGGGTCCATTTGATCTGCTGAGACTTCATATCCAGAGTCTCACCTGCCCTGGTGAGAGATTTGCCCCAGTCTGCCATAAGAGTGTCTGCCAGCATCTTTTTGAAACTCTGAAGCAACTCAAGGTGCCAAGGCTGCCCATTTGATGGAAAACTGACAAAACTGGGGCTGTTAGTTGGGTATGTGAAGTTGGTATAGTGACAGTTCCTTCCACAGTCAGCCAAAACCAATCTCTCTGATTGGGATTTCATTACAATGAAAATGAGTCCAGACTGATGATGGCGAATACACGCTAGAGCGATTGTTTAACAGTGTCCATTTATTTTCTAAATAAATCATTGCAAGATGTTGTGGAAACTTGTTGTCTGTCAGAAGCAACAATATTTTCCATGCCCACAGGTGGTGTTGCTCAATATTTGTTTGACACATTATAGGGAAATGGATCGAGATTTCACCCTAAGCCCTAAAAGAATGATTTACACCGCTCTTTGCTTTTGACCTATAATGTATGGGAGGTTATGGCTGGATGTCTGTCTATTGAGTAAAAGGTATGTGCTGGTCCATGCTCTCTATTGTTCTACTGGAGTAAGTGGGTAGACCGAATGAGAACGTATATGAAGGGTCAGTAGAGAAGAGTTTATTTTAGTGATACTTCTGCAAATATGCGGTCATTGCTGAGTAGATAATCACATGCGTGTCTGTCATACCTTCATCCACATGCAACATTCCTGAATGCTTTACCCCTTGGGACAAGGGAGGGATACAGCTAGTGCACTGATTAATGATGCTAAACTGCACAGCTGCGTGTGTGTGTGTGTGTGAGAGAGAGAGAGAGAGAGAGAGAGAGGGAGAGAGAAAGAAATGATAGTAGTGTGAATAATGAACCAATACTTGAGTTGATCAGTGTCATTATTATATTCTTACAGATTAACAGAGGTGGTACTTTTACAATTAGTGAATTCACAAATTATTGTATCTAAAGCAACTTATAAAGGAGAAACTTAAATTGAATACAGAGTTATACCTATATATATGACTACATTTAAAAAAATCCACACACAGCCTGGTCAACTCCTTTACAGTAAGAAAACACAGGAGCATCACATTCAAAACATGTGGAACTAATTTAAAATACATTAAACTTATGTGAACAATTGTGGAGACGTGGAAATGGCATGCTTTCCAAAACCACACGTCACATGTTTAAAATGTTTCAGATATGTTCCACATATTTCATGTGTGATTTTCACGTTTTTTTTTTCCTGTAAGGGTTTTATTCTGATTATAAAATCAGGAGCTCAGATGCCTTTTAAAGTATTTAGTAAATTTCCGATTCTCAATTGTATATTTGCTAAATACTTTAAAAGGCTTCTTGCTGTCTTATTAAACAGCGGTAATTATATATTCACCGTTGACCGTCGCAAAGCCCATGTGGCTTGACCACTAGAAGAGAGTGTACCTGTAAGATGGAGAGTATCGGTCCACACCAGCAGCTGTTCCCTTCCCTCCATAATGAGTGTTGAGAGAGTTTGCTGTCTGCACGGCCATCAGCGCAGGCGGGCTGGCACCTCGGACCTCCGTACAGGTTAGAGCAGCTTAAGGATTACCAGCGCAGGCCTAGGAAGATTAATCAGCTCACAGGCCTAACCTAATTAAGCCAGCGGGGAAATGTCACCAGTGTATATCAACAAGGCTTTCTCTTTCACTCGGCCCTGCCCAGCTCAGGAATGCATGGATAGGTCAGGCCTCTCATCCTCTGGCCCGGAGTATCCGTGGAGCTCACCGAGCAGAACAGGGTTCCTTTCACTGCACTCAGGTCAGTTGGTTCATACTGAGAAGGCCTGGAAATCCCCTTAGTTACTGTGGGAATGTGCGGCTGGGCCGGACCTGTTCTGGCTCATCTCACTGGGCTGTATTGAAGTCAGCTGCCGCAGTGGAGAATGGTGTGAGGTTACCTGTGTTACTTTTGGATTTGTTAGGTTGTTAGTAAATTTTGAATGACTGCTTAAACTCAGCGATGTAAAAATGGTGGGAAATGCTATTTAGTAACCTGACTCATAAATATTAATTAGTTGATGTAATGGCTTGTCCATTTTGGGAGTATGACGTTTCGCTCTCCGATTGGTATCAAAGCTGTTGTTTTATGCGTATGACTGCATTTATTATTTCTTTATGATGTGACCAAACAAAACGTACAACAACAAGTTCTTTAAATGTAATCATTGCCTGAAAAGGGGATGGGGACAGAAATAGAAATATCTTCATTGATTTAGACTCTCATTGTTTTTCTCTCACAGATTACTCTTCATTGTTTGGACTCTCAGCAGTGAATATTAAACCAGTGGTTCTCAACTGGTTTGGCCACGGGACCCACATTTTTACATGGTCATCAAGCCGTGACCCAAATGTTTAGGAACTGTAATATAAATTTAGGAATTATAATTGATTTGTATTTATTTGTTAACATACACAAGTAGTGAAAGATAAATCATGAGAAAATCAGCAAGACTTACAAATAAGCAGTATTTTATTGCTGACATTTAACAAAATGTATCAAATTATAGAAATATTACAAAGTGAAAACGACAAACACTGTAAACAGTGGTTAGGGTAAGGAAAGGTTGTTACCATAAACAAAACTGAACTGTTAATAGAACATTAACACTGATCCTGTTGAACAGAACAAACCAGCAAATTGTAAAATGATTAAAACATCCATAACCATTTTTACATCTAATATGACAGCAATTATAAACATCTGTTTCACTTAACAGTAATTTGGGAAGATAATGAGATAACTGAGGATGTGCTTTACTGATGTGATAAGAGTTTCAAAGTCAGGGGTGATGGTAGACAGTGCTACCCTAGATCCTGTTCTATGTCCCACCTGTTTCTCTGCTTTGACTCTGCACCAAGGAAGATAAGCCACTTTCACAGATACGTAGTTCTGAATGGTATGGGTTTGATCGCACTCTCAGATCGCGAAAACTGGGAAAGGCTTACTTCACTGAATTTCTTTTTCAGCGTCTTATCACGACAGTTCCACCAGCTGACTCTCTATGTTGCTCGGCAACGTGAAGTGCGCGTGCATTTCAGAATAAAAGTCCGTTAAACGTAAAACAAGTTAAAAATTTAACTTTTGTTGTTTTTTTGACCACACACTCCGCGACCCACTGAAAATGTTCCTGCGACCCACTTTTGGGTCGTGACCCACCAGTTGAGAAACACTGTATTAAACCCCACTGAACAGAACTAAACTGTACTGAACTGAACTCCAACACTAAAAACTGGACTGACACTGTTTCAATTTACTATAACCATCTATGTGAAGATACTTTGGAACAATCTACATTGTAAAAGCGCTATACAAATAAAGGTGAATTGAATTTAATTGAATCTAAAAATGGATGGAAATGTAATGTAATGTAATGTGTATTTATATAGTGCATTTATTGTGTATGGTACCGCACACCAGCTATTGGTAGAATGGAGAGAGACAGAAATGTACCAGAATAAAAGATGCAGGTGATCTGATCTGAAACTTTTTGAGTATTGTTTACTTTAATAATACTCAATATTATTTAACTGTGTTTCATAGACATATTCAAAAAGTTTGATGATCATTACCATTTTTAATGTTTGCAGAAGAAGCCTCTTATGCTCAACAAAGCTTTATTTGATCAAAATACAATAATATTGTGAAATTCTACAAATAAGTAGAATAAAACATCTTGTTTTAATGTACTTTTAAAATCTATTTTATTAATCTACTGGCAAAATACAGTCAGCAGACGTTACTTCAGTCTCCAGTGTCACATGATGCTTCAGAAATGATATCAGTATGCTTAATAAAAAGCTATTTCTGACAATAATAACAAACTATGTTCATAGATGTCAACAAAACTGCATTTTTAAAATGTAAATTCTCATGGAATGTTTAATTATTGTCTATAATGTCTACCATCACTTGATTGGTCTGATTCCTAAACATCCCAAACTCTTGAAAGACGGAAAACATTTAAGACAAGACCATTGATCAAATTATGTTCAGATAAACAACCCATCATTTATAACCCTCATTCCTCCTTTTAATTCTGCACTCAATCCGAATTTCCAAGCTTGATAATCAATCTTCACCTCTCTGTACGTAACTCTCTCTCTCTTTCTCTGCGCAATCATGCTCGTCGACTGATTAATTTGTCATTAATAACCATTGTCTCTTTTGGCTGTGGCGCTGTTCCCTCAGGAGCCTGGAATTGTGTGTCTGCATCAACTGTTGTCAGTGCGATTTGCATGACAGTACTTGACGTTTGTTTCTCTGCGATTTGCCAGGGGCAGCGAGTGGCCAGGTCTCTGAATGAAAAAAAAAAAAACGCACGGTGGCAGATCCGTCTCTCACTCCGTCATGTGTGTGTCGTCAAACGAGGCACAAAGGAACATTCAAATCATGTTTTTCACACTTCCACCAGCAGCACCTTGAGGAAATAATGGCCCCGGTGCTGTAAAGGGCAATGCTCATTGGTAACGGGTATTACAGATTGCCAGAGCTGGATCCTAAAAAGCCTCCTCAATTATATGGCACATGTCATACAAAGCCTTCATTCATATTGGAAGTCCACGCATATTATACATGTGTTTGACTGTCAAACGTATTAATTCTGTGCTGCTGTGTGACCGTGCCCTCACATTATGATGTTTGGCAGAGCATGAGACGCCTTTTTTTGTGATTTTGCTGTTTTGGGACGCAGTTCGGCCTCTCGTATCTCAATTTGGGATGATGTTGAGTAAGTTTGGCATCAGCTTTTCGGACTGGAGCTGCTGTGCTGCTATAATCAGAGTATTGATAACAGATGTTCATATGGCGTATCGCATCGTTGTTCACATGCCAGAGTAATCTAGCATTATTGTTTGACTTATTGTTATTATTATTGCTATTTGTCTTATTGTTATTGTTGCTGTTGTCTTTGTGTACAAGAATTTTTTACTTATTTTTATATTGTTACAAATTAAATAGGACAGCTTGTATTTGTTGGTGTAATAATGCCTTCATTAATGAGCTTTGTTATAATTATGTCCTAAATATATATTCTGTTATATTATAAATACTGTTTGATAAACTATGATTATCAATTTTGATACCAAAATATTTAAAAAATGTATATTATATTATATTATATTATATTATATTATATTATATTATATTATATTATATTATATTATATTATATTATATTATATTATATTATATTATAGGGCGCCACGGTGGCCTAGTGGGTAGCACGTTCGCCTCACAGCAAGAAGGTCGCTGGTTCGAGCCTCGGCTGAGTCAGTTGGCATTTCTGTGTGGAGTTTGCATGTTCTCCCCGTGGTTGCGTGGGTTTCCTCCGGGTGCTCCGGTTTCCCCCACAGTCCAAAGACATGCGGTATAGGTGAATTGGGTGAGCTAAATTGTCCATAGTGTGTGTTTGTGAGTGAGTGTGTATGGATGTTTCCCAGAGATGGGTTGCAGCTGGAAGGGCATCCGCTGCGTAAAAACAAATGCTGGATAAGTTGTGGCGACCCCGGATTAATAAAGGGACTAAGCTGAAAAGAAAATGAATGAATGAATATTATATTATAATTTGAAAATGAATTTCACTGTACCTCTTTTAAATTACATTTAAAATGCTACATATTACATTTATTCTGTTAGAAGTCATATAACACGTACATTTTCAGGTTGTTGTTTACTTGAGCCTGTGGTGTTTCATAAGTATGTTGTTCATGGAGCACTGAGGCAGTGTTGGTGCTTTGGAGGCCGCCTGTCACTGTCTGTGTTTGTGTCTACTGACGGAGCTGAAGCGAGAGACAGAGGGCAGGCTGGTGTGAGCCGTCGGCCTCAGACTGTCCTTCCTGTCCTCATCATGTCAGACGTGTGTCTACGGTTGGACAGCGCGTCTTCTCCTGTCCTCAACCTCCACCACAGCACAATACACACTATCCTGCCCTGTCACGATGTCCACAAAACAGGTGCAGCATGAAATACAGATATCACAGTAAATACACACAACTATATGCTTTCAATTGACAACATTATTAACTACTCTATAAAATCGCTGGGTTCATGGTTGCACCAATACATAGAGAGATTAATTAAATGTTTTTGCTTTTGTTTTATGGATTTAAGTTGTTTAAACATTAAACAAATAAGTTGACCCAATGAAATCTCAAGAATTGTCTCATTTTAGTTTGAACAAGCAGTAAAAATAATTGTCTAATATTTTGTGAATTTAGTAATGTATTGCCAAAATGTTGCAAAAGTTACCGTTAACAAGTTACCGTTAAGACTTTATCCTTGAATTAACATGCTCAACCGCTTATTGAACTGCTATATTGCACTGTAAAAAATGTTGGGTTCCTCACAATAGATTTGTGTTGGAACAACATGAAGGATTTAAGTTAGCTTATTAGTTTTTACAAATTTAAGTGGATTGAACATAAAGCAATTAAGTTGCTTAAAACTCAAGAATTGTGTTGTTTCAAGCTTGTTTTAAATAAGTAGTTTGAACAAACAGCAAACTTAATTTTTTGAGTGTAGCTAACACTGACAAAGGTTAATAAATGCTGTATATATTGCTTATACTTAATGTTAATGCACTAACTAATGTTAACAAATGACACTGCACTATAAAATCTTACATATACCTTTGCTAAATCTTTTAGTCATTGACCGTGAATTGATTGGCATCATGAAATTCCAAAAAAGCTCTGGAGGTTTTGAAAGTTCTCCTTTACTTGCACCTTTTTAGACAGTTTTAAATAGATCGCTTTAATGAAGGCTGGGGTTAGTTGTCACACTTCAGTGAATATTTATCAGGCTGGGTTATTTTTAAAAGGCTCTTTATTTATAAACATTAAAAGAGTCTTGGCTAAGAAAAGACTTCTGAACGTTTGTACTGGTATCATCCAGGAAATATACTGTATGGTTCTTTGATGTTTAGCAGAGCATGTTGTCATTATATGTGGTGAGATGCCATTAAATAGCTTATGTACTGTAAAAAGTACTACTATTAGGAAACAAAAATGTAAAGGGTAATACTTTATTATATGGTTTTATTTGTATATTAGTTAATAAATTACAAAACATGAACTGATGTTGAGCAGTTTATTTGACACAATTAGATTAGCCAAACTTATGTTAAATTATATTATATTATATTATATTATATTATATTATATTATATTATATTATATTATATTATATTATATTATGTTATAAGCATTCTTTAACCATTGCTAATGTTTATTAATAAAAAAACAATAATTTATTGGTTGTTAATACAAATACAACTTTTAATATACTAATTTCTTTTTCAATTTAGAAGTAAAAATTGACATTAGATGACGTAGGCTATAAATTTATGTTATTAAATTTTTAGACCAACAAGATTATTCAGATATATCAGTGCGAATTTAAACATCATGTTAAACTGCATCAACATATGATCAATAAGTCATAACATGTTTTATGTTAATTTAACCTATCAAAATAATTATGTTTCAGCATAATTTCTAAGTCATGAAAGCTGTTTAATATATTGAAGTCAGTTTAATGTAAATTAGGTAACACTTTAGTTTAAGCACCAATACTCACTTGTTACCTAAATATTTATTAAGGTATTGGCTGCATATTAGTACTTACAAAGTATATCTTCTGCATAATCCTTGTCTACATCCCTAATCCTATCTAATACCTAAACCAACTCTATTACTGTACCTCAATAACTAATAATAAGCAGCAATTAGCAGTTTATAGGGGCAGAAGTCACAGTCAAGGGTTTATCGATTAATAGCTAGAATTGTACCTTATAATAACGTGGGAACATAGTGAAGCAGGTTCATTTAATTCACCTTAAAAATATTATATAAAGAATCCACAGTTTATTTTTGATCTACCAGTAACTGATAAACTAATACGCATTAGCCAACTTTTTATTCTAACCTCTTTCACAATTCAAATCTTCCGAATCATGTTGAATTTTTTACAACACACAAATCTCTCTTGTGCGTTTTTGATAGATGTTTAAAGTGCAGTTGCGGGTCGCGGTGAAGATGTGTGAGGGTGAACGGTGAGATGGCTCAGGGACTAAGCCTGCTCTTAGTCTGCCATCTCAGTCAGGAAAGCCTCTGCAGATTATCCTGGAGCTGACAGCAACCGAAATAGAAAGAGCCCAATTCTCTCATTTTCATTCGTCTACACACACACACACACATACACACACACACACACACACACACACTCGTGCTGGCCTTTTTCTTAGTCTCTGTCTGTCTCGATCTCTCCCACTCAGTTTCCCTCCTGCTGTCATTTTTGTTTTATTCGCACACACACACTCTCTCCTATATCCTCGCATGGCTTTTGGCCTACTTATTGTGTTTCTGTGTTTAGTGAACATGTGAATGCCGTCGTGTGCTTGTGTGTTTCACGACCGCACCCCATTGATTTGTGAAGAAATCGCCTCCAAACTCTAAATCCATGTTCCTTCCTTGGCTCAGCTCATTTTTTTAGTGTGTGTCTGAAAAGATAAATAATAAAAGCTGGGTTCCACACAATACCTGCATGTTGTCTCAACATAAAGATAATTGTGTTTACAAATTTAAGTGGATTAAACATAAAACAATTGAGTTGTCTAAAAAATAACAAGGAATTGTGTTGTTTTAGCTCATTTTAAATGAGTACTTTTTTGAATGTTGTTTATATCTAGCAAAAAAAATCCCAAGAGTAACAGAAACGTGCTTTTCGGGACCACCGTGTGAGACCTGGGCTGATGATAAGCCCTTTCGTCTGTTTGCATCTGTAATTTACCCTCCTTTTGTTTTTGAATATAATGTGCTTTTGTTTATCATACACTAAACCTAACGTAAACCCAGCAGCCTCGGGTCAGTGAGTTTAGGCTCGGCGGGTTCAAGTAAACTCTTGGACAATGCCGGAGCAAACGGCTGTTACATTATCAGACCCCAAGGAGGCCTTTTCTGCGTAAACCTGCTGACCCTACGCAGGCACGACATGCCCGTCTGACTGTAATAAACCCCCCGTCGGGACTGGATGTGGGGGCCCAAGTCGCTCTCTCTCACCTTCCCAAAACACTTCCAGTCGCTGGATGTCGGTGTCCGATCTCCTGACTCCGTCTTGATCGTATTAAATCTGTGAAGCACAAATTAAAAATGAAAGCAGCGGAAATAAAAGCTGAAGTTCTTCTGCTTTGTTTTCGGGGGCTGTGAGGATGAGTGAGTCCAGGTTAACGGGGACAGTGGGCCCAAAGCCATGGGGGTAGGGCCTATTTTTTTATTTTTTTCTGGGGTGCAGGCTTTAGTAATACTATCCATTTCAGATTTAAATGGAGCTTCCTGCTTCATAATCATCGTCTCCTTTGAGGGTATTTAAAGCGTTATAATACAGAACATGTTTGCACTCTGGAACATATGTTGAGAAAATGTTTACATTGTAAGATGGTTCCTGAAAAAGAGCAAGCATTTGAAAGATTTATATACGTTTATTAGTCATAGCCTGGATTAGACCATACATGCAAATATTCAGGAAGAATGTAAGAATGTTGCGTTTGTTTAAATATGTTAACATAATAGCAGTGCTGCTGTAGCTAATAAATGTAAGCATTACTGCAACAAATGCAGCCTTTGGTTTGAATCATAATTAGTAAATCTTATTTGAAGGTAATATAGCTCTGTGTTAATTAGCTATTAGGAAAGATTAATAAATACTTGTTAAAAAAAAACTTCATATATTAACAATATTGTTGGTTGATGTCTAATCCAAAGTTTTACCAGAATTTGTTGTAATTAGCAGTTCTTTAAATAAAAAAAGACCTTATTAGGGCTGTGCAATATATCATTTTAGCATCGATATCGCAATGTGAACCTTCGCAATAATCACATCGTGAGCATGCGCAATGTTGAGTCTGGATTTATTTGATCATTTTGCAAGTGTTTTTTGAGGCCTGTCACTGTGTGAGCGTTTTAAAAGCATGAAAGCAGGCCTAAGAAATTGTGCTATTTTTATCTTTGACGATAAATTCTACTGAATCGTTTATAAAACGAAGACTATGCAATATTAGTTTACATTTGACTATTCAATTACTGTATACCTGAATACAGTTTGACTCCTCAAAATACAATAAAACACTGTTTATTTAATTGATCTATGCTTGTAGATGTTTATATATTTTTTGAACTCCCCTGGCGAATCATCCCAATCAATCAAAAATTATAAATTCTTTCCAAATAATTATTCAACACATGTAGTAAAATTGTATTCACATCACAGTATATATCTCAGAATTAAAAAAAATATTGCAATGTTAGATTTTTCCAATATCGTGCAGCCCTATTTGTTTATATTTTTACATTAATTCATGTTTAGTCGACACATACTGCTATGGGCTAAATTGTGATGTGACTTTTTTAGTTCTTCTGCAGTATGACTATACAGGGTTTTAATATCCTTATTTATTAAATCCACATGGAATGTTTTAAAAAATAAGCTTTAACTCATAACTCATCAAAAAGGATTTTTTTTTAATTAATGCACCCTAAAGTTTTACCAAAATTGTTTCAATTTACGTTTTGTTATAAAAGCAAAACTGACAAGTATCTGTCATTAGCATGTCATTTGATTTAAACAATTTTCTCGTTTTTTCATTATAATGTAAAACTAATTACAAGATATTATGAACAATATATGTTTTGCATTAAACTTTACTCATTAAAATCATTTAATCCAATCAACTTTAATAAATTTACCTATTATAAGATGTTGTGCATCAATATACAGTATGCATCAGTTAACAATTTATTACAAAATAAAATGTACAGTTCGTAATCATATACAGTCACTTGTATGTATATATATATATATTTATTATATGTATATGTATTTTCTTTTCTTTTCTTTTTTTTTTTTTTTTAATTATCGTTTCCGAATTTCTTCATGTTATTTGATAAAGATTTTGTCAAACATTTTTTTTTAAACCTTTGTTTTTTTCCCAAACATTTTCACAGGAAAGGTTTGCTCGAATGTTTGGACGCTTTCATTCTTCAACGTTCAGTATAACTAAGCAATTATGATTTTTTAAGACAGCTTATTTATTTGAGCAGTAACAAGGATAATGGGCTGTTTTGCTTTTGTGCTAACTCGAGTTTTCAATCTTTGTTTTAGTTGAATAGGCTCTGTTTGTTTGTGGTCAATTCCAGCACAATTTTGTGTGTCTTTCAGCGGAGGAAATAAACCCATAATGCTGTCGGCCGTCTTTTAATATCCTCCTTGCTGTAATCGTTACTAATGTTGCATTGATCCTCAGCAGCTGTTTTGCTTTTTGTGAGTTGCGATGCCTATCTGTGTCTACTTCTGATCATTTATTGCTTTTGTTAATAGCTAGACTATTGTCTCCGACCTGCTATAGAAACCATGCAACATTTGTTTTAAATTCAGGTGTGTTTTTTTCATGGTCTGCTGTTTATTTAAGGTCAACTGTAAGTCTCTATAAACAGAAACAATGCTTGTCTGCCTGTAAAAGTTTCGGTACAACTTTAACAGTTTCTTTTTCTCTCTCTCTCTCTTCTTTTCTCTTCTGCAGTACATAACAAATCATCAAAGCCGGGATTAAAATTTCGTGAAGGAGCAGCTTTGACTGCTGGAAGACTTAAGCGTATTAGCTTTAAAACCAAGATGGGAGTTTCAAGTGATGTATGGCAGACTTCAAAGATGTTTTAATCTGTCGGTAGGCATGCTCTTGCACAGGCTATTTATATTAGGACACAGTGTTTCTTCTGCCTGCACGTCCTAATCAATGGTTTCTCCGGCTAGACCCAGACTGATGGTGATGTTAACCAGTTATTAAACAGCTGCACTTCCTCAGCACTGCTTCCTCTGCTCTCATTTAGTGGCTGGCCAGCAGCTGATTAGAAATACTGAACTGTTTTGTCATATTTTGATGAGTATTTTATGATTCAGTGGTCATAACTTGACTTCTGTTTTGCCGATAACTATCCGTCATATAGGACACATAAGTGAATAAATGTCTTTGTGTAATGTCAATACATCCAACGTGATTATAAAGCTATTTGTAACATTTTGATTTAGTGGCTAAATATGAATCCAAATGATCTGATTCATATACTTTAGCACAATTTGCTCACCCCCCAATGATGCTTGGGTTTACGGGTGGGGTTGGGTGCCATGCCTCCTTTTTTAAAATCATACATTGTCACATGACTGAACTCTACGAATTCATACGAAGTAGCCACTAAACTAACAAAACGTAAAATAGTTACTTTTCCTCGCAAACTCAGGCTGATAGATCAAATAAAGTATCAACTATTTAAAAGATATATTTCAATTTGTTTTATAGCTTATTGTACATTTTCGGTTAAAATGATGAATTACAGCTACTACTGGACTCGTGTTAGCTAAAAGTAGCTAAACATGTCCTGTGTTCTTGTGAGAGCTTTTTTTAAATTAAAACTTTATCGATCATTTTTTTACATATAGTAAAGAAACAATGTCATCAATGAGTCATGGCACAATTCCTGTAAGATTAACTCTTTAAAATTAAAATTAAAATAATTAAATAAATTCAACTCCATTTTTTAGGTTAGGTTTAGGTTGTGTGTTTGAGTCGGTTTGATATAAATGAAAATGACTTGTATGTTGCTGCCAATTAATTCTACCAACTTAGTGTGCCATTAAAAAGGCATCCTTTGCATTTCGGAAGGATTTACCAAGGAATAACAAAGTAACACTTCAAAGATAATAAGTTAAAGTTGAATAGTTGTAAATAAAAGACTTTTTTTATTTGTGTAAACATAAAAACCTGTGTGAAGCCGACTTTATATATTAACATTAGTTGATAAGTGAAATAAACTAAAGAAATAACTAAAACAGCACAGAATTGTGCAGTAATTTTTGCGCTCTGGTTTCACTCATGCCGCATACATGTTCAAATAATTTTTGAAGATATTTTTAGGTTCTTTTCTTGGAGCAAATTCTTGGTCAACTGTATTTTATGATTTCCCTTCTTATAGTTCATATTGCTTACTACATTACATTGACTTAATTTTTTTAGTTGAACCAAATTAACTTTTCTTTCTAGTCATCTCAACTTACATCAATCAAACTATACTTTTAATAACTAAACTATACTAAACCTGATTAAATTTCTAAAATAAGTTTGTTACACTTTAAAATTCTGGGTTCCACACAATTCATCCATGTTGTTCCAACACAAATCGATTAAGTTAACTTAATTATTTTTACTAATTTAAGTGGATTGAACATAAAATAATTAAGTTGTCCCTAAAAATCTTATGAATTGTGTTGTTTCAACCAGTTTGAACAAACAGCAAAAATAGTTTAAGTGTACGTAAAACATTTGTTATCATAATTTTTGTCATGTTTTTTTTTTTACAGTGTTATAATGATGGTTAGATTTATTTGTATGTCCAGTACTATAGTACGCGGATGGCACATTACACTGTATTAATATAAAGTGTTACCCAAATGCTTATGTTTTTGCAAATAGATATCACAATAATGCCACAGAGATATTATGATAAATTATAAGCGAACAATGTAGCATTCAGAACAGAGTAATACCGCCTATGTAAGTGTTAATGTAGTGTGGTGAAATGGAAGATATTGTCATTCTGTACAAATTCTAAAGCACCGTTGCTTTTTATGGCTGATGCACAGTTCTCCATTTATAGATTTATCCCAAGATAACCTGGAGGAAGACTTGGATGAAAGGAGTACAAAATCAAAACTTATAATATAAGACACATACAGTATAGTAAAACATATTGTAGGTTCCAAATCTCCGTTCACTAGGAAAAAATAGTTAAATTTAGTGATTATTATTATCTTTTAATTACAATTTACATGATCAGTCCATTTCCCAGAGATGGGTTGCGGCTGGAAGGGCATCCACTGCGTAAAAATATGCTGGATAAGTTGGCGGTTGATTCCGCTGTGGCGACCCCGGATTAATAAAGGGACTAAGCCGACAAGAAAATGAATGAACAAATGATCAGTCCAACAGTTTGAATTCATATTAATTCATATTTCCGGAGTAATTTTTGTTTTAGGTTTGATCCATTTTAAGGTTGCAAAAGATTTCAAATGGCTGTTCGCAAGTAAAAATATTTGATTATAATTATGAGTTTTTATTAACATTTTTAAAAATTACAAGTTATTTTATCACTCTAAATTTTAGTTTGAACGTTTTCAGAACATTAAATTCCAAAATGTCCCAAATTGCAGATCTTCGGTGTGAACTTTTAGCCCCTGTTGTGTAATGAAACTTTAATAATGTAATTCTTGTTTTGATTTTGTGCTTTTCCCCCCGATTTCTGTTTCTCCCCTGTGAACCGTGTCTGTTCTGTGGATTGGCAAACACTGCTCATAAGCACTATTTTTATATATGCACACATGCACCTACAATTGAGTTGAGCCTCTCTCAGACACATTTCTGTTTGGAAATGTTGAAATATTGCCTTGTGCAAACACTTACAGTACAGGTACTTTGAACAGAGATCGGTGTTCTGTGCTCCTGAGCTGAGGCTTTGTTGCACTTTAAGAATATTCATCTGTTTATGTTTTTATATTTTAGCCGTTCAGTTGTCAGCAGCACGACTTTCTTACCGTTGCAGAGGTTTATACTGTGAAAATGAGGAGAAAACGAAGACAAACATCTCAATATTGAAAAACACATTGAGTATCTCGTTTTGTCACAACAGCAATATACTGCTAAATCCCAGAGAAAATCACATTCCACCAGTCTGAAAGTGTCACAAACTGTTGGAAGCGACTCCAGCGTGCATTTTGGAGCAGAATGTTGCTGTGTGTTGGTCGGGAACAGTGATGTCACTCTCCCTCATTTAAAGTGAAATGTGCCAGTGTGATTTCATGCATCAAGGAGGAATCTGAATGTGTTTTCTGTGCTTGGCTATAAATAGCAGATAACAGCTCTTTCCAGATCCAGAAATAGGTTCTCTGGAATTGGATTCCAAGCCTCGGAGCACTTTCCTTTTAAACAAGCAAATATGCAGGACATGCATCACCATGTTGAATTAAGAGTGCCACCTTTAAACCCAGCTGGAGCCCCGCCACGTCTGCAAGATGAAGACATCACTACACAAGACAACAGCAGCCTCGTAATGCATGCGACGTAATACAGCTCTTCAGTATAACCGAAAAATACTTCAGTTTAAATGAACTCTGAATTAATGCCTGCTGCTATGCACTTTCAGAATAAAGGTACACGATAGTACAAATAATGTTCCTTGAGGAACAGTTTTGTACCTTTGTAAAAATTGTACCTTATATGGGACTGAAAAAACCTCTTATGATACTGTTCTGTGCCTTTTATGGTACAAGTGAAATGAAGGTACACAATTGTTCTCATATAAAAGGTACAAAATTGTTGGAACAGCTCCTTCTTTATTACAGTATCTGAAAATAAATATGACTGGAAGGGCAACGTGATTTTTATGAATAATTTCCATATTAAAACAAGAATCATCATTTAAAAGTATATGTTTAAAGATACTTATAAACATTCATTTTTAGTTCTATAATACAAAACAACTGGTAAAACATAAAACTATAAGTATTATAAACTAAACATTTAAGGCATTTTAATAAATGTTTGGTAAGCATTTTTGACACTGTTAAGGTGCAAAGTGTCTTGTCACTGTGGTGGTACCTTTCACAAAGTATACAATATTGTATCTGCAGGTTTTTAAAAACAAAGGTACAAAGGTTTTGGTTTCCCATGGTACAAATCATGACCTTAAAAGGTACAAATTTGTTTTTTTTTCTTAAGGTACAATTGTGTCCCATAAAAAGGTACTGCCCCAGTGACAAGGGTTTGTACCTTCTTTGGTACAACATTATGCCATTTTTTCTGAGAGTGTAGGTTAAAGATATCTGGGATAAATCACGTGATTTTACTCTGCTTCTGTCTTTGAAAGCAAAGCAAATAGCATTTTTTTGACTGTCATTTCATGACGTTTGAGCTGTGGGGGAAATCGCATACTTAAAAGTTTACTTTTCAGCACACTGTCGTCTATGGTTTTCTGAGATGACTTATTAAAGGGAAAACCTACTTAAAAGCTACTAATTTTGTGCTTGATCTTTCACCCACAGTATTTCATTTGGGAATAACTGTGATAATGCTACTTTGCAAATGATAATGCTAAATAAAATTTATGAAACACTGTTATATGGGTCAAAGATGAAAAAGCAACAACAAATTTGAGTAATGTAGCTTTAATTTTTCATAATCGTGCAGAAGTTTTGAATTAATTAGCTTATAAGTATTCATATTTGATTCACTTCTGTTTCTATTCATCTTGCATGTAAAATCAAATGTCCTGAAGCTGTTTATTTGCTCTATTTATTAAATAGCTCTGCCTGAATTATTTTCTTAAACTGTTATTGTGCCCCAACAGATTTTAGAGAGAGAGAAAAAAACTGTGAAATGAAAAATTATAGTTGCTGATTGGGCTTTTCTGCCTCATGAAATCATTTGCCTGTTGTTTGTTTCTCTTTAATTAGATCAAACTATGCACAAGGACAAACAAATGATTTGTTTGGTCTAATTAGCCTGAAACCCCTTTTTCTTCCTTTCAATTGCTGGGCTAATTTCTGCAATCGTGTAAGTGCAAGACTAATTTACTGTTTATTTAAATATAATTTCCTTCAAATTCTTTCTCTAATGAGTTTAATTTATCGGCAGTCATAAACAAACGTATATTTCCTGTTCTGCAAATGCTCACTGTCCTCACCTGGGACTGTTCAAGGTCTTTAGAGATCTAGCTCGAGCCTACTGTATTCACACACACACACACACACACACACATGCGATTGAGCAGAGTTGTGTGTGGTAGAAACTGCGGCTTTGATGTGTGCATTTCCCTTGTCCTTTGTCAAAAGCAGCCGGAGAAGCAGAGATTTGTGTGCGTGTGTGTGTGCTGAAGTACGGGGCTCCATTGAAGTGTTAAGAGTGCGCAACTTTCTTCCTCTTTTCTTCCTTCTCTACCGTCCTTTCTCGTATTATGCGAGTCTTTATTATGTGGGCAGAGAGTGACGGGAGGGCGCGTGAAGGGGGTTCTGCTGTTTATTAATATAGGAGGCAGGTTCCCACACACGGAACAATGTGTCAGCCAAGCGAAGCGGCATTGTCGGAGAGCAGAAACTACACCATGCTGGAAGTCAAAGTCTGGGACTCGAGCGAAAAGATGCGCGTCATGTGATCAGGTTCAAAACGCAGCGCGCGGAGCATGTGTGCGCGTCTCAGCGTGAGCGCGCGCGTCTACGTTACTTCAGACGAGACGCTGCAGGCAAAAACACCGTTTTCGTGCACCTGTCAATTGTGAAACTAAAGAATACATTCAAAAATACATTTTTAAAGTGTTTCTTTTGTCATCCTTTATTGTTTATGTAGATTACAACACATATTTTCTCAAAATGATTGTTTTTCTTCTGCACTGAGTCATAAATCTCAGCATTATTTACACCAAACTTAACCAGTTTTATTCATAGCAACTTTTTTTAAAAAGTTTTTGCTATAAAGATTTTTTTCGTTTAAGTACCACTTTCATTATTATGTACTGGCTTATTACCTGTCTGTTATTAAGATATTGGCTGTTTATTATACATATTCTACATGATTTTATTCTACATCCCTAATCCTGCCTCTCTAAACCTATAACTATTCATTCATTTATTCATTCATTCATTTTCGTGTCGGCTTAGTCCCTTTATAAATCTGGGGTCGCCACAGCGGAATGAACCGCCAACTTATCCAGCATGTTTTTTTACGCAGCGGATGCCCTTTCAGCTGCAACCCATCTCTGGGAAACATCCATACACACTCATTTACATTCATACACTACGGACAATTTAGCCTGGAAGCCAGAGCACCCAGAGGAAACCCACGCAACCACGGGGAGAACATGCAAACTCCACACAGAAATGCCAACTGACCCAGCCGGGGCTCAAACCAGCGACCTTCTTGCTGTGAGGCGAACGTGCTACTCACTACGCCACCGTGGCGCCAACCTATAACTACTGCATTAATAAGCAGCAAATCAGAAGTTTATTGAGGCAAAAGTCATAGTTAATGATTTATTAATTAAATTCCTTATTATGCTATAGCATTGCATGCACATTTTGTGCATTGCATGCATAATTTGCATGTTTAAACATTCAATTTTATAGAAAAACAAAAAAGTTGCAATTCTTAGTGTAATCAATAAATGGAGAGGTATGGTGAAACTAAGTCATTATTAATGTTATTATTATTATTAGCCCTGGCAGCGTTGTGGCTCATTGGGTAGTGATGTCGCCTCACAGCAAGGTCGCTGTTTAGAGCCTCGACTGGGTCCGTTGGCATTTCTGTGTGGAGTTTGCATGTTCTCCCCATGTTGGCGTGGGTTTCCTCCGGGTGCTCTGGTTTCCCCCAGAGTCCAAAGACTTGCGCTTTAGGTGAATTGTGTAGGCTAAATCGTCTGTAGTGTATGTGTGTGAATGAGAGTGTATGGGTGTTTCCCAGTTAGGCGTGGCAGTTGGAAGGGCATCCGCTGAGTAAAACAGATGCTGGATAAGTTGGCAGTTCATTCCGCTGTGGTGACCCCTGATTAATAAAGGGACTAAGCTGAAAAGAAAATGAATGAATGATTAGCCCTATTAACCTGCAGTGTCTTCAGCTTGTTAAACCCTCGTGAATGGAGCCCTGATGCGGCAGACATGCTGATGGAGAGACTAACGCAGAGTCAGGAAATTGCAGATGGTATCGGCCAAGTTCAAATGCACTTTCACCCCCTGTCCCTCCTCTTCCCTTCCTGCTATTCTTTTCGCGGCACAAATGGCCGTCAGCTAGGTATGCGTTCATTCATTGTGAGCAGCAGGGGGTCCCTCACTTCAAACTGGCCCGTCTGAAAGAAGGCTGCGAAGTCCCACGGAGTCCCCTGAGCTGTGAGCGGGGCAGACAGGCGTGACTGGACCGGCAGACATCAAAGTGGCTGGAGCTCAGCCCCGCCATCCTGCCCACACCGTGCCCCGCTGCCCTCTCTCCATCCGCCCGGAACAGCCTTCATTAGGACACTGCTACATGGGTCAGTGACGAAGTGTGTGATGGAGGAAAAAGTCAAGCTATTTGAAATGGATTTGTATGCATGCTTTCTATAAACCACTTTCAAGACTTTATATAACTGTAGTCTAACCATTAAGTATTTTAAAAAAAGAATTTAACAAATGAAATCTTCAAAGTCAGGGTTCTTAAATTAGTTTTTCCAACGATGCCATAGAAGAACTATTTTTTAGTTCTCCAAATAACCTTTTAGTGAACCTGTTTGTTTTTTTAATGCATAATAAATAAAATATACTTTTAAAATACTTATAAAATTTTCTTTAAACATATTTTATATCCAGGACAGATATTTATATAACACTTACATGAGCGCCGTAAGAGGTGCACTGCAAAACTAACTGATCTCGACTTCTGTGATAACCTTTTTCCCGCATGTTGGTCACACCACATATTTTTGTATAAATATTTTCTCGTATGAATTGCATTTTTTAAATTCTGTTTGTGAATGCATCTGCATGAAATGTCTAAACTCATCTGAAAAGAAAAAGGATGTGCTTCAAAATTAAAATTTCACTCTTAATTACAAAGAATCAGCGAGTAGCTCATTGAATTAAAGATGCCATTTTAATGTAGAAAGACAGCAGTATTACCAGAATCTCTTTCAGTAACAACTTTGAAGAATCTTCAGTTAATCTTCAACCTTTTATTCATGAAAAATGACATACAATTAAAAAAAAATAGCATGACAATTGCTTTCTGTAACTTCAGACGTCAAGGTTTCAACAGGTCCTTGTCTGTTCTGAGCCGCCGTTGGCCTGGCCAAGAGAGATGTGGAAAGTCCCGGGGTTCACTGAGGGAAGCCATCAGGTGAATAGGCTTTGAACCATCCTGGTGGATGAGAGCGTAGTGGGTGGTGCTCCCTCGAGAGGGACGGCAGTGCAGAGCCCCTGCTCTCATTCAGTCCTCTCCGGGTTTGCACACAGCTTCTCAAGTGGCCCATGAAAGCCCATTACCTCCTTGTGGGAGGGCTTAATTGAAGCTGAAATGCGGAGAGACAATGGTGCGCAGAAACCTGAGTGAACGCAAGTATGAGTGCAGCACTTCCCCATGGCATTAACGGTGGCATAAATGACAATAAAGTGCTTTGTAACGCAGTGATATGGCCCTATATATCTGTCGTGAGGCGGGCCTGCCTCATTAGAGAGCCGTGCACAAAGAAGGACATCAGTCAGGAGGTACACGGGTGACTGCCGCTTCTCGCATCATTAGCTGTCCCAACGATGCCATGCGATACATTCTAGCGCAATATCATAAAAGAGCTACCGAAGAAGAGCTCGGACAAAAAAACTATGCAGATGCTGTGAGGCGGAACATTATTAGTTTATTCACTGTGCAGGTGGCCAGATTACAGAGCTTAGAGGGAGGTGCGATAAAAGGAAACTCCTGAGGATGGCCACCACGCATCCACAGATGAAGCCTAAAGTGCCCATTCTTTTCTCTTTAAAAGCAACTCTGCTTCAAGCTGAGGTGTGTAATTTTTTGGATGGTAAAATAAGCTCTCCGCTTAATATGCAGTGGCACTCACAAGGGTGAAAAGCTTGAACGTTGTTGCTCTTTGCACTTGCATTGCTTTGTGCTCAACTAACACCACTTAGCCAATGACTGGACTGGAAATATAGCCGACAAATGGCGCTTGGTTGAGGACACCTGCTTGAAAACACCTGCAGTTGTACCAATTCAGTAATTTTCTCCTTCTGTTAAATACAAAGGGGCAAATGTTAATCTAGTAAGTTTTCTTCTTCAAATTTCATATTGAATTCCAATTCGGTATGTTACCTGGCATTTGTATAAATCTACAAATCATTTCTGACTGAAAACTGTTTATACACCAACTTCTGTTGACACTTCTTCTTCTTGAAGTACAGTGAAAGTCAATGTGGTCCAGTGTTGTTATTGACCCTACTAACCTTTACTGAATGGGAACAAAACTATTTTACAGCATCTATAAACATGTTCGCATTCCACAAATGGAAGTTATACAAGTTTGGAAGGGCTTGAGGAGAAGTAATTGATGACAGATTTTTTTCAACTTTCCATCTAAACCAATAAGTAAAAAATTCAATAAATTAAATTAAATACATTCTCGCTGTCTCGGTATAAAAACGTATAGAGTTTAAAAATCCAGTTGGACAGAAGCGCAGTGTCTTTTGGCCTAATGGGAAGTGTGTTATATCACTGCATTACCCATCTCCCCCTGCATCACCGCCTGTTGCCATGGAGATAAGAACTGTGCTACAGCTGCATGAGCTGCATGGCCCTAGTTACTACAGACACAAAACCCATGCAATTAGACGCACACACAAAACACACACACTTCAGTGACTCTGTTTACTGGATTATTATGCACAGTTATCTATTTCTTTTGAGCGCATGGCATATATGGACATTTTAACAGAATTAATAATATGAATATATATTTCTTTCGCAGTGTCCTCTTAAAAACAATCCTTTGCTGACATCTGTGGTTGCATGAAGAAATTGTAACACTCATGGAAAAGCTTTTTATTGTGGAAAATGTTCTTTTAAAGTCTAAATGTTATATGGGAAACTTATAGAAATAGTTCACCCAAAAATGAAAATATACTCACCCTCAAGCCATCTTCTGTTAAATGACTTTCTTCTTTCAGACTAACACACAGTTGTTTCAATCTTGATCCTGGCATTACCATACTTTATAATGACATTGAGTCTTTTTTGAAGCTTCCAAAAGCACATAAATACATCTTAAACTAACCAATACACCAGAGTTTAGCACCAACTTGCTTCAACACACCTCCCAGGGAGTTGCTAGTTAATCTAGTATATCTAGTAAGAGCTGGTTCAGTATGATTAGCTGGTTCAGGTATGTTTGATTAGGGTTAGAGCTAAACTCTCCAGGACACTGGCCCTCCGGGACCAGGTTTGGTAAGCTATATGCTGTCAGGGTTTTAATGTGCAAAAAACTCAAGCTCTCTTACAGTAAACTCATCTAACATTTGAACTTTTGAGGCCCCGTTTACACTAGTGCGTTTTCGCTTTAAAACGCATAGGTTTTGCTACGGTTACGCCATCCGTCCACACTACGCCGGAGTTTTCGAGCCACGAAAACAGAGCGTTTTGGAAACGCTGGAGAGGCCGTTTTCATTCTAAAACGCTGCTGCCCCGTCCCAGTGTGGATGTGGGAAAACGGAGACCTTTGAAAACGGAGGCGTGGCTGCTGAGATCCGCTACGTGATCGGGGCTTTTGGGTCATTGCGTATCCTTCCCTTATTCGTCAAGCGCACATGACTATAACGCCACCGGAAGACAGCAGACCAGCCTTCACTGTAAACACTGTATTTTTGATAGCCATGGATGTTTTATATTCATTTGTTACTTTAAGTAACAACTCGACCTCGTCGTCTGTCCACAAAAAGACCTCTCTTGCTTTCTTTACCATCGCGTTCATCGTTCAACCAGTGTTTGTTGACTAACAATAACCAAATGCCGAGCGAGACACGTGCTTCCTGTTTATACTTGAACGCGCATGCCCAGAGTGCGCGAATGGTCACGTGATATACGTTTCTGGTGGAGTAGTGTAGACTGAGATCTGTTGAGAGATGCTGGGTGAAACGCTAGTGTGGGCGCGGATCGTTTTAATGCTAAAATGCTGTTTAAAACTAAAACGCACTAGTGTAAACGGGGACTTAGATTTGCATTTTTAATCACTTTCCAGCAATTTGTTATGCTCATTTGTCTGCTCTCCCCAGAGCTTCTATGACAAATGTGTCTCTCATCATGTGCTATACATCGAGTAAACTTTGCTCTCACTAGTGTAAGCAGTGTAAATCCTCCTGTGATTTTCTTTTTTCTTATTCAATAATTTCCCAAATGACGTTTAACAGATCAAATAATTTTTCAAAGTATTTTCAATAATATTTCTTCTTCTGGAGAAAATCTTGTTTATTTCCGCTATAATAAAAGTAGTGTTTTATTTATTTATTTTTTTACCACTTTAAAGTCAATATTAATAGTCCCCTTAAGCATTTTATTCCCCCCAATTGTTTACAGAACAAACCACTGCAATACAATGACTTGTCTCATTAACCTAACTTTTACCCAACTAACCTTGTTAGGCCTTTAAAGCTGAACACTAGTATCTTGAAAAATATCTAGTAGAATATTATGTACTGTCATGATGGCAAGACAAATAATATATATTTTTTAGAAATAAGTAAATAATACTATTATGTTTAGAAATGTGTTGAAAAAATCTTCTCTCCGTTAAGCAGAAATTGGGGAAAACACCATAATTGTATTAATTCAGGAGTTAATGATTCTGACTGTATACTGAACAGAGTCACGTACAATATAGTAACATACAGTAACTTTTTCCATATGTGTTGCCCCATGCATTCCTCTCACTTGCCACGCATCATATCCTGTTTTCTTTCTTTTTCCTTCACAAGCCTTCATCTCATCACTTCACGCAGCAGAAATTGGCCTTTTACACAGTTTTATCAGTTCATCTTTGCTATACTCCCTGAACATTCTTATGGAGCACTACTGTATGTTTTCCTGACATTCTTTACATTCATTTGTGTGTATGTTGCGTTAGAATCACAAGTGTGTTGAAACCCTCTCAGAGTCAAATTCTGTGTAGATGACAGTGGATATGCCTTTAAAAGACCTCAAGGAAATAATACATATATTGTTTTAAAGAGACCCTATTATGGGTTTTTGAAAATGACCTTCCTTGCAGTGTGCAACACAGCTCTCAGTGAAAGAAAACATCCAGCTGAGGTTTAAACCTCACCTTGTTTAAAAATATAGATTTTTAATGAAAGATTTGACTCAAAGTCATTAAAATGATTTGTCGTTCGTCTGGATCTTTTGCATGTTCATATCAATGTTGATGCAAAACCATACCAAATATGAAGTGCCGGATCTGGTAAACCGTGAATGTGCCATTCCCTTCAAACACTAGCAGAGTGCGGGTGTCTTTAGGACTGATCATGACTGAAGATAAGTGAACGTTCTGGTTATTAATGCAACAATCTACCCTGCAACAGGGGATTCATCGGCTGTTTGTTAAAGGAAGGATCAGAAAACGCTATTGATGTATGGCACTTTGTCAGAGCTTGACAGGAACTTGATCAGTACAGTTCATGATCAGTTTCTTCCTCCATTTCACAAGTGTAAGTAAGTGTGATTAAAATGGTTGCCTCCTTGTTTTATATGTATTTAATTGTGTTTTGTTACTTGTAATCGCTCCAAGTGGCTTGTACTGTATCTGGTTAACTCTTTATATTAACATCGCATCTAAAGCCACTGTCAGGGTTCTGCCACTCCTGTCTTGTTAATTCTTGTTTTGGTGGCAGAGTCCGAACACTAGCTCTGTCTAGTCCTGTGCATTGTCATTGTGTCTATGTATGAGTGCCAGTTGTGGGCGCGCTTGGACCGTGCCGCTTCCGTTTGATACGGGCGCGTGGGGTCTGGGCCTGTTCGTGATTGCGCACTCTCGTCCTGGTGTTTGTTTGTGCTGTCGGCATCACGCTGTTTCATTCTCAGCGTCCTCGTCTAGTTGGTTCTGGTTTGGGATGGCGCTGAGATGAAGCATGCGCACTGCATATGTGTGAGCGCACAGTAAGATGTTTTCATTTTATCATGTGCTTGTGTCTTGCGTTCAGTCTTCTGTTGTGGTGTATGTATACATGTCGTCATGTGAGCGTGCAGTTAATGAGTTCTCTCATTGGCTGCGTGTTCTAGTCTCTATGTGAGCACATGGCTTGTGGTGTCATGTGCTCTCCCGCCTATTATTTAGCCCCACCCTCCTTGTTAACCCATTATTAGTCTATCATGTTCACCTGTTTGTTTGTTAATCATTTCTGCTTTAAATTCTCCTCATGTCTGCTCTCCTGTGCCAGTTCGTTGTCGATCATCCTCCAGTCTCGTGTCCAGCCCTGCTCTTTCCCTGCCAGCCCAGTCAAGTTTGTTTTTGCCTTTTTATTAATGTTTTCCCCCTCGGGTTGTTTATTTTGCCTTTTATTTTATTTTATTATAAATAAAACCCTTATTTGTGCTGCACCTGAGTCCTCGCTCTCCTTTCCCTACTACCACAACCGTGACAGAAAACGTGGTGCGTGTCACTTTCATTATCGATTTAAATGCATTTGTGAGCTTGCGATCTTCTGCCGTTTGTCATTGCTATGGCCACCGTCAGCTGTTTTTACACATGTGCAGCAGTTAGGTTTCAAAATAATTCAGCTTTTGTCAATGTGTGGATTAATACTGCATGTGTGTCATTGTGTTTGAGCAATATGCTGGTGTTTAACGGCATTTCTTTAATGCACTCTTGCATTGGGCTCACACATATACTCTGCACTCTGACTACTTCAACAATGTTGATAAGCCAATCACAACAGACTGGGTCATCAAACCAATCAGCGCAGATTAGCATCGCACTAAGGAGGAGTTTGGCAACAAATGAATCGCTAAACAAATTACATTGGAGTAGTTGGGATAATTAGGTAAAAATAAATGCATATTATAAGACAATGAAAGTGTTTTTTGACCTTGCAGCCGGTTCTTACAGACCCCCAAAACCAAAATATGACCTATTATGCATAATAGGGGCTCTTTATTGTATGTTGAGGATTGTATTTATGTGAATTTCTTAAATTCAAGATTAAAAACTTTATGAATAAGTAATGGTGCATTTACATAATATAACTTCCATGTCAAATTAGATTTTTTTTTAAAAATGTATTTTAGCTGTTCTTTTGCATGACAAGGGCATTTTGTTGGCTATAAAAGGCAACATTTTGAATGCTAAAGCTATTTAAAGCTAAAGCTAAAATTTTGGAAAATAATGCTGTTATTTTTTTTTGTAAGTTAAAAAACATGATTATGTCACAATAGTGATGTCATGCATATGCGCTTTATCTGTCCAGTCTATAGGGATGAATGTGTTTGTGCAGATGTGCTGTATTTCTTTACAAAATGATAAGGAGTTAACATGTTTTAGTCATTTTCGTGGATCTGTGTTAATGGGGATGGTTTCGATTAGGGATGCAAAATATTTTGACTGCCATATCAGTATCGGACAATAAATGCAGATGTTTAATGTAGTAGGCACTGGCCCAAACAAAACTATTAGCACAAATGGCCCAAACAAATTTAGCAAATTTTTGCTTGCTAGAAAAAAGTCAGATAAAAAGTGAAAGAAAGAAAAAAAAAGAGAATTTACGAATTTCAATTCCTAAATGATCTTGTGAAAAGAAAGACCTGTGTGTTTCCTATTAAAATGGTTTTCATTGTTTTGTTTTTGTAGTCAGTTTTTAAAAAAATATGTTATATATTATAAATACAAACATATAATATAAAAATTTTAAAATGTTCAGCCTATATAATAGCCATTGGCTTTCAAATATAGAGTTATCAAATATTGTACCAGATAAATATTGTTGTATTTATCATAATATTATACTATATTTTGACCTACAATAAACGAATACTTCTGTAAGGATCCATTTATTAGTCCAATGACGGAGCTAGCAGTATGGGTGAAGGTAAATGCATGTAAGCCTTTTAGCACATGTGAAAAGAAATATTTTTACTTATGAAAACGTATTTTAATTCGTTTCCAACTCCGAATTTAATCTGACTCCAATTTATTATAATTTAAATGCTCATACATAAAGAAAGTTTGATTCAACCACTAGATTATATGATATTAAGTCAGTGATTGTCAGGAAATATGAGAGTTTAAACAAGAATTTTACATTCATTTGTCAGGCAAAGATTTTCCATTCCAATTCACATAATTACACAAGATAAGCCAATTCAGATTGTACAACAGAGTTAATATTTGATACCTGACCATGTAAAAAAGACATTACAACATATAAGCTCTAAGACAGAGCCCAGAAACTTATACATTGCAACGGGGTCTTCTGGTTACAGAATCCCCCTGGCCTGTACAACATCTTTACCTTATATACCCAACAGGGCATCACAGTGACCCTTGCCTAGTGTATTGATGTGTTAATCATCTCTGGAGGGGGAGCATCTGGCAGAGATTTTATCAAAGTCATAACCAAATTCAACAAATACCAGTGAAATATTACAATGACCTTAAGACCACTTTACCAATCACACAGAGACATTTAAAATGATACCAAACATGAATATAAAGCTACAAGATACACCATATTAAAACCTTGAACATTTTATGTGAAATGTGAGTGATCTACTCTGATGGAGCAAGAACATACAGTCAGGAAGATAAGCTCAGGATGATTTGAATAGAACAGTTGAACAGCTGGTCTTCTGATCTTCTCCTCAGATTAGCCAGTGCATTGTTTTAATGCCTGACCATTCTCGTGGTCTTGTCTCGTGGAATTCCATAACAATTTTCAGGGTTTATTATCATGGAGAGATATAGCCTATTCTTACACTTCTCTAAGATCCAAAGAAATACATTTTAATTTCATTTTGATTGCACATCATTTTCTTGTAAATATCCCCTAAATGTGTTACAGATAGTTAATAATAATTGACACTAAAACTGTGTGCTCATTGTTTGGTATGTGTTATGTTCAGTAACCACATATAACATAATAACATCATTTTAACCTAATTCAGTCTTTTTATAATATTTTTACAGTATATATTGCTTTTGAAGGGCGACACAGGGCTTAGTGTTTACTGTCGCCTCATAGCAAGAAGGTGGTTTGAGTCCCAGTTGGGTCAGTTGGCATTTCTGTCTGGAGTTTGCATGTTCTCCGCGTGTTCAAAGACATGCGTTATAGGTGAACTGAATAAACTAAATTGTCCATGGTGTTTGTGTGTGAATGTGTGTTTATGGATGTTTCTCAGTACCGGGTTGCAGCTGGAAGGGCATCCACTGTGTAAAGCATATGCTGGATAAGTCTGGCCGTTCATCCCACTGTGGCGATGCCTAATGAATAAAGGGACCAAATCCGTAAGAAAATGAATGAATGAATGTTGCTTTTGAATATGTTCCGCTAGTTTAATGCTGGGCGCCACGGTGGCGTAGTGAGTAGCACTTTTGCCTCACAGCTAGGAGGTCGCTGATTCGAGCCTCGGCTGGGTCAGTTGGCATTTCTGTGTGGAGTTTGCATGTTCTCCCCGTGGTCGCCTGGGTTTCCTCCGGGTGCTCCGGTTTCCCCGACAGTCTAAAGACATGTGGTATAGGTGAATTGGGTGGATTGAATTGGCTGTGTGTGAATGGATGTTTCCCTGAGATGGGTTGCAGCTGGAAGGGCATCCGCTGTGTAAAACATGTTCTGTGTAACACATATTCTGTGCGGATCATTCCGCTGTGGCGATTAATCAAGGGACTAAGCCGAAAAGAAAATGACTGAATGAGTTTAATGCTACCTATTTTACCATATGGCACTATTTTATACTCAAGCAATATCAACAAAACCAGAGTCACTTGGCTTTCATTGAAAATACAACCTTATGTAAGCTCAAGTTTACATAAGGCTATCTATTGTATAAGAACACGTCAACAAGAATGTTGTGCTTGAATGGCAGCTTCACACAAACAAAAAAACAAGCCTTAGTTAATGATTTGGGCTGATGGTGAGATCGGAGCGAGTGTGATTTCTGTGTTAGTCAACAGCACAGTGATCACGCACTTGTTCTGCTCAATAAACGCAAGAGGAACACCTGTACCATGAAAAAGGAGTGTTTTGTCACCAGATAGAGCCTCATCTTGGATGTGTGATTTTACTGTGTGCAGCGAAGCAGCGAAATCTGAAGGCAATTACCATGGAGAGCACACACTCCTCAACCAGCCAGCCTATGCCAACACGCTGTGTGCCCTAATGAGGTGTGACCAGACTCATGAGCTGCCATGGAAACTCCCACCAAGCCGCTGCAGCGCCATCAAATCTTCTATATGATAAACCCCACCTCGCCGCTCTGCGGTAATGGATAAACGCCTGGAGGAGGAATTACGGCCTGATAGTTTAGCTGTGAAACCAAATCATGTAATAGGACGCTTAAAGGGCCAGTTCGCTTAAAAATGAAATCTGCTGCTGATTTTCTCACTCTCAGACCATCTAAGATGTAGGTGACCTTTTGTTTTCAGTAAAAGATTTTTAGCTACAACCTTAGTCCGTGATGATTTATAAAATGCAAGTAAAAATAAAAACAATGACTGGCACTTGTCACAACATAGGTTGGGGAAGAGCCCAATCATTCAATCACTATCAAATGGGTATATAATCAGTAGCAATTGCTCTGTGCCAGCTGACTATTTTCTCTGGATTGCCTCCATCTCCACGTATCCTCCTCATATTCGCTCATTTTTTCTCTTTTCTTCAAAACTACACTCATATGGGAGTTTGAATGCGTAGCTCAAGTCAAGCTTCCTTCAAGGACAGGATGTTCAAGCTTCCTTTAAGGACAGCAAGCCAAGTTCATTTACCATTATCTATCAGGACTGACTGAGCTGGCGAACTGGTGAAAAACAATCAAAACAAACTGAATACTTATGGCTCCCCAAGACACTTATGAAGCAAAGTGACTGGCATTGAAACTAGAGATATTGGCACCTACTCAAAGGCGTGATAGCGGAGTACAATTCGTGAACCAGCTGAATGGCAGTTATCCTGTGAAGTCAGTTCACGCTGAACAGTAATTTGTGAATTTGACTAATCCAATTGCATCTGTTCTTCTGTAAGTCAGCACTTACTAGATTACTTGATCAGGACCGAGCGAGTCTTTAGGTTAAGTTAGCTAAAACCATAATGTAATATTTTAATGAACCTCTAAACAACTTAAGATAAAAGGCATAGGAGCTTTCATAAATATATTAGTATTAAACAATTTTAAGTAATTAACTTTTTAGTGCTTGCTGATTGGTTTGATTTATAAATCACTTTGTTATCTTGCACCACTGCCCCTCAAACAATGTGTGGGTTTCTGTAAGGACAATACTACTGTAAGAATTGGAAAAAGATTTAATATTGTCTATCACTGCATGAGCTTGGACGACTGCATCCATATAATTTGGATTCATCTTTTAATGCCTCCTCCTTCATTTTACCCTAGACATGCTTAATAAGGTTCATGTCGGGTGACAGGGCGGGCCAATTCTGGAGCATCTTGACCTTCTTTGCTTTCAGGATCTTAGAGGTGGAGGCTAAAGTATGAGAAGAAACGCTATCTGCTGAAGAGTTTGCCTTCTCCTTTGTAATGTAATTGGCAGCACAAATATCTTGATACCCCAGGCTGTGGATCCACTCTGCAGATCTCTCACATGACCCCCATGCTGAATGTACCCTCAAACCATGATTTTTCTTTTACCAAACTTGACTGATTTCTATCAGAATCTTGGGTCCATGTGGGTTCCAAAAGGTCTTCTGCAGTATTTGTGACGACTGGGATGCAGTTCAATAGATGACTCATCCTTCCTGACACTTTTCCAAATGATGAACTAGAAGTCAAGCTATTATTTGTTGCTTTTACAACTGAAATAGACGACAAGACTTTTGTCATGTGGTGTATGTGTGTATTGTACTATTTGTAATTGAATATTGTTAATTTTGTGCCAACATCCTGCCCGGCACATTACAGCTAACTCTAGCATAATATGTCATGTTGTATATTGTATACAAACAAATGAAATAAACTAAAACTAAACTAGTCAACAACTCACTGATTTAAATGATCTGGTCAGAGCTACACTGTAAAGTAAAAAAAAAAAAAGGTTTATTTCCGGCAGCTGGGGTAACAAAATAAACTGTAAATAAACGGCCATTAAATTACAGAAATGTAAAATAACAGCGGTTGAATTAAAATTTCTGGCAACTTTCTGTAAGGAAATTTCTGTAATTTAATGTCCATTATTTTACAGTAAATTTCTGTAATTTAATGGCCGTTATATTACGGTTTAATTCAAGCTCTCCAGCTGCCGGAAATAAAACCGTAAAATTAAGGATTTTTTTTACAGTGTAGTCTACAGTTAATAGTTTGCTTATTTAAATGATCTGGGCAGAACGAGTCTTTAATCAATGAGTCACCAGTGAGGTGGTCCCATGAAGTGCTTTGAATTGTGATTTTTAGTTTGATGTGTGGCGTAATTTCAACTTAAGGATGGGACACGAGACATAGAGTAGCTCTGTCCCTTGATTAAAAAACATCCATTAGCATTTAGTTTTTATCACAGCTCTGCCAGTGAGAGAAGCTGGCAAATGTGACGCGTCTTGAAAGGGGCGGGACATGTCAGATACTAGAGAGCATTTGATTGGTCAGAAGATGTGATGAGAAAATGAAGTTATGTCAAAAAATCATCAGTCCATTTAGGCAGAGGTGATAAACTGCTAGCTTTGGATGTTTATATCTTCTAAATGTGAGTTTTGTCACTGTTTTGGAGCACATTTCATAGATATCCTTAAAAGCAACATACTGATACTAACATCAAAAAACTTTTATTTTGATTTCATAGGGACTTGAAATGATCCATTCAGAGTAAGTCTACAGTTAATAATTCACATATATAAACGGTCCAGACAGAGTGAGTCAATGACTCACTGACTCAAATGATCTGGTCAGAGTGAGTCTACAGTAAAAATAACAGGTTAGTTGCAACACATTCATCTCTTTTTGTCAACCACCAAAAAGGCAGTCATCGTATGAAAGTTAGTGGAAAGAAATTTTAAATATGAATATTTTTCTTGCAAAGAAATGGCATTGATTCTCGTCATACTATTCTCTATATTTATTATGAATGGACGCACTGGTTGGACTTGTTTTAACCTGTTGAAGAAAGCCATTGTAGACCTTGAAAGAGCCATGAAATTTTTGCCTTTCCCTTGAGGGTTAGTAAATCATGTACTAATTTTCCTTTTTGGGTGAACTATCCCTTTGAGTACATTAGAAATATATATATATTTTTAATCCTTGGCTCAAGTGAAAAGTACTTTTACTAGAGTCATATTTTATTCAGGCATCTGTACTCAAGTAATACTGTGTAAGAAATGAGTCTGCCTCAACCCAACTTCCACTCTAAATGGTGAATTGATGCTCATTTCCCAAAAGGGCTGACTTATGAGAGAACAGTTTGTTGTCTCTGCATTGATTGAGGTGACTACATCTCGACCAAATGGTACCAGCTGTAGAATGGGGATGGGTGTGGCGCACAGAGAACCATCTCATCTGTGGTGTTGAAACTGCTTTAACATAGAAAGATATAGAGAATACAGCTGGGTCAACAGCCAAGGAGCAACTTAATTTACATCTAAAGGCAAAGCTGAAATAGTATAAAGGTTTGAGTTTTATGAATGTTGAGGGTTCATTCTGACTCCAGTGAACCTAAGGTTCTGCCGTGTATTTTGAGACTGCTATGCTGAATAAACATCTTCATTGAGATTTCCACGCGTCCTCATTTTTCTTACACTGTGTACTTTCCATATGACTCTTTCAGATGAAATGTCACTTTAATATTCGACTTCAATTTCAACAATGACATGTATAAAAGAGAGCCATTCAAATGCATTTAAGAACCATGAATACACACAAACTATTATTCATTTAATACAACAATAATTCAAGAAACTGTAACAGTTCGTTTGGCTTGGCATGAGGCAGAAGCCTTCAGATTCTTGGCAGATATTTAAGATATTTATGCTAGTATGTCTTTTAAAACTGCCAGGATAAACTGAGAAAAATAAATAGCTCAGTTTCTTGGGCAAGAATATTAGTAATTGCTCTCCTCTGATCTTCAGGGCTTTATGTTGATAAAATAAATCATTTTGTAATTTGGCATGTTTTAAAACTTTCTGGCATAAGTTTCCTCAATGCTGACCTTCTCCACTCCCCTTTTTAAGTGCAATTTTGAAGTGTTTCTTGATTATTAATGTGTTACATTGGAAAGTCACTCTACCCTATTTTTTCATTCCTGCATGGTGATATTTCTAAAATAGAGCTGTCAAGCGAATGCATTAAAATCTGTTCATTCCATAAAAATAATGTGTTAAAAATTAATATCATAAAAAATCAACTACATGTCCCAACTTTTCCTGCAAAATAGATTGCTATAGTGATTGACTGTATGCTGTATTGTTATATGCTGAATGATACAGAAATAAAACTGATTTAAGAGTCTCTCACTTTCTCTATGTGAATGTGTGTGTGCATGCGTGCATGTGTCTGTGCGTACGTGTGTGTGTATATGCACGTGTTGTATATAACAATTATTTTATTTTTAAAATAATATGATTAAAAATACTTAAAGTATATATTAAATGTACCGAATCATTCATCTTCCTTTGGCTTAGTTCCTTTATTCATCAGGGGTCACCACACTGGAATGAACCGCCAACTTATCCAGCATATGTTTTACACAGCAGAGGCCCTTCCAGCGGACACTACGGCCAATGTATTTTATTCAGTTCACATATAGCGCATGTCTTTGGACTGTGGGGAAAACCGGAGCACCCAGAAGAAACCCACGCAAACACGTGGAGGACATGCAAACTCACGCAGAAATGCCAACTGGCACAGCCGGGATCGAACCAGCGACCTTTTTGCTGTGAGGCAACAGTACTAACCACTGAGCCACAATGCTGTCCTAATGTACAGAATATTACAAATAAATAAATTAATATATATTGTTATTATTATCATCATTATCAAGTAAAAGGCTGTAATTTTGTAACTTTATTCCATAATTAACATGCATCTTTGTTTTTAAAATAGAGTTGCCAAGCAAGTGCATTCAAATCAGTTCACTCCATAAAAATTACTATGAAAAAACTTAAATTTTGGACTTCATTTATGCATACACAAAATAATAGAAATTGATAAACTGTTGTTTATTGTTGTTATTAATAATAATATATTTAATAATTAAATTATATTTATTCAATCATTTTCTTTTCGGCTTAGTCCGTTTATTAATCAGGGGTCGCCACAGCAGAATGAACTGCCAAATTATCCAGCATTTGTTTTACGCAGCGGATGCCCTTCCAGCCGCAACCCATCTCTGGGAAACATCCATACACACTCATTCACACACATACACTACGGACAATTTAGCCTACCCAATTCACCTGTACCGCATGTCTTTGGACAGTGGGGGAAACTGGAGCACCCCGAGGAAACCCACACAAACACGGGGAGAACATGCAAACTTCACACAGAAATGCCAACTGGCACAGCCGAGGCTCGAACCAGGGACCTTCTTGCTGTGAGGCAACAGCACTACCTACTGCGCCACCGTGTCGCCTAAATTATATTTAATAACAATATGTATAAATATTAATATTTTTTTTGTATTTAATATTATTTATCTATTATATTATATAATAAATATAATTATTTATTATATTTCTTATCATTTCAGGACATCAAGAAATGATAAATAATAGAAAATAGAAAATAATTTCTATTTCACTTTTCTCTCTAGAATGTAAAATGTGTATGCCCAAGGTCATGACAAAGTATGTGTTTATGTTACACAAAGTAAGATAAGATGGCCATGTTTCAACTTTCTTTCAATTAACTTTAAAAGTTATGCAGGTTTAAAATGTAATGCAAGTAGAAATGACTAATGACGATCTAATTTTTTCAGTGTGTTTAACTGTAATTTAATTATAAATCTGATGACGCAAACTCAAATATTTATGTACAAATCAATGGGAAAAAGAAAGAAGTATGTTTTGACAAATATGCCATTTAGTGAACTGCACATGCCATTTCTGCCCCTGGAATGAGGCAGTACTCAGAGCAGGAATCTCTGTGGGAGGTGTAAGACTCTCATTCAGAAGAAGATGACCACAGAAGAGCGCAACAAAATTGCGGAACGGGGGGTGAGCGGCTGCTGCTGTACAGGTTGCAGGTCCCAAACATCTCGCTCTATCTGTCCACTCAGACTTTGTGTCCACCAATGGCACATTCCTTCCTCTTGGTCAGTCTTGTGTTTATTTCCAAGGAGCAGTCTTTTTCCCAGGTCCCTCTTGGCCTCAGAGCGAAGGCTTTTGGCAGAGATCCACGCGGCACAAAAGGCCCGGGCATTCCAGCTGTCTGTCTCTAATCCCCGGTGTCAGCTCGTGTTAATGTTGCAGCGTGAAATCTGAAGGCGCAAAGCGGCGTGCAATATTAAAAAACCATCGTCAGAATTCCTCTGGAAAGGCAATAGTCTGCTGGTGGCATTAGTGGAGGTTGGTGTGTTCTCCGTCTTGGAGTGATGATGTTTTGAGGTTTTCTTCTGCTCGGAGGTGTTGGAGAAGAAGACGCTCGTGAATGCCGCTCTCAGACACTTGCTTCGGCGCGGGAAGAAAAGGGAAAGTGACTGACGCAGAACTAAAGCTGCATTTCCGTTTTTTTCTCTGTGCTCCGTCAGCCTGGAAGAGCAGACAATGGGCGAATGTCACGGCTCTGTGGACGGCTGATTATCTCATGTCCTCCTCCTGCTGCTCTCTGAAGATCCACAAATGCTCAGCACCTACTGGAACAGACCCACCTGTGTGCTGCTTCAGTCACTGTGCAACAACTTGCACAATAAACCGTTCAGTTTGTATCTGTTGTCTGTTGTTGTTTATTATGTAGCCTATATTATAGTTAAACTATTTATTTAATTTAATAATCCAAAGTCTCGGTGAAATGAAATAGTATATTGTGCTCCAAAACAGTGACAAAATTTGCATTTAAATGATATACAGTATATATCCAAAGCTTGCAGTTTGTCACCTTTGCCTAAATGTATTGAGGTTTTTTGACATTACCTCATACTCAAGTTTCTTATTAAAACTTCTGACCAGTCAAATGCTTTGTAGTGTCTTAACATGTCCCCTTCAAGATGCTTTTCATTTGATGTGCTTGAGCTCAACCACTCTCACTGGCAGACCTGTGATCAAATTTAAACACCATTGGCTGTTTTTTTTATAAAGGGGAGGAGCTGTTTTATGTCCCACCTTGTCTTCATGTTTCAGTAGGAATTACTTCACACATTGAACGAAATTGCACTTTTCAAAGCATTTCACAGGAGCTTTAAATATTAAAGTGGTGGGTTGGTTTCATTATTTAAAGGTGCAGAAGGTTATTAGCCCCTTTCACACAGTGATACTAGAAATATCCAGAAAATGTCCGGAACGACTTCACCAGTAAATTGAAAAAAGCATTGTTCACGCAGACGAGGACGTTCCGTAATTTTTCCGAAAAAAAAAAACATTCCCACATCCATTCCAAAATACCTGCGCTTGTGTTTGTACACATAGAGGGGTACAAACTTTTAACAGTAACTCACTTTTATTTAAAGCTTTAGCATTCACGCAGCTGTTTTGTCCCAGAGACATCCAATGGCAGCAGGGCGAATCACAGCTAAATGTTTATAGATTTGACTACATTACTAATTCTGTGGATGGATAAGTATCGTGAACATCTTCGATGAAAACATATAGAGGGACACTTTCACATGTCGAGATGTACATACTGTATGTGTGTGTTTTTTTAGCGCTCACCGGGGCACTTCATACGCGTCCAGTAACTGAAGCAGAGCTTGAAGGTAAACAAACAGCAGTTTATCATAAGCATTTTATTGATAATTTTTTTCACAGTTGGCATTAAGAAGGAACTTAGAAACGTTATCTGACCAACAACTAGCAGTTAAATGTGTCTGGAAAAATATTATAAGGCTTTTATTTTCTCAAACAGCACAGACGTGAATGCGTCTGAATGTTCTGATTGGTTGGAGTAGATGTCTCACGTCAGCGTGTTCTAAGCATGAACGTGTTTTTTCCGGCAATGTTTCTTCTGCATTCACACAGTGCAGCATTCTGGCAAATTACCGGTATTTTCAACAAGGGCCTGTTCACACATGCAGAAAGGTGTGTGAGTGCAGCCTGATCTCACGAGAAAACGTAAGTATTTTACGTTTTGGCTAATTCGTACGAATTTGTACTAGTTCAGTCATAGGAAAATGTACGATTTAAAAAAGGAGGCGTGGCACCTAACCCCACCCCTAAACACAACCGTCATTGGTTGATGAGCAAATCGTACTGAATTGTACGAATTACATCGTACGAATTCATACGAATTTGCCTTTTTTTTAAAAGTTACGAATTGCCGTCAGATAGCGTTGGTATGTGTGAAAGGGGCTATTGTCTCCAGAAACATTTAGACAGGTATTTTTATGATTTAAAACTCTTATAGTCACACAAAGCTTGTGTAGATTCTGTTGTTTTACGAATGGGTCATAAGCACGAAAGTGTTGTTCAGCCACTGAAATCCGGCGATAGATTGATGTGACTATTTTCAATTTCATAAGGGATCTTTTACATCATCAACAATGTAGATTTTTATCGCGTTTACCAGCAGGGCATATTCCACCTAGCCTGAAGTTGGTTTTATATTCACATTGGTTCATTTTTGAACAATGACAACCTGTGACAGGGTCCCTATATTGTTTACAATGCTACTTTGAACATTCGGTCTGAAATAGCATATAAGTATGGCTTAGTAATAAGTGTAATTCCTGCATCCCTATGGCCAAGCACTAAGCATAGTTGCTTTAGGACAAAACGCTTGAGAGAGACGAGCAATCCTGAAATATGAAATATTGCACATTATGACAAGTTTAGCTAACTGAAAACGTGCTAGATATTATACAGTTTTTCGTTGGGAATTGTAGCATCATAACGTACTATAAAGTTTTCTAACAGGCGAATGACGTGATCGAGTGCAGGGCTATTAAATTGGCGGCCTGCAGGCCAAACTTAGCCCCAAGAGAAATTTGTTCCGGCCCTCCAAATAGTGTGACCAAGACATCAAAAATAAATTTAGTTCAGTCGAAAACCTGACGCTATAGGTATGAAATGACGTGCGTCTGTTCAATACAGCACGAGCTTCAGTTGAAGGCTGCGCAGAGAGTCACCTGACATTAAGCCAGCGGCGCGAGCAGCTGAAAACACTTGGATATTTAATCATAAAGGCTTCTCAATGCTGCATTTCTGCTGCATGGAAAGAAACTGCTGCGAGTAAACAAAGTTATGCCACCTGTGCGACAGTTTAAAGTTCTGATCTTATACACCAAGGCTAATACACATGCACACTGGAATAACTATAGCAGCGGGCTGTTCACATATCACATCTTTTCCGCTCGCAAGTTAATTTTTTCCAATGTAAGATTATATGCCAATATGCACATGCAAACGGAGCGATGAGAGTTGTGCGTGACTTTCAGTGCAATGTAAACAAAAGCTAGGCTATGTTAGACGAATTATGACAAATTATTCAAATGATTATGTATGTATGAACACAGATGATAACAACCGTTCATTCAAATATTTACCTAATATAAAACTTCTATTTACATTAGACGTGATAACCGTGAAACCATGATTCTTCTATATAGACTATATAATCGTACAACCAAAACCTATGCAGTTCAAAACATAACATATGAATGTGTCTGAATGTAGAAGAAGCCTACTTAAGCAATGCACTGCTTTTGTTGTGCTTTGAAATACAACATTTGAATGTTTGTAAAAAATAAAAATTAAAAAGCCACATTGTACACTACAGTGATGTTATGTAGTTTCAAAATACAATATGTTAACATTTTAATGTAGAAAAATACACAAAGTGGGTGTCTAAAGGAGCAAAAATACAACATATGGACTCATGTACAGTATGGACTTATATGCTGTTGTATCATCAGTCATATTGCAAGTCATAACTCTCTGGCCCCTCATTTGGGATGCTTTTCATGAACTGGTCCCCATGACAAACTACTTGAATAGATCTGGGTTGTCTACTGTCATCTTTTTTCTGATTTCAGGAGGTGTGGCTTTGGGTGGCAGGGGAGGGTCTGTGTTTTCAAAGCTATTGTGCTAATGGTTAGCATTTTGGCAGATCACCTACTGCACCTTTAAACATTACATCACATGTACTTTCTATCCAGTGACAAAAAACCTGTACATTTTGTAATTTTTTTTGCTTGTCTTGTTTAGCCCAGCCCACAGTCAAATCCTATTGGTCCACAACCCTATTTCTCATAAGTGCATATTAAACACCAAAGGCTTCTGATTGCCTCACAGTATTTGCACATCAATAAGGCATAAACGTGAAATTATATGAAGGTACAAGTATGATTAAAAACATCAGTTATGAATAGGGATTATTAATAATGAAAGTAAACAGATACAATCAGAAAGTTTTTTTATTTGCATATTCTTTTTCTAAAAAGAGCTCTCTGCTCTCTCACATTGGACTGGAGTGTAGCTGATTTGATGTCTTGTCCCAGTGGCAGTGGATGTGTGTGGAGGATGATGATGATGATGATGATGATGAAAGCGGCTGGTCAGTGAGTTGGGCAGAGGCAGGTGGAGGAGCAGCACCGGCTGGTAATGTCATGCAAAATCAGGCCAGAGAGCGAGAGAGAGACGGATGGAGGTGCAGGAGATGCTGCTCAGGATGGGGGCCGAGCTGCCGCTGACTGCTTTCTGATGACTTGTCAGTTTGGGAAGGACAGGCTGTTTGTCTGTGCGGTTGGGTGGGTCTCATTATCACATCAGTGTCATCTTTCTCTGTTTTCATGCAGCAGGCAGATCACACCCCTGTGAGAGGATCAGACCAGACACACTTTCTTTGAGACTGAGCTGTGTGTGAGTTTGGGCGTGTGTTGAGATGCCTACATTTTCTCTTTTATTCATTTCCTCTCTAACGCTCTTCCTTCCTTGCTCATTTCCTCCACTTCCTCCAATTCAGAGGATATTGGAGTAAGATGAGCTAACGTATGAGGGATTTTATCACATGACCATTGAGAAAAAACTTAGATTGAGAGGTGTGAGAAAAGATAGTTTTATGCTAGATGATATTACTTCAATGGGCTCCTTAATTAGCAGTCACAGCGAGAGGGTCGCTGGTTCACTGGTTCAAGTTCAAGACATGCGGGGTAGGTGAATTGGATAAACAAACAAAATTGACCGTAGTGTATGAGTATGTGTGAATGCGAGAGTGTATGGGTGTTTCCCAGTACTGGGTTGCAGCTGAAACAACATCAGCTGTGTAAACATATGCTGGCTGAAAAATGAATGAATGATATACCTTCAATACTAGTTCATTATGCATGTGTGCTAATCAAACACAGTAGTGTTAATAGTAGCCATTCTGAAGTATTTTTGATATGGCATGACAGAGTGCTGTGTAGTGAACGATTCTTCTCTTTTACTACTAGTCATAACACCAAACAAACGCGTTAATTTTTTTTTTTTATTGTAATCAGTACCTCTAACATCCATGAAAACTTTTTATTGTAAAAAAGGTTGCTTGTAGTGGAAAAGGGTTTTTAGATTTCTTAAATGAAATTGAATTTCACCAGCTTGGACCACACTTTAAGCTAGACTTTATTGTAGGATTGAAAAGGGATGCTTAGGGAACAGTGGGATAAAGGGGAACAGAAGTAGGAGGATAAACAGTGAACAGGTTGGTAGGTTGATCGGCCATCCAACGATGATGCCCAGAGACTCAGGCCCCGTTTACACTAGTGCGTTTTCGTTTTAAAACGCATAAGTTTTGCTACGGTTACGCCATCCGTCCACACTACGCCAGAGTTTTCGAGGTGCGAAAACAGAGCGTTTTGAAAACGCTGGAGAGAGCGTGTTTATTCTAAAATGCTGCTGCTGCGTCTCAGTGTGGATGGAGGGAAACGGAAACGGTTCATCGTTCAACCAGCGTTTGTTGACTAACAATAACCAAATGCCAAGCGAGACACATGCTTCCTGTTTATACTTGAACGCACATGCCCAGAGTGCGCGAGTGGTGCGCAAATGGTCACGTGATATACGTTTCTGGTGGAGGGAGATCTGTTGAGATACGCTAGTGTGGACGCAGATCGTTTTCATGCTAAAACGCCGTTTTTAAACTAAAACGCACTAGTGTAAACGGGGCCTCAGAGTGGGGGTACCGTCTCTGTAATATTTTGGTAGCGTGATTGGACCCCCCCAATGTTTCAAGGGGACCCAAAAACATGATAACCCTGCTGAGATACAGATATGTTATTATGCCGTTGTCATGAGAAATCGAGTCCCCCCTGACAATTGGGTCCACCTATAGGACTCCGTGTGATCTTATTGTTTTACTGAAGTTGTAATAGGTAGTTTGTAGTGCCTAATTATAAAGTTCCAAACGGCACACAACGGCATAATAACACATCCATATCTCAGCAGGGTCTTTCATATTTTTGGTCCCCTTGAAACATTTCCGTTGTGTTACGTGGATATTTGCAAGTGTTGTGACCAAATGCAGCTCGTTTCTTCAATTGTTTGTGTTGTGACCAAATTGCAGCACATTTCTTCAGTTGTTTGTGTTGTGAGAATTTGCAACAGGTGTGCTGTCAAATTGATGAAGATCGTTTCTTAATTTACTGGTGTTTTTTTGTCTGCATGTGCTTTCTTAAATTGCAGCACGTTAAGCTCTCTCAGCCACCGTAGGTTTGCCTTAAATAAGTTTTAGGGAGTAGGTGATTGGTTAAGGAGGCAAAGTGAGGCGTGGTCTCACTACCAAACCTTTGTTAACAAGTTAACCCCATTAAATGAAATGTTTTTTGTTTAACAACCGTTCTTTCAAAATTTCATTGTGGTATCATAAATTGCTCGTAAGGAATCATTGAAAACCCCTTTTTGGAATCTTTATTTTCAAGAGTGAACGTGAAAGAACATCTCACGTCTCATTTAATTGCTCAGTCAGTGTTTCAACTATGGAAGGATATCAGTTTAACAGGTTTCCCCTTCTGCTGTAATTTAAAACCAGGGAATATACAGAACTGTCTTCTTTTCATTTTAGCTGTTCTAATCTCAGGATTTCATTTTTTTTTACAGATAAACACTTAAGCTTTACATGTGTAATCACATCCAAATCATACTGAAATATTTACTACGTGAAACATGGTTTGAAACATTTTCAAGATCACGTGAAAAAATATGGATGTGTTGACACGTGATTACATTACTTTCACATAAAAAGGTTCCAAAACTATGCATTTGACACACTTTCAGATGTATTTCCCATGTTTCAGGAATGATTAAGGTTATGTTTCCTTTCAAAGGTCTTCCATTCCCAGCAGGTAAAGGACCACAGACAGATGTCCGTTGGAGCGAGACTTCCCAGTAGTCTGAGGCGGGGGGCGTCGCTGCTTGGTGTGCTCCGCAAGCGAGATGGCGCGCGCCTTTATCATGTTTCCGTCCGGCTCCAGGTCTTTGTGTGGGACGTTAAGAGCCCGAGTCTAGAATGCCAAACTGTGTTCTTAACAGTCAGCTATCTGTCTCTCCGATCTGTGGCCTAGATGCGAGCACCATTGCTACCTGTTCGAAACAAGGAGAAAAGAGGGGGGAAGAGAGAGGCAGAGCGCAAGGACAAAGCTGGGAGCGGAGCGGCAGAACACAGTGTCTGTTGTATACGGGTGCAGGCTTGGCACAAACAGAGGCTTTTCTGTAAAACTATCCCGCTCCTCCCAGGCCTCTGACTGGGCTCTCAATACTGCCTTTGTCCTTCCACATCACCAGTGACATTGAGAAGCCAAATCTAGCAACACCTGGCCCCTCGTAGACTCTCTAGCACACGCGGTTCGGCGCGTTCACGTTGAAGACAAGACGTATATGGAGTTTATTTTGTTAACACAGGAACGGGATCCAGCTCTGAAATGTCTCTCATTTTCCTTAAGCTATCTTTGCCGTCTCATCTTAAAGGCAGGAGATGCTGCATAATTGATGAGCGACTCTTTTTAAATCTATTAAAAGCTATGGTTCCAGTATTTTGAGGGAGTCCCAATTCAAATCAAATATTCCTTGCCGTCACAAGGTTGGCCGCTGAGACACTTTGCAGTTGGGCTGAAAGTATACTTGCATATTGAATGTCTTATGTCCTTCACGCTGTGCTATGAATTCATTTCTTTATTCTAGAAAAGTCGCAGAAGACCAAGGACAAGCTAAATTCAATTACATTTTATCAAGGTGCCGCTTTTCACAACAGATATTGTAAAATGATTTTTTTTTATTATGGAGTGCCAGGAATGGGTACAACACCAAGGCCAAGAACGTGAGTTATAGTCCAAGGATGCTTGGAGGAAAAAATGGTAATAAAAAATCTCTCTTTTCTTTTTTCTTTATTTAGTACAGCGACACATGCCACAAAACGATACAGATACCTACAGTTTTTTTTTTCCTCAAAATTATCTGAGAGAATTCAGCGGAATGTGGTGCAATGCCAGATGTTCTGCGTTCCTGAAACCATTGCATCAGATATTCAGATATCACATATTTACATAATACCTGCCCTCTTGATCTTAATATAAGAGATGACTGAATGACTAATGCATTTGAAACAGTCTGAATGTTCACTGTGTTCAATATTAAAAGGGCATTTTTTATCCAATAGCTTAATAAACTAAAACAGCTGCAGTGCAAATGCAGAGAATATCAGTCCCAAAAAGCTTTCTCTGCCGATTTCGTTGTCGTCCGGTTGGAAAGGCTGCAGGAAGACGGGGAGAGTTAACAGGCGTTTTTGCTGTGCAATGCGATCTGTTGAAGGCGGAGGGGAGGAAAGATAAAAGGAAACAGAAGCGCTGTTGGAGTCGGTCTACAGGAAGAGGCTGATTAGAGGTGAGCTGCAGCGGCACATTGGTGGATGAACCAGCCAATCACAAGAGCCAATCTCATTTTACTCCTGTTCAACACAATCCTGTGCTTAATTACAGTAGGAATCTGTATGTGCCATGTAGTTAATGTCATATGTGTCGTGCTCAGGCTTTTCAGGTCAGGCACTCAGTGCATGTATTTTTAATGGGTTTAATGGCTCACTGGGGTTCTTGTGATGTGCATGCTCATGAACATTATTAAAGCAAACACACGTGTTCGGGAATGTACATTATTGAACTGTGAAGGAATGTATGCCCTTACAGTTTTGAGAGGGCTTCTTAAACTATTGGGAGTTTAACTAAGTCACTGTTTGTTTGTTATTGTTTTTTGGTTGGTTGTTTTTTTATGTTAAGGTTAGGTTTAAAGGTTTAGGTTTCACCTATACTGCATGTCTTTGGACTTGTGCCAACCTGCCAACTGACCCAGCCGAGGCTCGAATCAGCAACCTTCTTGCTGTGAGGCGATCGTGCTACCCACTACGCCACTTTGGCGCCAAGTAAAGATCATTCATTCATTCATTTTCCTTTCGGCATAGTCCCTTTATTAATCCGGGGTTGCCACAGCGGAATGAACCGCCAACTTATCCAGCATTTGTTTTACGCAGCGGATGCCCTTCTAGCCACAACCCATCTCTGGGAAACACATCCATACATTCTCATTCACACACATACACTACGGACAATTTTAGCTTACCCAATTCACCTGTACCGCATGTCTTTGGACTGTGGGGGAAACCGGAGCACCCGGAGGAAACCCACACAACCACGGGGAGAACATGCAAACTCCATACAGAAATGCCAACTGACCCAGCCGGGGATCGAACCAGCGACCTTTTTGCTGTGAGGCGAACGTGCTACCCACTAGGCCACCGTGGCGCCCCAAGTAAAGATCATGTTCAGTGAAAATATTTTTGTAATTTTCCTTGTGTAAATATATAAAACTTAATTTTTGAGTTGTAATATGTCTTAAGTTCTTACTTTGGAGAACTTTAAAGGGAATTTTCTAAGTATTTAGATTTCTTTTAACCCACGGATACAGTAAATAGATTTTCATATAGATGTTTATTATAGTATTCTAACAAACCATTCTTATTTTTCAGATAATGTAAAAATCTCAACTGCAGAAAATTGATTCTTATGAATGGTTTTGTGATCCCGGGTCACATATATGCATATATTTTATTACTTGAAGGTGCAGTATGCAAGTTTGACACCCAGTGGTTGAACTAGGTATTGCATTCTTTGATCAAAACACAAGCAAGCGCAGGTTGCCAGATAGTAGCGAGCCTGACCATCGAGCCTAAACGCTGATTTAAGGCTAATTTAATTTTGTTCTAAATAAAAGCAGTGGCACAAGGTAGAAATAGTATTTTCATGTTAAAAGGAATTTTTGCCCTAATCAACACCTGGAATTCATATTTTAGAAACAGTTTCTATTTTTTGCAGCTGAACAACAGAAAACTAGATGACACCTCATGTGCTTCATTCAGCGTTTAATGCTAACAATGTGAGTTTGAATGTCATTTTACATGACACTTAATGCCATACTACTGAAAGCAGCAGCAGATAGTTCACCTCAGATCTTGAAAATAAAACAAAAGTGTTTGAAATTGAACTTTATAACGGTGAAATAATGCAAACAAACACACATCAGTGATTCAACATCAACATTTAATAATGTTAAAGAGGTTTAATGTGTATTAATTAGATTATAAACCTTACCGTTCCGTTGCAGTGAGTGCATTATTCTGTGCTTCTGAATATTCTGTATTTAAATTTCTGTTGTGTTGCGTCTGGTCAAATTGCTTTGACTGCATATCTCGTCCACATAGTGTTAGGACACGGGGTAACAATGTAAACTGCTCATTTAATGTTTACGTTTATAATGTTTATATAATTAGCTAATTAATAACCTCTTGCGAAACTCATTTCGAAGTCTGTGATCCACCAGAGGTCGCATTTTGGTCACGGACACAAACCTTGACAGCCTTTCTGACTGAATGAATGGAATACGCGGATTTCTACCAAGGCAACCCGGGGTGCTGAAATATAATTGGCTAAACTGGCATTGGAGGCGGCACGTTGGCGCAGTAGGTAGCGCTGTCGCCTCACAACAAGAAGGTCGCTGGTTCGAGTCTCGGCTGGGTCAGTTGGCATTTCTGTGTGGAGTTTGCATGTTCTCTCCTTGTTCATGTGAGTTTACTCCGGGTGCTCTGGTTTCCCTCACAAGTCCAAAGATATGCGGTACAGGTAAATTGGGTTAGCTAAATTGTCCATAGTGTTAGTGTGTGAATGAGAATGTGTGGATGTTTCCCAGAGATGGGTTGCGGCTGGACGGGCATCTGCTGCGTAAAACAAATGCTGAACAAAACGAATGAATAAACTGACATTGGGTGGGTTGAAAGAACCAAAACAAAGACAGACGATCTGGCAGGTAACATTTTCAAAGCGGAATATCTGACTTCAGCATTGTTTTTCAGATAAACAATGTCCACTTAGCATGTTTCTTAAATATCTGCACACATATTATAGTATTTTTTTTGGACTGTACCTTTACAAAAAATGACAGAATTACACAATGACAGAAATACAGTTTCTCAGTTGTGTGTAAAATGTCAGTTATTTAAGAAATGAAATGAAAAGTGAAATCATCACAAAACATGTTGTAATATTTATGTAAATATGATTTCTGTTATCCGCTGCGTAAAACAAATGCCGGATAAGTTGGCGGTTCATTCCGCTGTGGTGACCCCGGATTAATAAAGGGACTAAGTCGAAAAGAAAATGAATGAATGAATGAATGAATGAATGATTTCTGTTATGAATAAATAATTGTAAGTGGCATAAATTCCATTGCAAGCAATTTAGCGGCTAAAAGCAGTTTTGTCTCCTAAACAACAATTTGTTCTTATGAAATCAGTTTTAGAGACAAAAGAAACAAAACAGATTTTTTTTTTTAAATAATTAATTGTAAAAGAGTGCCATAGTTTCCATAATTAAGTTTTGTCCCATAAACAACAATTTGTTAGCTATGAAATGAGTTTCAGTGAGACAAAACAGAATCAATCTATATATATTTTTTTTTTTAAGTGTTAAATGTCAACTGTGCTGGAAAGACACTGTGTTGGAAATGTTCATGACTTTCCCCCTGTGATCCTTCACACTGACTGTGGAACATTGTTGGTGGACAAACTAAACGCGGAAAGTGCCTCCAGAAAGTTTATTTTTTTTCAAAAGTGGCCAGAGTTGAAGAAGCAATCTCACACAGCTCCAGTGTTTCTGAAAATAGCTTGAACAACCAAACAACATGTCACCTAGAAAACACTTTTTCTGCTCTGGCAGGGTATTTTTGTCAATCCTCTCTGAAGAGTTACATAATCCCCCTTTCATTTGTTGTGCATAATGTTGTCCAATACCCCCAATCTGCTTTGCCAAGAGGCCATCGAAAAGTGTTCCCTTCCAGCTTTGCCATGTGGAAGTAGGAGCTTTTCTGAGGGCCACAGTGAATCCATTCATGTGGCAACCCAAAGTCTCGCCAGCAGTCTGAGTCGGCCTGTATCACAATGCACACATGTCAGCTATCAGTCTCCTCTCTCTCAGCCTCACAGTTGGCAGTGCTGAGCGAAAGGGTCAATTTGCTGCATTAATGCCATCGGAAGCTGGCGCACACTCATATGGCACCGTTTCCAGGCCGGTCGGACGAGGCCTGCTCGCTGCTTCACTGAGTCGCTGGAATGAGGGGATCAGGGGAGGCAATTTGGTGTTTTCCTAAAACTCGGAAGTTGGCAGTCAGAGCTGATAAGAGGAGTGCCGGAGATATTAAGCAGAACGGCGGAGAAGCAGGTGTTGTTACTGGAGACACGCAATCTGCTCACCTTACACACCGCAGCCAAGGACATCGGAGGAAACGGACGCTTATGTAAACTTAGGGATGGACTTTTTTCTCATCTGGATGTCTGGACAGGGCTGCGGTTTGATCTGCGGGTCAATGACTTTGGGATGTTGCTTTTACCTATTTGTGAATTTATTAACTACACTCAAAAATACATATTGCTTCTTGTTCAAACTACTTATTTAAAATAAGCTGAAGCAGCACTCTTCTTGAGATTGTTTGGGACAACTCAATTGTTTTATGTTCAAGCCACTTAAATTTGTAAACACAATCAAGTTAAATTAATTGATTTGTTTTTCTTAACAAATTGTGCACTTTTTTACAGTGCAGTGCAATTCTGGCATGCAATGAGTTGAATACACTGTGAGGAGCGTTCATTTAAAAGATTGATTTTTTTATATTATTTTGGAATAAAGTAATGTCATATGTCTTTATATTATGATAACGATAGAAATCTTTTTTAGATATTGAATTTTTAACAAATAATAACAATACAAAGGTTATTTTTCATGAACCAACATGCAATTAAATTATTAAATAAATAAAAATATAAGACCTATGATAATTTAACTTAATAAAACAGGGAAACCATGTTTCAACCTTTTTGAACCGTTTAACTTCAGTTTTTCACATTTTGCAGAACCTTGCAAGAACGAAAATGCATGTCATAGAAATAACCTCCTCAAGGTTTCTTTGAATACCAATTAAGTTCAAAGCAAGGTTACATTTTCCCTAAAATTGTAATAATTCACAATATTTTACAGAATGTACCCTTAATATTTAATTTTGACCAGCCAAAAAAAAAAAAAAAAAGAACAAAATTACAGTATAACTAAAACTATTAGTTTTATTCTTTCCTTCAATGGTCAACCTAGAGCTCTTATTTCAACAGAAAACTGCATGGAAACTTCTCTTTACTTTTGTTGACAGATTTAAAACCCCATTTCCCAGTACTGAATTGGGGCTGGAAGCTTGGGCATCATCCACTGTGTAAAACATATGATGAATAAGTTGGCAATTCACTCCGCTGTGGTGACCCCTGAAGAATAAAGGGACTAGACAACTCGTTTATTTAATCGATTCATTTGAATCAATGATTCGATCAGTAAGATTTGTTATTGAATGGTCTGAATCCAGCCGTTTGTGAATGACATAGGATCATCGTCTCAATATTACTGATACAGTGCATCTGGAAATTCTACACACAATACCCCATAATGACAATGTGACAAAATGTTTTTTAAAATTGGTGCAAATTAAAAAAAAAAAAAAACCTAAAAAATCACATGTACATAAGTATTCACAGCCTTTTCGCAGTACCTCTTTGCAGTACCTCTCAAGCTCTATCAGGTTGGATGGGAAGCGACGATGTACAGGCATTTTCAGATCTCTCCAGAGATGTTCAATAGGATTTAGGTCTGGGTTCTGACTGTGCCATTCAAGGACATTCACCAAGTTGTCGTGAAGCCACTCCATCGATATTTTGGTGGTGTGCTTTGGGTCATTGTCCTGCTGGAAGATGAGGCGTCGCTCCAGTCTGAGGTCAAGAGCACTCAGAAGCAGGTTTTCATTCAGGATGTCTCTGTACATTGTTGCGTTCTCTATCCTGACTAGTCTTCCTAAAACATCTAATAAAAAACATCCCCACTGCATGAAGCTGCCACACCCATGCTTCACTGTAGGGATGGTATAAGCCTAGTGATGAGCAGTTCCTTGTTTTCTCCAAACGTGATGTCTGGCATTCACTCCAAAGAGTTCAATTTTAGTCACATCAGACCAGAGAATTTTGTTTCGTCTGGTCTGAGAGTCCTTCATATGCCTTTTGGCGAATTCCAGGCTGAGGAGTGAATTTGTCTGGCCACTTTACCATACAGGCCTGATTGGTGGATTGCTGCACAGATGGTTGTCCTTCTGTAAGATTGTCCTCTCTCCACAGAGGAACGCTGGAACTCAGACAGAGTGACCATCGGGCTATTTGTCATCTCCATGACTAAGGCCTTTCACGCCCGATCACTCAGCTTAGATGGCCCGCCAGCTCAAGAGTCCTGGTGGTTCCAAACATCTTCCACTTACGGATGGTGGAGGCCACTGTGCTCACTGGAACTTTCAGAGCAGCAGAAATTTTTCTGTAACCTTCCCCAGCCTTGTGCCTACAGACAATTCCTTTGTCTTCATGCTTAGTTTGTGCTTTGACATGCACTGTCAACCCTGGGACCATATATAGACAGATGTATGCCTTTTCAAATCATTTCAGTCAACTGAATTTACCACAGGTGAACTCCAATTAAGCTGCTGAAACATCTCAAGAATGATGAGTGAAAGCAGAATGTACCTGAGCTCAATTTAAAGCTTCACGGCAAAGGCTGTGAATGCTTATGTACATGTGATTTTCCATTTATTTATTTTTTAAAAATAAATTTGCAACAATTAAAAAAAAAATCTTTTTTCACATTGTCATTATGGGGTATTGAGTGTAGAAATCTGAGGAAATAAATCAATTTTATGCATTTTGGAATAAGGCTGTAACAAAAAAAAAAAATGTGTAAAAAGTGAAGTGCTATGAATACTGCATGTTGCATATGTTGCATATATTAGGCCTACACTAAAGTCGAATCCGCTGGTCACTATAAATTCATTCACTCAATGCTGTGTAAAGCAACAGTTTCACCATGGATTATGAGACCTGGTTAGCAAAATAAAACAGATGACATGCTAAGATGCCTAAGTGTGATGAGAGTCTGAAATGTTTGTGCCAGTCAAGATAAAATTGCTTAAAACAGCTTACTATCGCTTTATTTTAATGACAAATGTCTGATACTGCTAAAACAGTTTATTTGATTTAATATAAAATAATAATAATTAAATGGTGGAGCTTCTTGAGTTTGTTCAGAAAGGGACGTTTTGATTGGTGAATTTAAAAACTCACTGCGATTGGCTAAACAGAATATCCTCCAACTAAAGATGTGTATAAATCATGTCGTAAATTCAAAGGACTCCATGCTCGTGTGAGCAGTTTCATGTGCACATTCAGTGCTTCATAAATACATCTAATATAACTTTAAGAATGCATGAGGAAAGTAATCCAGAACATAATTACATAATTGTGTAAACATTTTAAATATATTTAGGTAAGGTGCATATGTGTGAGCTTTGGGGAAATATTTTTCCTTTTTACTTTTGAATTAATGTCTTGTGTTTTGAATTTACAAATTACAGTTGTGCCGTTATGAGTTTTATGAATGCAAATGTATTATTTTTGAGACCGATATGGCTCCATATCACAAAGCTTTAATTGTGTGGAGCAGCATTTACTGTAAACAACACCTCTCTGAACACTGAAAACACAAGTTATTATGAGCTGTTCAGGTGATCACATTAAGCACCAGATTACATGTTTTATAATTACTATGCAGTCATTGTGATTTGATAATCATGCCAAACTGTATCACAATAACAAAATTATTTAAAAAAAGCTACTAGCCAACTGGCAAGTAACATTGTTGGCAATATGTCGGCAACATTTATTTGTACTCACATTTGGCGCATGGTGAGCGTTAATTTTAGGCCCTTGAGAATATAACAGTATATTTGAAAAATATCATAGCCAATATTTCATTACTTGATAGTAAGACCACAATTTAAGTCATTAAATGAAACTTTACCAGAAATATAGACCTGCACTATAATGCTGTCACTGTTTACTTCAGAATGGCTTGATGGTTCAGCTAGTTAATGGGGGGGGGGGGGATCTGTCATAATTTCCTCACCCTTCACTTGTCACAAACCTGTTTGAGTTTCTTCTTTTCACACTAAAGAATATATTTTGAAGAAAGCTGGAAACCTGTAACCATTGACTTCCACAGTATTTGCTTTTCCTTCAATGGAAGTCAATGGTCACAGGTTGTCAGGGTATCTTCTATTGAGTTCAACTGAGAAATGAAACTCATAAAGGTGTGGAACCACTTGAGGGTAAATAGTGAGCATATTTTCATATTTGGGGGATCTCTTTAAGAAGTCTAGGTAACACCAGCATTACCTTAATAATACTTTTATATTTTCAATCACTCTTCAATATTGTCAATCACCCTTGTGCACAATGTCCCCTTTGTCGCACAAACACACGAGATGTTTTCAATCTAACAAACGTATTTGTTCTCCTCCTGCTCAAAGCAAAAGCCTTTGTTTAACAGAGAATCTGAAAATAAGCAGAAATGCGACTCGGAGCGCATAACAATAGAGAACGGCACGAGGGTTAAAACAAATGTGTCTTTTATGAAGTGAGGGTGTCGTTTGCTACAGTAGGGTGGGGGAGACTGAGCTCCGTCAGCGAGGAAATGACAATATCCACACTGTCCTGAAGCAGGCAGGCGCCGCCACGGCTGAGCACCGCAGAGGAAACATCCATCCTCACACTCGCCGACAAGGAAATCATTATGTTTCCTATGTGTTGCTCATAATGAATTGTCAAAAGATGGAGGAAGCGACGCTGTGTCCACATTAAAAGCTTATCGTCCACACTGAAATCACCTCACTGCACATGTGTGAACCATCTTTGAGATTATTATTATTCACTGATCAGACAGGAAAAAGTACTATCAATATCCGCTTTGCTTGATAATTTTACGAGCAAACAGTAGTTATAAAATTTGCAAATTGAATGCAAATTAATAAAAACGCATATGCAAATGATTATGTAACCTTATTGAGCATCGTCTCTGTCAGAATTATGCATCATTTTTTATAAAATGAATAGAATTTTATAAAGTGAATAGAATTTGCCTAAATGTGTGCTCTGATTTTTTGCTCTGACTTTTTGTTACCCTAAAAAAAATTTTTTTTTTTTTAATGGGGCATTCCAGTGACATCACTTCCAGGAAGTAGCATTATTTCTTAAGCAGGTTTTCCAACAGTTAGAATACAAGTTTCTCTCTCCTTTATAATGATCTTTTATGATTCATGAGGTTTGACCGAAGTTGTTTGCAAAATACAGATGTACAACATTTGAGGTTTGTCCACGTTTGACTCTTTCCAAAGGTAAGTTGAAGATTATTCAAGTCAATTGCTTTGAATTGTGAATGATCATGTGGTTGAATGCGTTCAGATACAAAAGACCAGCTACTCTTTGCCTACTTTATAAACATGTAATTGTTATTATATGTGTTGTGAGAAAATGCATCAAATCAAGACACTCAAAGTTTGCAGCATTGTACCACATATTACGTTCAAAACCACAGCTGACATTGACATTCATTCAATTCCTTTGCATTCCTGCTCACTCAATTTGGCTAGCACTAAGTGCTCCCACAAAAGTGAAATAAGAGGGAAGATAGAACAAAAATATTAGTCATTTGAAGTCTGCGTGAAATCAAAATTTACAATGATTATTTTGGTAGCACACATTATTATTCTTTTAGTGAACAATAAATCTGTTCAATTTATTCCACTGAAAAAAAAGGTTGTTTTTGTAATACTCCATCAAACTCTTACCATTTGCTTTCACGTTTGGATTGGCGGTCCATCTATCTTTAAGTCAGTTTGACAGCTTCAGCCACTATATTCTTAACCATGCCTCTCATTAGGGGTGCGTCGAAGAATGCACAAAGTCCTGCCCCTACTTAATATTAAATTTCAGTTAAAAGTACATCAACATAGTGAAATACAAGTCTCAGTAACTTTCTGTTCACGCTGATTTTAAAGGTGCAGTTGGTGATTGACTTCAGAAACATTTCTTGTTGTGCTGGTTAAAAGTCTCTTCATATTCCAGTTGTACTGATTAAAGCAAAACTAAAATAATGTTCATCCAATTAAAATAGTTCGGGCCGACATCTCCCATAATTCCAATAAGTAGGCCAAACTGTCTGTCAGGAAATGCAGATTTGAGCTACTGCGCACTTGTTTTCACGCAAATCCGCTATTTGTGCATACACATTCTACGCGTTCATGAGAGAGAAAGACAGGGAGAGAGAGAGCGCGAGCGGTAAAAACATGCTGAATCAAAACTTTTTAAAATCAGTGTTGGAGTTACCTTTGCACACTGCAGGAAGGACAGGTAATGTTGTGTTTTAAAACTATTTTAGTCACGCAAAGCTGATGATGTTGTTACAAATGGGTTATATGCACAGAAGTGTTGTTCAGCCACTGAAATCCTCTAGCGAAAGATTAATGTGACTATTTTCAGTTTCATAAGGTCCTTTTACAGCATCGATAATGTAGATTTTATTTAGTTTAACAACAAAACAGCTATTCTGGCTAGCGTGCTTTACTGAGCTGAAGTTGTTTTTATTTTCACATTGGTTCATTTTTGAACAATGACGACCTGTGACACGCTGCCTATATTGTTTACCATGCTACTTCGTTGCTTTAGCTCAACACAAGAGAGAGGGTTCTGCTGTCATCTTTAAGGTGCGCACGCTCGTGTTTTCAGGAGGCATGGCTTTGGACGGCAGGTGAGGCACTGTGTTTCAGAGATTTATGCTAACAGGTTAGCATTGTGGCAGATCACCTATTGCACCTTTAAAGTACAAATGAAATCAAAACGAATCATATGATTTTTGTTAGCTCACATTGATAGTTTTGTGGTGAATTCATTTTGCGCATGTCATTACGAGAAATAAAAAATGGTTTGCAAAAAATGTTTTTTGAAAGATTTCATGTAATCTTTGATTGAAATCTATTTTAAAAAGCACCTGTTTTTTTTTGTTGTTGTTTTTTTCAATGGAATGCTCAGTCTGTCAAAGGTATTGGGCGTGTTTAAAATACTTAACCATGCCCCTCAAACTGTCAGTTTTGACAACAAACTGAAATGGTGAGAAGGAGGTGTCTGAGGTTGTACTAACGTTTTTCCCAATCTTTCTGAATGAAGCGCCTATTTTACTACAGCCACGGCCGCAACTGTTTTCTCATTTAATATTCCGTTTCTCTAAGACAGGGGTGCTCAACCCTGCTCCTGTTATCTCTACCTTCCTGTTAAGTTCAGCTCCAACCCTGATCAAACACACTCATTCATTCATTCATTTTCTTTTCAGCTTAGGCCCCGTTTACACTAGTGCGTTTTAGTTTTAAAACAGCGTTTTAGCATGAAAACGATCTGCGTCCACACTAGCTTTTTACCCAAGCGTCTCTCAACAGATCTCCGTCCACATTACGCCACCAAAAATGTTTATCACGTGACCATTCGCGCACTCTGGGCATGCGCGTTCAAGTATAAACAGGAAGCATGCGTCTCCCTCAGCATTTGGTTATTGAATTAAATGCTGGTTGAACGATGAACACGATGGCAAAGAAAGCAAGAGAGGTCTTTTTGTGGACAGACGACAAGGTCGAGTTGTTACTTAAAGTAACAAATGAATATAAAACATCCATGGCTATCAAAAATACGGTGTTTACAGTGAAGGCTGGTATTGCTGTTTTCCGGTGATGTTATAGCCATGTGCGCTTGAAGGGAAGGTTACGCAATGACCCAAAGCCCCAATCACGTAGCGGATCTCAGCAGCCACGCCTTCGTTTTCAAATGTCTCCGTTTTCCTCCATCTACACTGAGACGCAGCAGCAGCGTTTTAGAATGAAAATGGCCTCTCCAGCGTTTCCAAAACGCTCCGTTTTGCGGCTCAAAAACTCCGGCATAGTGTGGACGGATGGCGTAACTGTAGCAAAACTTATGCGTTTTAAAACGCACTAGTGTAAACGGGGCCTAAGTCCCTTTATTAATCCGGGGTCGCCACAGCGGAATGAACCGCCAACTTATCCAGCATTTTGTTTTACGCAGCGGATGCCCTTCCAGCCGCAACCCATCTCTGGGAAACATCCATACATTCTCATTCACACACATACACTACAGACAATTTAGCCTACCCAATTCACCTGTACTGCATATCTTTGGACTGTGAAGGAAACCCACGCGAACACAAGAAGAACATGCAAACTCCACACAGAAATGCCAACTGACCCAGCCGAGGCTCGAACCAGCGACCTTCTTGCTGTGAGGCGACAGCACTACCTACTGCGCCACCGTGTCGCCCCTGATCAAACACACCTGAACCAATTAATCGGGACCTGAACAGCACTGGATAATTACAGGCAGGTGTGTTTTATATGGGTTGCAACTGAAATATGCAGGATGGTAGATCTCCAGGAGCAGGGTTGGTCGGGGCTCTAGGAACTGTATCACAATTTGAAGAAAAAAAAACAGTCGCAGCTTCTGGTTCATGCAGACTTTAAAACAAGTAAGTTAATATCAGGTGGAAATGTTAAAGCATCTCGATTATCCACTCGTAATCAGATCCATGAAATCATGTTAATACAAGGTGCAAATACAGGGCAACGTTTAAAATATGATTTTATGCAGCGATAATGCAGATCATAAACAAACGGAGCATGTGAATCTGACAAAAGTACGTGCTAGTTTGGTTCGACATAATGTGTTATAAGAGGCTGAAAGTGGTCGGGGGTATTTTTGGCACCACTTTACATCCACATACTGCTTGTTAAAGAGGTGCTAACCATACTTCCATTTGCCAGGAGTCCTCTGTCAATATTTACAATTAATACATTTTTTTAAAAATCTGCAGACCATCCAATAAGCATGCGGTGCCTAATACATGGGAAAGGCTTGCAGAAGAATAATGTGCTTTTGAAAAAGCGTAAATGGCAAAAGAGACGTCCCTTTCGGCTGTTTGTTTGAGATGTCACGCCAACAGTCCAGAATAGAGGATGGAGCTGCCATCAGGAGAATGTCCTCTTGTTTGTCTTTCTCACGCTCGTTGGTGTGTAGCAATGTCCCAAATGTCTGGACTCATTTGGCTGAACCTAAAAGAGACGAATGGTGCTTGCAATAGGGCATCAGTCGCTGTTATTTCTGGAAGTGGCAGGTAAGGCGTACTAACATCCGCAGTACCTGTCGGCGCTTCAGACGGGACGTCTTCAGAGTGCCGTGGCTCTGAATCAGCAGCTGGGTTGGAGGTGGTAAGCCAGCTCAACTGTGCCCAATGTTTGTGGAGATTTGGCTGGTGCTGATGGAGACTAGGTGACACCTCTCCCAAGCTAAACATAGCAACCTGAGGCGGGCCACGTGTAACAGGAGACAGAGCGGCCCTGTGCTGCTTCAAAGCTCCACCATATGTCTGAGAGGCCTGAAGAGGGGCAATTTCCAATTTGTGCGTCAACCAACCTGCTCATTGACTGATTTTGCTATGGTGTTCCAGTCGGGCACAGCTGGTTTCCATGTTTCCGAGCTTGGATCTGGCAAGCATTCATCAAATTGGGAGTTGGGAGTGAAAGGGGAAGAAGAATTAGAGAGGGGCTGCTTTGTTGTTAGGAAGTGTGAAGTTGGTTTTATTTGTGATGTAATATTTGTCCATAAGCTCATGGTTAGCGCTAGTAAGGGTCCTGTTGCTAGGAGAGGAGGAGCACCATTCACTTCTATTGGCTGCGAGGAGCTTCACAATTGTCCAATAAAAATCGCTACTAGACTTGGACAGTGCTGGATATCCACAACATCATCATGTGTACAAAGAAGTCTTTAGGGGTGATTTTACAGGGAAATTGATTGGTTTTTCATGGAGATGGTACTTTTGAGATTTTGCCAACCATTTGTCTCGTTTCGCCCTCGAAATACAAATATGAGCATTTGTTTTGTTTCTTTAGATACACTTGCATCTGTAGAATTCAGGATTTTGATTACAGAACACATTTAAAGTATTATTCTTTATGTTTTATTTTTTTATCACTTGCACTGAATCAGAAATCTTACAAATTCATTGGATTAGATAAGATTCAACTTTATTGTCATTACACGTGTACAAGTACAAGGCAACAAAATGCAGTTTAGTTCTAACCAGGAGTGCAATAGCAGCAAGTGCAGGATATAGGTATAAGTTATGAAGTGCAATTATAGAAACACTATGGGTAATATTTACAGATGGATGTACTATGAACATTATATACAGGTTGTATTAACTATGAACAGATATTTACAATAGATCAATATATGTACTGGTTGCTATTAATAATCAGAAGTATGCAGATAGACATGAACATAATTAGAAATGTATATGTGCAGTGGATATGTATAATTCAAGATGAATTAGTGCAGTGAAGTGAAAAGCACTTACATAAACCAAACTTCAGTGAGTTCATATTTCATTTTCACCTGTTTTTGTGAAATTATATTTCAAGAAATGTGGGAATATTCTTTATAGACGGTATTTTCCAATTTACAGGGTAATAAGAAGACTTTTAAATCATTATTGATGATGAACTTTTATTCTCAACATGCCTTTGAAATGAAACCTGTACATGTGTTATCTCCAGATGTGTGAAAATTTGTGTATATTTAACCTGAAAAGGCATCATTTGTATTTATTACTTTAAGCACCTCTTATTTGAACAGACATTAATACTGTATACTAAAACTTCAACACAACTGAACATACAGACTGACTTATGACTTGTCTCTCTTTAAAGCCAGATCATGAAAAAAGTGTACAAAACATTGAAAATGTACTGTAGAAAATGTATAAAAATGTATTAAAAATATTTTTTATTATTTAATTTCTATATTCTAGATCTGACTTATTGCAGGTGCCTTCATATTCTTTCTTTCTTACTGTCTTTCTCTCCCATTCGCTTGTTAAATGTGACGTCACGCGAAGCGGCTTCCGGGTCCAAGCGCTCTATCAGACTGTATGGGGAGCCTCATCAAATGGTAATAATAAACGTTTACAAAGAAATGTAATACTTTCGAAAATCTCGATCGCAATATATATATATATATATATATATATATATATATATATATCCATGCCTAATATCAGATGGTCAGAAAGTGATAATGTTTTTTATAAATTGTTAAAATTTTGGTATTTGTGATGCATCAAGTCCAGAGGCTGTTGTGGACACCATGATATATAAAATTTTATCTAAAATTCACTTTAATGTGTGATAAGACTAAAAAGTGATCATGAACGAAAATTTTCTCATTTTCTTGGACCTGGAAACAGTATTTCATACGTCCCCGATGCATCACCACTTAACAAGCATATTACAAACTAGTACATATTCATCACAAAGCTGAAATTTAATATTGCTATAAAAACAAAAGCCATACGTCTAACCAAGTTACATTCCAAATTTGAAATTGATATCACAAAAATTAAATATTCAGAGAGCATTTTTAGTAATTAAGTTATGTGTATTTATCTAGCACATTTATTGTGTATGACCATACACCCAAGGGGGAGGAGGGGGTGGGGTGGGGTCCACACCACCACCAGTGTGTAGCATCCACTTTGGATGATGCAATGTCAGCCACTGACAATGGCGCCAGTGCGCTCACCACACACCAGCTATAGGGGGAGTGGAGAGACAGTGATAGAGCCAGTTCGATGGATGGGGATGATTGGGAGGCCATCATGGGTAAGGGCCAATAGAGGCAATTTGGCCAGGAAACCGGAGTTACATCCCTACTCTTTATGAGAAGTGCCATGGAATTTTTAATGACCACAGAGAGTCAGGAACTTGGTAACGATTTAGCGTCTCATCTGAAAGATGGCGCTCACTAGCTATGTTTCCATCCAGCTATTTTTATTCGCATTTTGGATATGCGCATAAAAACAGTTGATGGAAACACCATTGATGTTTTTTGAAAATTGATTCCAATTTTGAAAATGTGCATAAAAAATGTATGCGCATAACTGAGTAGGATAAACTTTTTATTCGATAAGAAATGATGTGCATAAACTGCGATGGAAACACTTTTACCGCATAAATTCCAGTATGCGCATTAAATAAAGGTCATGTGATTTAGTTATAAGAGATCATGTGAGATAAAAATGTGTGTGAATGGACAAACCAGCAGGCTGAGCACATCGTAAAACATCTGAAATGTTGTTTTGGTCATTCTAAAACGCCTTACCGTTTAAGTAGTTGTGTTATTATATTATTGATGACCTCCAGAATCAAGAGCGTCTGTGCTCCACGTCTGAAACCTTCAAACGCCACCGCGTGTTCACTGCGTGTCAGGATTGCCTTCTGAGGCACAAGTCATTTATTAAATGAAGAAAAAGATTGACTCAGCTTCTCCTACTGCAGCAAATTACGTTTTTACTGTTGATATTTGGCGCCAGTTAATCAGGAAGTGACGATTTTGTCTGCTTTGAATGGGCTGGTGTGAGTATTTCAGAAGCTGCTGATCTACTTGGATTTTCACACAAAACTATGTTTAGGGTTTACAGAGAATGGTCTAAAAAAGAGAAAATATCCAGTGAGCGGCAGTTCTGTGTGTGCAAATGCATTGTTGATGACAAAGTTCAGAGGAGAATGGCCAGACTGGTTTGAGCTGATAGAAAAGCAACAGTAACTGAAATAACCAATCGTTACAACTGAGGTATGAAGAAGAGAATCTCTGAATGCACAACACGTCGAACCTTGAGGCTGGTGGGCTACAGCAGCAGAAGACCACACCGGGTGCCACTCGATTTTGTCTGCTTTGACTCATTGGATGGAAACGCTGCTTTACTCGCACGTCTTTTATGCGATAATCCAGTTTTGCGCATCAAGTTAATTCGCATTTTTGTATGGAAACATAGCTACTGACAGTATAGTGTCCTCTTCGCTTTTAGATTCTATACTAAAAACACTGTAACCACTTGTTGACACGATTACGAATGAATCAACTGGTTTGTCTGTCCTCCTGACATAATTAATTATTCATTTGTTAACAATTAATTTCAGACACAGTTAACAAGCTATTTAACGCAAAATAGTAACTCTAGCAGGTTTGAAACAAGTGGAAGATGAGTAAATGATAACAGGATTTTCCTTTTGGGTGAACTATCCCATTAATCAAATATGGCGATACTGATTTGTTACAATTTTTACCTTATTCATCTGTGGTGTGTGCATTTATGGATACTCTAAAAACCTGTGCAAATTGGATATGAAACAGGGAGGAAAATATGGATATAAATGTCAGGTGATGTTTATGCTTGTAATATCAAAGCAGACTCAAGGAAAAACCTTTTCTCCATTTCTCATCCTCCTAACGCTAAATCCTTTCAGACTTGCACTCAGTGGCCTTCAGTTAGTGTTGTGACATTCAAGCTCCCAATCAGCAGAATTGATCTGAAAGGGTCAAGAAAGCAGTATCAGTGCTGAGGAGAGAACAAACCGCCTCCAGCACCGGGCACAGAGGGATGCCATGACTCTCAAAATGCCTGTCAAAAGCACTCACATTAATTTACGTTAAAGATGTAAAAAAAATAATAATAATAATAATAAATGTTTTTTTTCCAGATTTACTTAAAGTGAAGCAACCCAGAAGGACTCCCCAAAAATTAGCCCTAAAAGGTTTACAGGATAGCTGCTGCACCAGACCTGCCCTTGACCCTCTGCTGCACCTGCCAGACGGCCTTTAACCTCTAGGAACCAGTGCTCCAAGAGGCTCCTGCTGTTTTATGGCTGCTAACGCTGATGGACACAAACATTGGACTCATATATTGGCACACAGAGACCATCAGGTCTGCACAGGCAAATTACATCTGAACAGGGGCTTTACTCAAAACAAAGGAGATTCTCAATCTTTTCTTGCAGATAAGCATTTTAAAACATTAAAACGTTTTATTAAATATAATCAAAACACTATAGATGTTATCAACCACATGCATATTGTAACGATTTTTTAAAAATACAGCAAAAAAAAATTATATATACTATACTATACTATATATATATACTCACCGGTCACTTTATTAGGTACGCCTGTCCAACTGCTCGTTAACGCACATGTCTAATCAGCTAATCACATGGCAACAACTAAATGCATTTAGACATGTAGACATGGTCAAGATGATCTGCTGCAGTTCAAACTGAGCATCAGAATGGGGAAGAAAGGTGATTTAAGTGACTTTGAATGTGACATAGTAGTTAGTGCCAGTCGGGCTGGTGTGAGTATTTCAGAAACTGCTGATCTGCTTGGATTTTCACGCAAAACTATGTTTAGGGTTTACAGAGAATGGTCTAAAAAAGAGAAAATATCCAGTGAGTGGCAGTTCTGTGGGTGCAAATGCATTGTTGATGACAAAGTTCAGAGGAGAATGGCCAGACTGGTTTGAGCTGATAGAAAAGCAACAGTAACTGAAATAGCCAATCGTTACAACCGAGGTATGAAGAAGAGAATCTCTGAATGCAAAACACGTCGAACCTTGAGGCTGGTGGGCTACAGCAGCAGAAGACCACAGCGGGTGCCACTCGTGTAAGCTAAGAACAGGAAACAGAAGCTACGATTCGCACAGGCTCACCAAAATTTAACAATAGAAGACTGGAAAAACGTTGCCTGGTCTGATGAGTCTCGAATTCTGCTGTGACATTCAGATGGTAGGGTCAGAATTTGGCATCAACAACATGAAAGCATGGATCCATCCTGCCATGTATCAACAATTCAGGCTGGTGGTGGTGGTGTAATGGTGTGGGAGATATTTTCTTGACACACTTTGGGCCAATTAGTACCAATTGAGCATTGTGTCAACATATTGTTGCAGACCATTTCCATCCCTTTATGACCACAGTGTTCCCATCTTCTATTGGCTACTTCCAGCAGGGTAACACACAATGTCATAAAGCGTGAATCATCTCAGACTGGTTTCTAGAACATGACAATGAGTTCACTGTACTCAGATGGCCTTCGAAGTCACCAGAGCTCAATCCAATAGAGCATCTTCGAGATGTGGTGGAACGGGAGATTCGCATCATGGATGTGCAGCTGACAAATCTGCAGCAACTGCGTGATGCTATCTTGCCAATTTGGACCAAAATCTCTGAGGAATATTTCCAGTACCTTGTTGAAACAATGCCACGAAGAATTAAGGCAGTTCTGAAGGCAAAAGGAGGTCCAACTGGGTACTACTATATCATTTACAAATTAGCAAAATATTGGTGATAATTTATAATTGATAAAATACCCCTGACAATAGCAAAACTTTAAAAATAATAATAATAATTTTGATTCAGCAAATGCACGTACATCGTTAAACTAATAAATAAATAAAACTCTATTAATTGGTTTAATTCTCTGTGCATCAAAAAATCATTTTAAATATTGTGCAGAAATATTTAATGAACTTTGAATAGATTCCTTCATAAAATATAACTGAAAAATATTGTAAGTCAAATTAAACTTAATAATGTCTCATAAAATGTTCATAATTCATAATTGTTTTACATTCCAAGTTAAAATATCATTTGAAAATGTAAATATATAATTGAATACATGTAAATATTTTCACAACACAATACTTTCATAAAACTTTCAAACTTTCATAACATTTAAAAAATAGTTGTTTGATAACATTTAAGTTAACAAATCTATTAATAAAATAAAATGGCAATTAGATAATCTACAAAACCTTTAGTGCAAAACCTAAAAATATCTCACAGCTGCCTTCATAAATCTAAACATTTCAGTTCATGACATTGTTTATTCACAAATCAATAGTTATCAGTCAGTCATGAAACAAACGATGAAAGCTGAAGTCTTGAACATGAGCTGCACTCTCACAGAAAGTGGTCAAACAAGGAAATGGAAGGAAAAAAAGCTTTCAAGATGAAGAGCTCGAGTGAACGACACTTTATTTGTGAGTGTTTTGTGCCGCTGCTCCCACTGCTGGTCCTTCATTTCACATCCACTGATTTTAGTCATCGTTATGACTCTTCTCTCCTGGATTTTGTTTATAAAAATAATGTTATTTCTCAAAACAACTGAATAATTATTTCTGACAACATTTCACAATAGGCAGCATTTTAAGGGTCAGAGGAGCAGAAAACAACAGCCATTCTAGTCTTCAGAGGATGTATTTTAGGAGCTGGACATTTTCACTCTGACCTTTTCTCTAAAGACACAGATCCATTACCTCACTGACCTCATGTAATTGTTTGTCCCAGTGGTGTTGTAAAACTTAACAGTCCTGATCTTTACTTGCTGTACAGCGAACATCAGTTTCCTTCATTACGAGCATCAAACAGGACACAACATTAGTAAAGTGAGGAAATCTGCTCCAACATCAGCTAACAGTTCAAGAGTTTGAAGATTGTCTGATTGTGCTTATGTGTCGAGATTACAGCTGAGAGCTCCACCAATAAGCATAAAACATTGAGAAATATTAAATGTCAAAAATTATTCTTCTGTGTTTAATGTCTTACGGATACTGTAACGTTATTTATAAGTCTTTTTGAAATCTAAATGTACAATATTTATTTTGCTAGCGCACATTGTTATTCTTGTTCACATGAACAATTAATCCGTCAATCCATTTAATACAGTCCACTGAAAGAAAAAGAAATTGGTTTGGTAATCTTCAATCAAAGTCCAAAGACCATCTGCTTTGCTTGGAGTAGCAGTCTTTTGTTGACGTCACGGCTTCAGACATAAAAATCTTAGCCACGCCCCTCTTGTCGGTAGTTTGCTGTGAGGGAAGGATGCAAAAAAAAAAGCCCCGCCCCCTACTACTGTTATTCCATTATGAAACGGAATATTGCGTAGGGGGCGTGAGAATAGTGTGGTCGAAACCAAGAACCGCCACTCCAAGTGTGGACTTTGATTAAAGATTACCAAAACAAACAACAACAACAAAAAAAAATAAAAATATTGAACTTGCTTCGATTAATTGTTCACCTAAAGAATAAAAATATGAACTAGCAAAATAAAAATTGTGAATTTTGATTTCATGCTGACTTTAAGACATTTACAGAGGATAGACCTATGTTTTAACTCTGAATTATAATAATAATTATTATTCATTTTCTTTGACCCACAAATTATGGTGAAAATTTCAAGAGTCAGTCCATATGTGGTTTTCAGTTTTTTTTTTTCATGGCCACAAAAAAACAAAACAGTTTTCTGTTAACTGCATTGAGAGAAAAGCACGTTTGTTAAGAGACGTTCATATTTTATAATGTTATAGGAAATGTAGTTCCTCCTTTTTGTTGTGGTTCTTTCCAGCAAACAGACGGAATATGAAGCTTCTGCAAGTGAGTAAACTGAGACGTGAGCGACATCTGCTGGTGGTTAAGAGAAGCTGCATTCTCCATCATTATTGCTTCCTTTCCATTGTAATATTTCATCCACATCATCTTTTCATTTATATATTATTATTATTATTATTATTATTATTATTATATAATTGTCACGTGGAAACATTTTAGGATTCAAAGGTAAATATTTATAGGCCAGAGAGAGAGAGAATGAGAGCTCTCACTATTCAGACATGTGCTTTCAGAAAATGTATCTTACATTAAGAAATGTATTTTACTGTCTAGATTAAGAGATTCAACAGATTTAAAATCCAGTCTGACTTGTTTGTTTGAGTAAATAGCATTTAGTAAAATTATTGTTTGCCAAATAATGTTTTTATTTGTTGTGACAGAAAATCCTAGTTAATGCAGAAAATATTGATTTCTCATCTCTTCCACAGTTAAAAAAAAATACATGGCACACTTTTTGTTATTGACAATATATATTTTTTAATTGTATTTAATTTCTACACAAACATGTTATGCTAAAAGGACTCTACCCTTGATTTCTTTTTACAGTTAAGTACTATATGCATTTTTAAAAAAATGTAACTGTTGCAAGCATATTTATTTAGATTTATCAATTAAACAAGATGTCAAAAAAAGAGTAAGCACAATATTACACAAAATAATGTAGCATTTTACTCAAATCTTTGTTTTAGATTATTTATGATTTAAAGGAAGCATATTTTAATATAGTTTAAAAGCCATGAAGTGGATGATTCTCAGCACAATACAAAAAGGTGTTTATAACTAAGCTTCATAAGACTGAGGATTTTACATGCATTTTTAATTACAGTCAAATCTGATTGTTGTGACAAATGCAGGTTAGGTTTGTGCAGAGAAGTCTTGTCACCATCTGTGCTGGAGGAGTGTGATGTGAAGATAAATAATGGACGACAAGCTCAAATAAACAGAGACTGCGCATATAAAGACATTCCACCTCTAAACATGTCTAATTGCAGCTCAAATAAAGCCCACACATCAATAAACACTGCGCAGAAGAGGCAGAGAAAACTGCAAAGCAAACTGTTTGCTTTTGGTTTCCTTATTTTCAGAAACGCTTTTTTATTTCATATTATGTGTAATTAAGAATAATTAACTTGATTTAAGTTTCATTTCTTTCGAGGTGTGGCCTACTTATTAAAGCAAGAGGCTTTTAACTAAAGGTTACAGAATCCAACCCCACTACCCATACACAATCTTTTAATTATAAAATTTGATTAATGAATGAATGTATACTATATATTCCAGAATAATGTGCAAATGTGTATGCATACATTACATATTGTACAATTGTACAAAGATATGCTACATAAGTGTCTTACCTAAATTATTTACGTGTGGTTAAAACAATAGTTCATGAAAAGATTTACTTTTTAGCTTTACGGTTTCTTTCAACCCTCAAATTCTCTTAAAATAATCCTTCTTTACGTTGCCAATGGGTATGTTTACATGGACTACAATACTCAGATTTTAATTTGATTAAAAATATACCAGGTAAATGTTTTTTCCCCCTTGACTGGCTGAAGTCCTAATCAAAATAAACACAAGGGTATTCCTATTTAAGTCGTATTATTGGAATGCAGTACATGTAAAAAACTTAATTTATAACCATCATGCAGGACTTTTCACCATCTTTTGCGACAGAATACATACAGGCCACAGCAATGGTTGCTATGTATTCTGTTTGATGCATGAGTGGGCTCCATGCAGGTGAGTGGGCTTGACAAACCACCTGTCGGACACACTCCTCCTGTCTTAATGCGCCAGACATTTTTCTAGAAACACTCAAATGCTTTAAATGTTTCCACGTTTCTTTAAATAACTACTATTGTCATTTATAGCACATCATTTTTGCATTTCTTGTTTAAGTACACTATGAACAGCAGTTTCGCTAATATTTTCTTTATTCTCCATTTCCAGCTGGGGATACTCATTCCAAGGCCTCTAGAAATTATGCAGCACCATTGATGTGATCCAAGACCTGTGAAGAAATAATGCCAAAGTATCCGTAATCCTGGACCAGGCCGTATCCTGAGCAGATGTTGTGCCGTCATGGAAGAGCAGAGAGCATGATTCCTGAAAGACCCCAGTGACAGACAAGGGTTCCCATTGATTGAGCTTTCTCCAGCCCCCGGCACCTAGACTGCATCTCTGCACAAGAAGTTTGGCCAGAGGAGAAATGGTCATGCCCAACTAAGCCTGGTTCTCTCAAGTTTTTTTTTTCTCTACACATTTGTCAGTTGGTGAAGTTTGTTCCTAGCCACTGGCTTGCTTGGTTTGCGATTTGTGGAGCTGTGCATCGATGGATTTGCTTATCAGTGTTTGGACTTTCAGCAGTGAAATTCAAACCACGCTGAACTAAACTAAAATTTTGACACAATCTACACCGTAAAAGAGCTATAGAAATAAAGATGAATTGAATTAAATATTCTCTGCAGTTAGCAAAACCTCAGCCATCTGCATCTTCAAGGACACAGGTACACACAGTGAACTCTTGGGGACCCATCATCACCAAACACTCCATCATCGAACATAATTTTCAAAAGCTGTGTGTGGAAATTTCTTTCCATTCAGTATTATCAAATTAAATTAAAACAACTCTCTTTTACCAATCTTCAGGCTATTTAGGCCTGTTGCTGGAGAATGTATATCCGCCATAACCTGTTTGACCCATTAACTGCAGTTGAAGTTGTCAAAGATTTTAAATGAAATGCCTGAAATTGCATAATGGTACCATTACTGTTACATAATATTAGTAGTTCAATGATCCTACAAGCAGCAAAGGTCAATTTTACTTGTAACAAACAGGCATATACACATTTAAAAAGGTTTAATAACCACACCTGTTTCACATCATAGGTTAGTTCTCAAAACAGTCTTGAAAAATGCAGAGAATGTGAGTTTGTTCAGCTGAGAAGAGGACATGGAGAAAAGAAACAGTCGACACTTCAGCTTTTAGAAAGAGTTTATTTCACTTTCACAGTTAAATGCATCACTGCTTCTCACAAATATACATTGTAGAGTCTGCCAGTGTCACTGACCCTCACCATGCCCAGTCTCTGCCGGTGACCCTCACCATGCCCAATGTCCACCGGTGACCCTCACCAATCCCAATGATTGCTGGTGATCCTCACCGTGCCCCATGACTGCAGGTGACCCTCACCGTGCCCCATGA
>CAIGQQ010004837.1:22867287-22890772 GCA_903798035.1 Danio albolineatus | reverse complement strand
CTGCAGGTGACCCTCACCGTGCCCCATGACTGCAGGTGACCCTCACCATGCTCAATGAGGTGATCCACACCATTCTCAATGACTGCAGGTGACCCTCACCAATCCCAATGATCACAGGTAACCCTCACCAGGCCCAGTGTTTTCTGGTGCACCTCACTCATTGTCCAACACCTGGGCCTCCATTCCTGCAGCAGTTTCTTCAGTCTGTGTCACCGCTATGTGGCATGAAAAATGAAATTAATGAACCAACTCAACCGTTCTTTATTATAGTAAATCAGCCTTAAAGTCTCACTTTTCACCAACAAACATAAGTGTTGTATATGTGGATGTTTTATAAATGCGTTTCGCTTGTATATTGTACCTGTTTGTGCAGGAGCAAATCTTTCTCCAAAAGCCTCTCAATCTTTTCTTTATTTGACCGAGTCGTCTAGTAATAGGCGACTTTGATCTGAAAAACACATACACAGAAAACATGGAAATGACTAATAAATAAAACAAAACTGCTAATAATGCATGTGGACGTGTGTGAGTGTGTGAATAGTGTGTGTACATTAGTTCTGTGAGTGGCAGATGTTGGACACACTCTTCAATTGTCAAGACTTCTTCCTCCTGTAATATACAAGCAAATATTGTCATATTTTTAATCTCTCATACATATACAAACGTACATAATTATATACTCTTATAACGCAGTGTAAACTCACTGCTGTGGTGCTGCTGGATGCCTGAGGGTACATATTGGGCAGCAGATATGTTATATTGTCCAGCAGGTGCAGAGTCAAAGTGTTATAGTGCTCCTGTTCTACAAGCATAGTATTGCTGACAGGAACGCTGCACATACAGATAAAAACACAACACTTCAAGAACTACACCAGTCATTTTATGACTTATAGCTCCACTTCCACTAGTCTTTGAGTCAAAAAATTGGTGAATTTAATTCTAGACACCTCATTCCTTCTGTCTGTAACTATATCAGCTGAATGCAGCAATGCAAACACTTACTGAAAGATGGTGGGTCCAAAAACCACTGATAAATTCTCTGGTGTCATTAGGTTTTGGTGACTCTCGGCAGCAACACGAGAGAGGAAGAACAACAGGTAAGAGAGGACATTAAAATGTTCCTCTGGAAGTGTGTTCAGGATCATCCTCATTGACTGATTGCGTTCTTCCTCTTTTGAATCTGGATGATAAATATATTTTTAAGACGACTGACGCGTCAGTTTTGTTTGTGTGCAAGTACTGCTCATCACTTACCCCTGAACACATTCAACAGTTGCTTCGCGTGTGACTCTGGAATAAGACCACCGGGCAGTTCCCTCAGGAAAAGCTTCAACAAGGAGGCTAAAGGATGAACATCCTCCATGTCAAACTCAGGGAAGACTCCATTGTTGAAACTTTTCTTCAGTTCCTGGTACTGTTTGACCTTCCCACTCACTCTGAAGAGGCCACTGATGCTGAGGCCTAAACAAATACACATTTTACAAACACAACCTCTCAGCATACAAGAGATAAAGTAAACCGCTGTGTTAATAACACTCACCATGCTGGTCCAGGAACTGCACCATGTGTGTCAGTGCTAAAGGAAGGCCTTGTCTCAATTGGCCACATCGCCTCAGGTGACTCAGAGGCACACCAAATATAGCACTCGGTGTTTCCAACTGCACAAGGCAGAAGACAGAGAGAATTGTAAAGTACAGGACACAAGAAAGTGAGTTTACATCTGTTTGATAAGTGTGAATTCTAGCAGCTAGTCGGGTTACAGAATGTTGTTTGTTAATTACAATACCTGTCAATGCAAACAATACAAGGAATACATTTTTTTAAATATAAAACAAGTTCTTTATTAACAGTAGGTATTTGTAGATTGGTGGAATTTGTTGTTCGTATGTCTCATATACTTACACACACTGACAAAACTGTCATGTTTAAAGCGATGATTGGTGAACCAATCAGGGGCAAGTCCAAAGCCGAGGGTCGAAGCGGAAAAGGGTCAAAACCGAGAGTTGAAAGCCGAGCCAAAATCGCAATCCAAAATCGTAGTCAAATCCGAAAACAGAGTCAAAACCGAGAGTCAAAAGCCGAAGTAATCAAAATAATCGCAAACCACACAAAACACCGCCAACAACACCAAACGCCAAAACACCCAACAGAGAATTCTATAATAGAACGCCTGTATATACCTGCGCCGATGGCGTCACGCGTTCCATTCATGATTTTAAAAAATGCTGAAGCGTCTAGTTGTGCTGAATCGTTGGGTTATTACAAAACATTAATGTGCATTAATCAGACTCTAATAATTGCGGTAACTAATATCAGTTAACCTAGAAGTGTAACAGATAAGGCCCACAAAAGCGTCTGATGCTATAATAAAGGATGCGGTATTTTTTCTGCGAGCATAACCCTTGAAAGTGCGCACACAGTATTTACTGTAGGATGAAGTATATAACAGTGCAGTTATAATTACCATTTAATTCAAGATATGGCAACAGTTATTTTATGTGTGATTTGTTTTAACCAAGTTACAGTAGCTGTACACGAGCAAGAGTGCACGTTTGTCCCATTTAAGCACACATGAACTTATATTTAAATTTTAAAACAAAAAAATGTTACTTACATTCAAAACATTTGTGCTGTTTTGCCGTCAAAAATGATCCAAACAAAATCCGAAAAAGCTGCTCGTGTAGGCCTGAATTCGTTCATTTTTGAACGAATCATATGTCAACGATTCAATGATTCATTGGCAATGAGAGCCATTTGATTCGTTTCTAAAAGAATCGGTCATTTAAAGAATCGTTTTATTTATTACACAGTGAATTACTCAAGCATTTGCAGCAACCTGCTGGCTGTTGTCATATTTATTAATTTATACAATGAATACATTTGATTATTCAGTATCTGTGCCTGTATCCTTTCTAGAATTCTGTTAAATATTCAGAATTTGTTTTTTTTTTTTCAATAACACAAAAGGCCCATCATGTTTATAATGTATGACACTGCGGTCAACGTCACCTTGCTGAAAGACATGGAGTACAAGCAATTATACAAATATACACAGCAAGAGGAGTCAGATTCACCAGTTTTCCACATTTATTTCAGCATAAGTGGTTCATAAAACATCTCAGACTGTACCACTTTAAATATTCTTATCTTTAAAACCCTCAGTAGGCAGGCAAGATCAAAAATTTCAACATGGCGGTGTCCAAAGTCACTGCTATGCAAAAACTTTTACATCTTATTGACCAAAAAAAAAAAAATTGGGTTTCAAATTGGCCAATATTGACAAATATTGCCTCAAATGGTTGCGAGTAAAGAACACAAACAAGACAAAATAAAGAAACGGTGGCTCAGGATTCACACAAGTGCTGCACTGGAACTTTTAAAACATTATACAGTGGTAATTTCACAATATGTCGATACATTTCCTATCACACTACTCCTGTCTTTATACAGTCTTTTTACACCTTGCAGTTTTCTGTGAGCGTGTGCATGTGTGATCACATTGACATACTGCTACATACTTTACTCAGTGTATTCATAATAAGGCAATGTGGTACCGAAAGGAACGGCTTCACTAAAACGTTTTGGTTATTGCCAATCAACAATAGGATAATAATAATAATAATGACCATAAGCATTTGAATGTAAACTGGCCATAAACCTCATTTAAAATCCTTGAAAAAGTAAGGGGCGGATTATAACATTTGTCTTTTTCTGGACATCTCAATACAAGAAAATGGAAAACAAGAAGAAAAAAATACATTCATAAACAAATCTTTTCAGTAACGCCCGCTATCCAGTTAAAATGAAACATGAATTTAACACATGTACCTCTTCACAACGGTCGGGGAAGGCAAGACGTCTGCTTTACCCTCTGCTTTTCTTAAGCTTGGCACGAGAGACTAGGATGAAGCTTCTGCACAGGCTTCTCTGCAACATGGAGAGACTGTCAAGCACAACAGTCTACGAGTTCAACACACTGCGCTGCCTGTGGCAGTGTGACTGATATCGCTGGTACATCAACATTAACCCAGTTCCCTGAGAACACTAAAGGACTAAAACCATGGCAGCACACAGGATATGCAAAATTATTCTTCGCTGGATAAAATGCGTAAGATAAAGGAAAAATATGAGCAGACGATGAACATTAGACATTTTTTTGTGGACCGAGCATGTGGACAACAAACAAATAACTGTTACTTTCTTAATGTTGGTCATTGTTTTCCAAAAACAACTGATAAAGCAATTAAAATAGGTCATGATTTTCACGGTTTCAATTCAACCTATTGCTGAGTGAGGAGATTAACAAATGGATACAAAGTGTAAACAAGGTACCATGGACGAATGCAGGCCTACTGACATAAAGTGAACAAAAATCTGATACTGTGCAATTTACTGTCAACAGCCTATGTACCGCCTTCCCTTTTCATCTGCATTCATTGGTCCGTTTTTTCATCTGTACACATGTGAGGTTAGCTCTTAACTTTTTTTCTCTTCTTTTGTGTGTGTTTTTGCACTGATGTACCCATATCTAGGTGCTTGTTTTGGCTTTAAGCAAATGTAATGCTCGTGTTGAGAGTTTGTTGTACAATAAGGGTCTTTTCCCTGTTGGGTTGGTGTGTATGCTGATCAGCTGATCAACTCCTTCACAGTTTGCTTCAGTTAATGCCTACAATGTCCAATACCCACATATATTATATATAAAAAATAAGTTATTGCGCATCCGAAAAAAGTGCATCTTATATTCAAAAATATCTCTTTCGCTCCATGCTTTCTTGTCTTCCTGTGGGTCCAGAAACCCAAATCCTGCATTTTTTCTAGGTGATAGGGGTCATGAGTAGCTTGAAGGTGTGCCGGATGAGCACGTAAGAAAATATGATAAGGTTGTGGAGTGAAAGTGAAGGAGGAGAAGAGAAAGGTTTGTCCAGCTACGCAATGACCATCGGGACGTCATCTGAAAAACCACTGATCATAGGAGCGTCTTCATCGTCATCACCTTCAGAAGAGAAAGAACAAAGATAAACATTAGCAGCTGCTTTTCATGGTGAGGAAAACTCTGTGTATTTAAAGTAAGCTGAAGCTAAATACAATTCATGTTTCTTAACTTAAAGGGCACCTATGATGAAAATCAACTTTTGTAAGCAGTTTAGACAGAACTGTGTAGGTAAAGTGTGTCCACAGTCATATTGGAGAGGTATTAACCCAAAGTCTCCTTTTTTAAAAATCAATAGACGTTAAAATAGGAGCCAAATCCCTGCAATTCTGAGGCCCACTGCAACATGAGGTAGGAGTGCAGTTTTAACCACCCACCGAATTGATTGACAGGTGCCTTGTTTCTATAATAACATGTATAAACATGTCCACAAACTGGGATTAAAATATCTGTTCCAACTCTCTGTGATTTCTATAAATTTTATACGTTTAAAAGTTTTTTTTTTTTAAATTCTTTATTTATTGTATGCCCATATTCACAAAATATTAACATCAAAATGCATAGATATGTAACAGAGTGTACAGTCTTAAAAATGGAGAGTAACCAAAAAATTAATATAAAAACATAAATGAATAAGTAAAAAATAATTACAATCACACCATTTTAGAGTAGTCTTTAAGTAGACGTCATAACAAAATTGTAAATAAATGACAAGAATCCTGTGTTAATTTAAGAGAGCTCTTATATGTATTCCCAAACGGGAGACCTAATTGACCAAAATCGGTCAGATTTTTTATGTTTGTCAAAGGTAAGTTTTTCTAATGGTAGCCATGCAGCAATTAGTGATATCCACATTTTGAAAGACGGGACCTGTGATGCAGACCAAAGTAGCAAAATAATTTTTTTTGTTAAATATACCAGGACAATAGTTTAAAAGGTTTTTAAAACAGAGCATGTTTGTGATAAATAAAATCGCTATGTAATTCTTAACCAATATAATCACCATTGCCGCATGGTGTCAGTAATTTGCTGATATTTGTGTGTGTACTGCAAACGGCATTTATGTGAGATTCATAATTTCAGAAAGGCTTGAATAAACTCCACCACAAATAGATGGAATAAACGTACATGGTATTTTTGACTAATGAGCTGTATTTCAGCTTCATCCTAGTCTGTCTCTATCATTGACTGCTGTTTATCTGTTGTAGCGCAGAAGCAGCAGACATGCACAAGGGAACGGTGGGCAGGGAGAAGCAGCTCATTTGCACTGCACTACACTGTACTTATACACCAAAATGGGCAGATTATGGAGGCTTTAATGAATTATCTACAGGTATTTTAAGCTGAAACTTTACAGACACATTCTGGAGACACCAAAGGCTTATCTTACATCTTGTAAAGGGCGTAAAATAGGTGCCCTTTAACTGAAAGTGATCTGATCTAAGCTGAATTGAAATGAATTAAACTCAACTCAATTTAGTAACAGAACCAGTGATTTTAAGTGAACAAACAGAGGAAGGAAACTAAATGGAAATTTACTAAATATAAGTTAAAGTAACAAGCAAATTAAGTAAACTGAAAAACAACAACAACTGAGCTTAACAAATGTGAACTGAACTAAAAGTAAACCATTATTAACTGATCTAAACTGAAAGAAAGTAACTACAATTAAGCAAACTTAACTGATGTCAACGGAGCAAAACTAATTCTAACTGAATTAACTAAAATGGGGGGCGACACGGTGGCTCAGTGGTTAGCGCTTTAGAACTAAACGGAATGAACCAAAATGAAGTTAACCAAAGTCAACTGAGCTAAGATAAATTGAAATGAACTTTAAGGAAGGAAACTCAACTGAACTAAAATTGAAGTTAAACAGTCACCTGAGATAGAGACAAGACATTAACTAATATGAAGCAGAACTGTGCAAAAATGAACCGATATAAACAGTAGTGAACTAGGCTAAAACAAAGTAAACTCAATTCAACTGAGCTACACTTAGGAAAACTAGAATTGTTCTAAAGACAAGTGAACACTAAATTTAACTGAAATGAACTGAACAAAAAGATAACTGATCAAAATAAGTAAACAGAACTAAAATGAAGTGAGCTGAATTCACATCAGCTCAACTGAACTGAGCGAATCAAATGAACTGAAATAGAAATGAGGTGACGTAAAGTCAACTAAGCTGAACTGAACTTTAAGTAAACTAGATCAAACCGAAGTGAACTTAACTGAATTACATTGACCTCAAGGGAAGTAAACTAAACTCTCAATGAACTGTACTGACTAGGAAGCAAAATATAGATTCGCTCAATTACCCAGCTCATCTCCTGAGGAGAAAATAGCAGAGCCCAGACGAGAGTTGTAGTGGCTGTTAGCGAAGGCGGTGAAGCTGTGCTGTAGGCGACGATGTCTGAGGTAAAGCACCACCAGACCTCCACACACACCCACTAACAGCAGGAACAACACCGGCACCACAATGGCTGCCATGTCCTCCGATTTACCCGACTGAGACGCTGCATCATTCGGCCCTGAAAGATCAAAAAAAGAGCAACAGGATCAACATCACGCTCCAAAAAACGCCAACAGAGATAAAGAGACTAAAGTGTTCAGTCTGCAAAGGATCATGCCTGCTGCTTTGCCCAGTTCATCATATAACAGCACCGCTGACTCTCCACAAAGCTGGTTGCTGAGTAGACATCGCGCCCGCACTGAGAACGTGTAGTTATGACCCGCCAACAGGCTGTTGATTCTGAAGAACGTCTCTGTTGTGTTGCCTAAACACTTGGTGGAGTTGGTGACACTGTCATGCACATACACCTCATAGCCCTGAGAAGACAAATAGGGTAACAGGTAAAAGGGAAGTCATTTTGCACAAATTACAGTAATTACTAAATGCCAAATTAATGAAGTAAATAAGATTAATATAGGGTTTCATGTGATATAAAGTTCTGGTTACTAACCCTGCTCTCATTGAAGGTGCGATCCTTCACAGCCAGACTCTTCCAGAAGAGAAACACGTGATCCTCTTCTTCTAAGATCTTGAGGGCCTCAGGTGCAGGCAGAGGGACTGTGTGGATAAATATAGGCTTAGAGCAAAAAATACATACACTACAGTTTAAAAATAAACACACATTTTACTTATGGAGAAAATACATCAGCATTTCTATTAACTGTGACTTTTATTTGACAATGATGTATTCATTTGCTCAAAGTAAAAGTGACAGAAATCCTCTTAGATGTTACAAAATCTTTCTAACCTTTCTAAAAATTCTTTCAATCTTTGTATTTATCAAATTTTAAAAATATCAGCATATTAAAGTGATTTCTGAAGGACCATGTGATACTCGTTTATGCAATGTTTCATCGAGTCAAATTTAAGACTTCTTAAGAGCCTTTTATGACCATTATGAATGAAATTTTAGACTTACAGGACTAAACACTAATGATTATTTCTAATGGCCTGGTTGCTTAACAAAAAAATAAATAAATAAAAATAAATAAATAAATTATATGTAGATATAATAAATAAATTAATAAATTATATATATATATATATATATATATATATATATATATATTAATTTGTTTTATGTTTTTTTCTCAGCAACATACTTTAATGTATCAAAAAACAAGAAAACTAGTTGTATACATTTTTTTAACATAATATTTCTTCTTTTATTCAAGTTTAACATTGTTAAAAGTATATTTATTGTGGAAACAAATACATAAATAATTTAAAAATATATATATTTGTTGACTTTTGGAGTATAACTTCAATTCAACCTAATGCATTTCTGTTCTAAATCCTTAAGTTTCATGCCTATTTATAAATATTGTCTACTCCCCTTACTTCTGTAAATAGTTTTTGTATGAATGGAGGATAACCTAAAGGGATTTAAATTGCTCTGTTATTATCATGAGGAACTGTGTAATTGTTTTTAGAGTTCTTTCTTTTCTTTAAGGAATTTAATTTGCAGAAACTGCTGTAAAATATTTCTAACAGCTAGTGTAAATTGTAATTTGTAAATCTCATTGCAATAAAAAAAAATTACTTTTAAGTTTTTATTAAGATGTATTTTTAGTGCTTGTATGAATGTTGGCTTGATTGTGTAGCTTTATTTGGACAGAGGAAAATTAAGACCCGTTTAAAATGATTTAAGACAAACAACACAGACGCCACGGTGGCGTAGTGAGTAGCACGTTCGCCTCACAGCAAGAAGGTCGCTGGTTCGAGCCTCGGCTGGGTCAGTTGGCATTTCTGTGTGGAGTTTGCATGTTCTCCCCGTGGTTGCGTGGGTTTCCTCCGGGTGCTCCGGTTTCCCCCACAAGTCCAAAGATATGCGGTACAGGTGAATTGGGTAAGTTGGGTAAATTGTCGGTAGTGTATGAGTGTGAATGAGAATGTATGGATGTTTCCCAGAGATGGGTTGTGGCTGGAAGGGTATCCGCTGCGTAAAACAAATGCTGGATAAGTTAGCGGATCATTCCGCTGTGGCAACCCCGGATTAATAAAGGGACCAAGCCGAAAACAAAATGAATGAATGAGTGAATGAACACACAACACAATATTTAACTGAATTCAAGACTTTAAGGCCTAAAATTTTGTTTTTGAAATTTAAGACATTTTAAGACTCCGCGGACACCCTGGAGACTGAAGACTGGAGTAGTGAGTGCCTGCTGAACATATACTGTAGTTTGCGTCACTGTAAACTCATTTACATTTCAAAATTTATTTAAGTAATTTTTTTCTACTGTATTACTGATTAAATAAGACACTGAAGAATAGGTGGTGCTGGGAAGAGGAAGCAGGAGGATACGCCACAGTTTTAATGAAAGTTGTGCCCTTAATATTTTTTATACAGTGTAAATTGTGTTATAAAAGCAATAAAGCACTTGAGGCTGCACTACATTGTGGGCTAAAGTGCTTGCAGCCACTTCACTTACTGCCACAACACATGACAGCCTCTCAGGCCCACAATAAACCCATTTCACATAATAAAATAGAAGTACTATAAAAATAATATTAACATTTTTAAAATAGAATGTTCTATCTTTGGTAACACTTTATTAAGACGGCACCATTTAGACATTCTGTTGACTCTAAGTCACTCTTCAAATATCTGTCACTTTATTTTGCTGCTCCACAACAAATATTCGAGCATTTATAATATGAAAGCAATGCATTTGCGACTAGATTTGAGGCTGAAAGTGGACAAGCACAAAACATTTCAGACCCCATTTATTTAGCGTTAGCCACTTCTGATCAGATCAGATAAAAATGCATCTTAATTCCATGCCCTGAGAGTTAGTCTCTAGACTACAAATACGAAGTGTAATCCAACCTTTTCATACAAAACAATGTCAGAAAGATGGCTTTACCTGTGTTGAGTGTATAGCTGGCCTCTTTGCTCATGTTGAGCAGTCTGATGGTGATGCTGTAGCGTCCGCCAGGCTCCAGGCCCTTTAGTGTATACTCCACTGTGTTATTCTGAGTGATCACTTTATAGTCGCTCTCAGTTTTCCGAACTGTATCTCTCACGTGCACAGCATATGTCTGGTATATAAAGTACATATGATTGAAACACTTCATTTGACAAAATTAAATAACTTAATATTGGAAAAAAAAGCTATGTGCATGTACCAAAGGACTGCTGGGAGAATCATATGGTGGCTGCCACTTCAGGGTGGCCTGCGTTTTATCCACTCGCACTTTGTGCAGGTTACGAGGTGGAAGGCGCTCGTCTGGGATCATCTTCACTACGGCGTAGTTCGATGGAGGACCCATGTATGGAGAAACCACCCGCACCTAAATAACACACATACACGATTAATTCATCTGCGTGTTAAAGTGGATGGACGAGTGAGCAGCAGAGGAATGACACTGACCAGGAAGAGGTACTGCTCATCACTGTCAACATTCACAGTCAGACTGCTAGATGTGCTGTTCAGCCTGTGAGGTCTGCGGAACAGATCCAGGAACGAGGTGGCGTAGAACACAGCATACATCTGTGGCAAAATAAAGACAGAATTTTCAGCGTAAGCGTGTGATCACAAATGAAACTTTGAAAAATTCTGCAGTCTATTTTCAATGCATGTTTGAAGCACAGCTTACACAAATGTTGCTTTCAAAATGAGCAGCTTTCTGTTGGTTAGTGCGGTGAATTTGTGACTGAACCCTCTCTAAAATCTAACATGGGAAAACCTTTTGTTTTCATCTACAATTACAATCTTATGGATCGCTACTAAAGTTTAAAGTTGTTTTCAGGTGGAGTTTCAGAATGAATGAATTCAATGATCTAAAATGAATAGGTCATGGACAAATTTGGAGGACACTCATGAAAAGCTTTTAATACAATCAACAAAAACTTGCAATAAAAATGAAACATAATTTACTTAAAAAGCCTTGGACAACCTGTCCACAAAATATAGGCATTGTTATTCCTTAAAGCTTAAAAAAAATAAAATAAAATAAAATCAGGCAGCCGTTTTGCAGTGATAAAAATGTCTAGTGGCCGTGCACATTCAAAGCTAACCTTTGCCAATATCATGTCATATTTGTATCATGCACCAAAGTGAACTTATATTTGACAGTTGCATAGAGCATAAATCGGCCTGGAGTTTTCCTTTAAATAATTAGACAACACCTCTTTCATTCCTGTTTGCTTAAAGCTTTGTTTATTACTCTCAAATGTAATACTGTTATGTCTTAAATGTCCTGTGCACGTTACATTCCATATTCTTTAAAATAAGCGTTTTGTTTATTTGAAATTTGACGTAATCTCAACGAAGGCATGACGACAGGATGAAACATATAGTAGTTCCTTCCTCTGCCAGTGAGAGTGGTTGAGATCAAGTGCATCAAATGAAAAGTACCTTTAAAGGGAGCAAGGACATGTCAAATTCTATAGAGCATTTGATTGGTCAGAAGATTTGATGAGAAACTGAAATATGATGATCCAGTTAGGCAGAAGTGACAAACTGCAAGCTTTGAATGTTTATATACGGTTTATATCTTTTAAATGTTGTCTCTGTTTTGGAGCACACTAGCTTATAGATATCCTTAAGACTAACATACTGATACTAACTTTAAAAATCTTTACTTGGATTTCACCACTTATTCAATTCATTTTAATTAAATGTAATATCTGAATAGTGTCAAATGTAAAGGATTTATTGCCGAGTATAGGGAGAAAATAGGCTTATGTTTGTAAATATTTGGTTTTGTTAAGAACTACTGGCAGCCTATTTGTACTTTCATTAAAAAATTTTTTAAAAAACTCAATGGGTGTTGTTGTTGCATTCCCAAAAGCAAGACTTACTTACAAGCAATATTTTCACCTTATTTTCATTATAACTCCCAAACACTCAAACTCACACTGAAATGACAGGATTTCTTGAAATGTTTGTGAATAAAATGCTTCGTTCCTTCTTTCAATAGTACTCGTGGATCACACTAAGAGCTGAAACTGATGTGTTTTGATGACAAAATAAAAGTGTAGATGTCTTGAAGAGATCAAAGTATACAAGAGACATATTCAAACTCATGCTAATACCAGGTAGAAGCATTAAGGTATCCATATAAACATTAGTGATAGGATTACTGAAAACATGGCCAGATGGAAACAGTCTAACCTCTGCTGGTGGGCCTGTCCAATTGCAGTCTACAGCGGTCTGGTTAAGGGCTCTGGCCTTCAGTGAGGGCTGGACAGGTCTGGTGCCTTTAGTCTGCTGGCGAGACAGAGCTGTAGGACTGTCTCCATCATCAGTTTGAGCCCACACCGCCACCTCATACTCTGTCCCTGCTGTCAGGTTAGAGACTGCACAGAAAACAGCACACGCTTTACATCTTCTTCCAGAAATGCGGACAGGAGGTTTTAATGATGACTTCTGAAGCGTTTTACCTTTCAGGGTTTCCGAGACAGTGTAATTCCAGCTCTCCTTAACATGTTCATCAAATACCCAAGAAATGACGACAATGTAATGCTTCACCTAACAGAAAGTGAGTTAGATGTTAGAATGATGCCTGAAGGTGGACATAGACAGACAGAGAAACAGCAAACTGACTAACCTTGACCTTATAATCATTAGTCATGGACAAACTCATCGAGTCTTCAGCGATGCTGGTGATCGTCACTTTAGGAGGAGAGAGAGCTGAAAGACATTCAAAAATATATGATTACAAATTATTATTAAAAAAAGACATAAATATGGATATGAAGTTACACACACACACACACAAACATTCCCCAAACTAAATATGTAGTATGTAAGCCAACTCTAAAGAGGCCATTGAGATATAGATATATACTCTATAACAGTGGTCCTCAAACTTTTTTCACCAAGTACCACCTCTGAAAATAATAGTCTCTCCAAGTACCACCATAATGACCAGTATTGAAGTACAGTAGCGTAGTAGGCGTAATTAAGCAGCTACAGCCCTGCTCAGTTCAAAAACGTTGCAGATTCATTCTTATTATTATGAATATTTATTTTTATTATTATTTATCAGCAACTTTAAATATTCTAAATAGTTTGAACAGATAAATTTGAAATTAGATCTGCTCACTGCACATTAAAGCAGGCTTTGTGTGTCAAAAAAGCAAGCGATTAAACTATACCAACAACATTGGGATATAAAAATACGGGAAACGCCCCAACAACTGTTACAAATACAGGGAGGAAAATACCTTCAAATGAAAGAATACATAACATTAGAAAATTGAAAATAAAATAAAAGGTTTAGCCTATTAAAATCACGGATCACATCTGTGTTATTGTACACATCAAAGGGTTAAAAGTCTGTTCATTTTTTAACTTTAATTATTTAGCGATTCCTCCGAGTACCACTAGAAGTAAGCCTGTGTACCACTACTGGTACACGTACTACAGTTTGAGAACCACTGCTCTATAAAATATAATTTTGATTATTTCTATAAATAATTTTATAAGATATGACTTTGGTTGTTGCCTGTCCTTATTAACAGATGAACTACCATTCAAAGTTTATAGGAGTAAACACTTTTTTGTATGAAAGATACATGCCATTATTTTGGTATACTTTTTAACGTGTTAATTAGGAAATAAGCTGAATGAAAATGAATATTAGTTTACAGATATGAATTGACCTGTTTATACTGAAGCAGAAATGGGAGTTGACATTACACTTGTTAGGTTTCAACAATCCTGTCAGACAAAACGCTTGAGTGTAATTGTCCAGCAGGGGACGCCAGTGCACCGCCATGGGTTTTATGTAGCATATTTACCTTTTTGAGGAATTATAGACTTCATTTCTGTCCAGTTCCCAACGCCCCTGCTTGTGACAGCAGCCACCTGAGATATAACAGAGGGAAAACGGTTAAATGAAACAAACCAGAAGTTCACATGAAACAGCAGCATGAAGGATTTCAGAGCGCCTCACCCTGAATAGGTAGAGCGAGCTGGGCTGTAGGTTCTTCACTTCGGCATTAGTGCTGGTGCTACGCTGGGAAAACCACTCTACGCTGTCCTTTTCACTGTACTCCACCTGCGCAACACACAGCAGAGAGTTAGAGAGGATGTGAGACAAATGCTAGAAAGTATGGAATGGTAGTTCATCCAAAAATGTAAACCAAGTTGTTAAATGATCACCCTGGGGTCCTTGCTTTTTCATACAACAAATGCAGAATTAAAGAAAAAAATCTCAAGTGGACTCATCTAAATAACTCCCTCCAGGATTTCATGGGACATTTGTCTGATTTTTACGACATGAAATTACTGATTTTGTGACATCTTTCCCAAAATATTCAGTAATATTTGCATTTTGTGTTGTTTTTGCAGTAAAAAAAAAAAATCTTGTAAAGAATCTCTTTTTATCTTTAAATTCATTGGGCCCTGTAATTTATAAAAAAAGGGATTTTTTTTTCCATTGTATGGCAGACATACTGTAAGCAAAAAAAAACAAAAAAAATACTTTTGGTGCCTGAAAAAGAAAAGCATGGACAACACTGGAACACCACCAGGGTGAATAACAGTAACAATCATAATAATGATGACAGAATTGTTACTGTAGGTTTCTCACTCACAATATATTCCCTGATGTGTCCATGTGTCTTATCAGGAGGGCTCCAGGAACACAGGACCGTCCCGTCATCGGCTTTGTCACAGCTCAACTGAAGGCTCTGCGGAGGGTCTGGCACTGCCACACAAACAGAGTCACAAGACATGAAGAGAGAAAAGAAGTAAAAGAAATCATATTTGAGACTTATGAACACATACATCCTTCTGGAGTGCGCAGAGTTAGATATTCATTGGTCCTGTGCTGTTTGCTGAGGCACTGAGTTTGAACCTTCACGTTGTATGTGGTGTCTGGCATCAACACGGTCAGAACGGCACTGCCCTTATTGCTGTTTGTGTCTATGGACGTCCACTGCTGAACACCCACTGGCCTGTAGAATACAAACAGCTTTCTGTAACAGACCTACATGGAGCTGAGACACTTTTGTGAGTAGATTATGGCATTTTAAATTGTATTATAAAATGTTATATATTATAAAAATAAAATATTTTGCTTTATGTTAGCCTATTTATATATATATTTTTAATTATTAATGAATTAAAATATTATCAAGTTAAATTAAATAGTAAAATCTGATAAAGAAACGATACAAAAAGAAAACAACATTTATATGCAATCCATTCTAAAGAACTAAATATATGCAACTAAATTAAAAATTATTAAAAGAAATCGTAAAACAAGTAAAATTGAATAAATTAGTGTTTCGATGTCCTATTAATAAATAAATAAATAAATTTAAGAAACAAACTAAAACAGAAAATAAAACAGAAAAAATGAAACAACAACACAAGAAAATACAAACACTAAACTATAAATTATGAAAAAGAAAAAATATAGTATAAATAAATATTATAAAATTAAATTAAATATGTATGAATATATATTAATCAAAAACAATGAACAAAAAAATTGACACAAAAACTTAAGAAAGAAAATAAGTAAATAAATAAATAAATAATTAAAAAGAAAAATGACAAATAAAATATAACTTCAGAAAATATTTTTTTTAAATAATAGATTTAGTCAGTCCTTGCTTTACCTGAAGTAGATGACAAAAGAACAGGAGGATGCAGGCATATTTTTAGGCCTCGACCATGTAAGCTTGACAGCGCCAGAGAAGTTGGCAGTCCACTGTAGATTTTGAACCTTGTAGACCTGCTGTTCATCTGGGAAATGCAAAATCAGGGTGAATCAGCATGAACAGTCAGACCATCAGCTTAATGTGCTCCAGTGCTGCAGATTTCCAGCATCGCAGACACGTGATGAAAGTCTCTCAGTGTCTCACCAGTGCAGTTGTGCTCGTCACTTCGGTCAGAGCAGTCTATAAAACCATCACACCTCTCGCTGCTCTGCAAACAGGCCTCGCCGTCCGCACACCGCGTACCGTTCACACACACCAGAGGGCCGTGAGTGGCTGAAATACAACGGAGAATAAAATTAGTCAGCTTAAAATACATCACAGACAACTGTAGCTTGTTAAATTTGCCCATATTTGGGTGTGAACAAAATCACTCTGTGTTCCTTTAAATGCAAATGAGTTGCTGCTTTTCAGAAGAAGGTGGAGACTTTACTTGCTATTCTGACACTCCAAAAACAACAAAACAAGCGAATCTCACCAAAATATCAGAAATGAAAGATTAAAGGCTTACATTTTCAAACTCTGACAATGATGGAAAGGAAGACATTACAATTTTCTGAACAGCTACTGAATAATTTAGTCAGTTTTAGTGGATTAAGCTCATTGATTAGCATGCTAGTGTTCCAATGCGCTAGCCTGTACAAATGAACACTGCTAGTGCAATTTTCTCATCTTAAAAAGTCACTTGACTATACAGTACTTAAAATTGGTGCATTTATGAACTATGCAGACAGTGAGCATTTCCACTATAAATCTAACAACATATCTCTGGTCTCTGTGAATACAGTCAAAGACAATGGTAGCTTTAGCAACATTAATCACATGCAACATTAAGCGCAGGTACAGAAGGGAACCAATTAGAGCACTTAAACAAAAAACAAAAAAGTTTTTGCTTTAAATAAAAAACTGTTGAGAGAGAGAGAGCAAGTGTGTCCAAATCTCTAATAGCCACTTACGACAGTTGGCCTCGTCAGATCCATCCAGGCAATGAGGATGACCATCACAGCGCTTCCAATCAGGAATACACGCTGGAGGCTTCAGACACAGAAACTGATCTTTGGTACAGCGACCCGATGGAGGAAGAGTCGTCACTGAAGTCACCGAGCCTTTTACTGAGAGGAAGACACAAACACAAGTCAAAATCATGTGGGATACTAAGAAGGAAAAGAGTGTTCCCCTTATGTAAGCTGTGCACAAAACAAGTATAACTAAAGTAGCTTTTCTAATAATTATTATAATAATAAAAAGTCAGCTGATTTTGGGAAAAAAATGAGAAATTCACTTATTTACTCTTATTTGTATTCAAAAATGTCTGGACACAACTGAGAAATAATTAAATATTTTTCTTATTACTGAGTGAGAACACCTAGTATATTAAGCAAACTACATTAATTTGAAAAACAAATGAACTGTGATGCTGTGGGACTGTTGCGTCAACCACTGAGCCAGTCTGAGCTATAAAAATAAACGTGTGAATAAAAGTGTATGAAGCTGAGTGTTAAATGTCACACGTAATTAAAAAAATAATATACTGATTTACAAGTTAAAACAGGCAAGGAAAATGTTTTAGAAGCACGTATATATAAAACTCACAAACACATTTAATGTACACCACTATGTATTAATGTTGTGAACGGATTTAAAAATGTCAAATTAATTGTGTTGTAACACGTTTCTCTGCTGCAGCTTCTTCTAATATTAAGATTAATTGCAGCTAAAATGAAAAAGTGCATAAAATGTACTTTGATTACAATAACGTAATACTGCATAACTGAATCTCCCTCATCTAACTTGAACGTACAGTAGATTAATTTTTATTAAAGCTACAATAAGTGGTCAACTGTGAGTGGGCTTGACAAACCACCTGTAGATCACATCACTTTATATCTCTTAAAAAAACATTGTGTATTTATAAAGTGTGCTTTACGCATGTGAGTGGGCTTGACAAAACACTTCTCTCTATATGCTCCGGACACTTTACTTAAACTCCATATTACAAAGTCTCAATGAGGTAACAATGTTTACCTGTGAATGTACCACAAATCATGTAGGACTTCAATATTAAAATTCCTTTTTTGCACAATATCTTGCACAATATTATGTAAGTACTTGTACAGTCTGTCTTAGTTTATGTGTATAGTTTTTACAGTATATCATATATTGTACGTAGTTATAGTATATGTATAGATCAATTACCACTCCAGTATGTAAGTTATGTGTATGTTCAAAATCGCTGTTACATCTAGTGTTGTGTTAATATTGATGATTGTTTATTTATTTAGCGCTGTGGTCCTACGAGACACCACATTTCGTTCCACTGTGTTTTGTTGCGGAATGACAACAGAGCTCAACTTGACTTGACATAAAAAAATTAAAAAATAAATAAAATGAAAACCACTTCACCCTCCTTACTCTAGCACTTCATTCTCAGAGCACTAACAGTTTCTTTGTATAGTTAACAGGGTGTGTTGCCTCTTCTTGTTGAATCTCTGAATGCCTCCTCATTTGTAAGCCACTTTGGACAAAAGCGTCTGCTAAATGAATAAATGTAAATAAGGGCGCACTCACACTATGCTATCCAAACCGTGCCCAGGCCCAATTCCTGGATTGTTTGAGAAGTGTGAGTGCTTTGAATTGGGCTCGTACGCTTGTAGTGTGAGTGCAAAGAGTGTCTGAGCCCGAAACTGAAGATGAGACATGACTTTTAAGGGACTGCTTCATATGAATTTATTAATCATTCTTACTGCTTAATGAACGCAAACTGTTGTAGATTATTAAAGACGCAAACCCCTCACTGAACGACAGCTGCACCTTCAGCAAACCTCCTAATTCCTGCAGCACGAGGACTTTATGATTGTTTATGGGCGTCAAAAGTGGTTGATCTGCTCAGCGAAATATTTGACTGTATCACTGCACATCAAACGACTAAAACCACTAAATGATATAAAGAAATCTCCACTGTGCTGAGCGAGACCATTTTTCTTAAACTGAACAGCACATCATCAATGACTTAAGCGTGCTTAGGCCCAAACGTAATGTGAGTGCAGGCCGTCGGGGGAGACGGGAGAGGGGACAAGTGTGCTTCGGCCTGGTTCAAAGCAACTGTAGATAGTGTGAGTACGCCCTAAGACGCAAAAAATCCTAAAACAATTTAAGGGACAGTTAACCCGACCTAAAAAAAATCTGTCATCATCTACTCAACCTACAATTGTCAATAATTTGGAAAATGTTGAAAACAGGTAACCACTGTCTTCCATAGTACTGGTTTTTCATACAACAGATGTCCGTGGTTAAAGCTTTCCAACATTCTTAAAAATATTTGTGTGTGTGTTCAACATAACTAAAAGGTGAGTACAATAGTGAGAACATTTTAAGTTTTAGGTGAACTATTCCTTTAAATGTTTAGAATTACCTAACTAGGCAATTAGAGCAATTCTCCCTCATTAACGCTTGATTGTCTTTGAGACTCATGTCTATTGAATTAGCTCATCAGCTACAATCCACTCAGTATCACTCAAACATTTGAGCTACTTTATTAAAGTTAATCAAAGTTAAACATGTTTAATTAATAAATCAAAGTGCATCCCTATAAGCTGCATTTGGATTCTTTCGTAAGCCATATGCTGTTGAGCACCCAAGAAATCGGTCTGTAAATAAGCACCTGTTGGACAGCCTGCTTCATCACTGCTATCTGGACAGTCAGCGTAGCCGTCGCACACCCAGGTGTCCACAATACACGCGCCAGAACCACAGCGGAAACGATTAGGAGCACAGGTAGCAGGACCCGGTGCAGGTGTGTGAGAAGCTTCGCCACCTGGACACACATACACATACAACATCATTTATTTCACAAACAAGCTTAATACACCCCGACTGGGCAAGAACACAAGAACACAAAGCAGCTGAGTGATCTGACTACCTGAACATTGAGACTCATCAGACCAGTCGCCGCAGTCATTTTCTCCATCACATTTCCACCAGGCGGGCACACAGCGGCCGTTTTTACACTCAAACCGGAAGTAACTCGTGCAGCCTGGCTCCTCAGTCGGCGATGCTGAAATAGAAAGTACACAATTTCTAACTAAAAGCACAGAAACACGATGTAAGGCACTGTTTGACTGCATTGGCTTGTAGTCTGTAGTCATGCATGGGCAAAATATGAAGACAAAGTGTAGTGTGGGCCATTTAAGTTTGACTAGTTCAGGATTGTTTGTAGTGCGTACCACAGTTGGCTTCGTCTGAATAGTCACCACAGTCGTCCATGCCGTCACACTTCCACTCCAGCGTCACACACATCCCATTGGAGCACTGGAAGTTGTAGCTGTCACACGTTTTCTCAAACTCAACACTAGCGGCTGTAGAAGAGCAGACAGCAGATTCATTTATTACAGAGACAGCATTAAGAGTGTGCATACTTGTTTTAGATCAGTGGTCCTCAAACTTTTTTCCCCATGTACCACCTCAGAAAAAATTGTCTCTCCAAGTACCACCATAATGACCAGTATTGAAATACAGGAGCGTAACAGGCGTAATAAATCAGTTCAAAAACGTTGCAGATTAATTCTTCTTATTATGAATATTTACTATTAATATTATTTATCAGCCACTTCTATCAGCAAACATTTATCAGCAAACATTCTAAATAGTTTGATTAGAGAAATTAGATCTGTTTATTGCATATTAAAGTAGGCTTTGTGTGTCAGAAAAGCAAGTGATTAAACTATACCTGTCAACATAGGGATATAAAAATACGGGATATGCCCTCAACAACTGTTACAAATACAGAGGAAATTAGCTTCAAATGAAAGAATACATAACATTAGAAAATTAAAAATAAAATAAGTTAAAGCCTAAAAAAAAAAAATCAATGATCACATCTGTTATCGTACGCATCAAAGGGTTAAAAGTGTGTTCATTTTTTTACTTTAATTATTCAGCGATTCCTCCACGTACCACTAGAAGTAAGGCTGCGTACCACCACTGGTACACGTACCACAGTTTGAGAACCACTGTTTTAGATGATATCCTAATTGTTTTATGTGCAATTATTGCCGACATTATATGCTGACATTATTTTTAAGTGTAACACACATTGCAAAAACAAACAGTTACAGACAGTTACTGACTTGATTTCTAAATGAATCAGCCATTTTGAACAAATCATCTGAATGAAAGACTTAGTGAGTCACCTACATCAATAAATTGTCATATTTATTTCATTAATGATAAGCTAAACCAACAAAGGCATCAGAACAGAAATACATTCAGCAAAACATTGTTTAATTATATACAGGGTTCATTCACATTTTTACTACTAAAATTCAATGACTTTTCCATGACTTTTCCAGGACTTTCAAGTAAATTTTCATGACCTAAATGTTTCATGTAATGTCTACACATATGTGGTAAATAATAAGAAAAACGATGCATGTTCCAAGTTATTATCATATCATGAAACATGCAACAATATTTAGTTTAAATGAATCTTTATATCCATGTTAAATGTATTTAGATAATGTTCACACAGCAGTAATAATGTGAGAGCATGTGTTTGGCCATGGACAGAAAAGAACGAAAGACAACTAACCTATATCCTATATAAACTATACCTATATAAATATACAGACATTTGTTAAACTAATTTCCATGACTTTTCCAAAACTTTGTGGGTTTTTCATTTTTTCCTAAACTTTTCCAGTCCTGGAAAATGCCATGTCAAAATTCCATGACTTTTCCAGGTTTTTCATGACCGTATGAACCCTGTATATAATAATTTAAAAAAAAAACATTGATACTTAGTATTTTCAACAATGTCAATTGATTAAATGTTATCAAACTAAATGATATGCTGATTAATAAATCAAATTAAATGCAATGACTGCTTTTATTAATTCTTGTTGAGATATTCTGAGTTTTAATTTTTGAGGGATCAAGTGAATCTGAACATTAAAGAAATGGCTGCAAATTAAATTAAGATTTTAATTACAGGAATAGGTGCCACGGTGGCGTAGTGAGTAGCACGTTAGCCTCACAGCAAGAAGGTCGCTGGTTCGAGCCTCGGCTGGGTCAGTTGGCATTTCTGTGTGGAGTTTGCATGTTCTCCCCGTGGTTGCGTGGGTTTCCTCCGGGTGCTCCGGTTTCCCCCACAGTCCAAAAATATGCGGTACAGGTGAATTGGGTAAGCTAAATTGTCCGTAGTGTATGTGTGTGAATGAGAATGAATAGATGTTTCCCAGAGATGGGTTGCAGCTGGAAGGGCATCCGCTGCGTAAAAAACAAATGCTGGATAAGTTGGCGGTTCATTCCGCTGTGGCGACCCCGGATTAATAAAGGGACTTAGCTGACAAGAAAATGAATGAATGAATGATTACAGGAATAAATGTCATTTCACATATTTTGCATTAGAAAAAACTTATATTAAATCGTAATACTAGAAACTAGTTGTATTTTTTATCAAATAAAGGCACACTTGGAAAACCGAGGAGAGTTCTGAAAGCATACTTGTTCCTCTAATGATCGGTTTCTAATGTTCAAATTTTAAGTTTTAAATAATTGAACTCACAACATCCAGCATATATGGGGTCCTCATCAGATCCATCAGAACAATGCCGGGTGCCGTCACAAACCAGAGACTGAAACAGACACTGCGCTCGATTTCTGCACACAAACTCCATGTAATGTGCACAGAGTGGACCTGTAACAACACACTCTGTTATTATTACCGTCTAGTTTCAATTACAAAACAACAGGCATATCAATTTCACTTAAGAAATGGAGCACAAACCACAGTTTTGCTCATCAGCGCCACCTGGACAGTCCTCAACACCATTGCAGTGAGCACTTGCAGGCAGACAGGTGCCATTCGAGCATAAAAAGCCATTGCACTTTTGCCTCCCTGCAGAACGACACCAGACAATATGTGAACATACAGCAAATAAGTTGTACTTTTATTATTCGAGCTAACATTTACCAGTACCTCTTAAGATTTTAGTACTTTTTTATGTGTATTTTCACAGCGAAGCACAAGATTTGTAGCAAATAATGGCATACCTTTTTTGAGAAAAACCATAACAATATCAAAAATTTTACAGTCCAGTGCTTTTTAATGGTCCACGACGATTTTTTAAAAAATGTACCAGCAAAATCGTGGAGGGACTGATTTACAATCCTTTTTCCATTCCACAAAAAAACGTTTGAAATAGATAATACTTTGCAAAAATTCACTGAATCTACTGTTGTTAATCATTAACCATAAAAATACAAGATGTGTTCATTAACGTGAGATGTCAGGATGTGCAAATGACAATACAAATGCAAGCATCCTCACCTAAATCAAACTATTTTGTCAGTCTGGTGTCAG
>CAIGQQ010004837.1:22833111-22866887 GCA_903798035.1 Danio albolineatus | reverse complement strand
TAGACAAAATAGGTGAGGATGCTTGCATTTGTATTGTCATTTGCACATCCTGAGACATCCTATATATATAATACATACATTTAATATATTATAAATATTATAATTATTTTGATATTATATATTTATATTTTTTAGCCAATGTTTAGGTCACATAGTTTTTGGCCCACTCTTTCACAAACTGCACAAGGATAACATGTTAATATTATGTTAATGATCTAAATTTGGCAGTTGAGTTAGATAATACACTAATCCTTTTCACATAATTAACGATCTGATAATGCTGCCCACAATGGATGCGGTGCAACCTCAGATGGTAAACCGATACTCATGCTTTGCTCACTTCATTGTACTCTTGGATCTGCTGAACATGTTTAGCATGAAAGTCAAAAGCGTCTCAACGTTATGCAAGGTAATGACTTCTGTGCTTGATCGATCTTAGATAAGGGGTATATGATAATCAGCAATTATTCAATCATTGATTAATGATTAGCATCCTTAGTTTCATTTGACGTGAGGGTGAGATAGCTTTTATGACTGACCACACTGCGTAGGGTCCTCGTCTGAGCCGTCCTGGCAGTCATCGTCTCCATCACAGACCCAGCGCTGTGGAATACAGTGACCCGTGTGACACTGGAAACTACTGCTCTCACACGTGTGGTGACCCACTTCATGAAACAGAAAGAGATGGATGTAAAAAATGTAGATACGGCATGTTTGACTGTATATTTCTTGCACGCATGTTTTGTAAATGAGTCTGCTTGCTCTCACCAGTACAGTTGGCCTCATCTGACCAGTCCCTGCAGTCGTTGTCCCCATCACAGCGCCATGCGTCCCGAATACACGCACCTCTTGCACAGGTGAACTCTCCTGGTCCACACTTGTGAGATTCTAAAGTAAAGATAAGACACATTGAGAAACACTACTCAAAAACACTCGCAAGTTGCAAGATCAAAACTGATCTTTATGAAACAGTTAACCGCATGCATTAAAATAACATTTTTATTAATTTTAGAAATGGAGTTTAGTAATATTGAGTAGGAGTTTTTATAGTTTACGATACTGTAAACACCTTTATAAAACAAAGGTACAAAAAAACAAAAAACAAATCAATTGTTCTAAATAATGGTTTAATTATTAATTTTTTGTTCATATTTATAATTTAAGTTATTTTTGTTGTTATAGGCCCAATCCCAATTCTACCCCTTAGCCCTTCCCCTTACCCCTACCCTTCATTTTGTGCATTCACGTGAAGGAGTAGGGGTGTTTCAATTCACTTTAGCTTGAAAGCGTAGGGCTAAGGGAAAGGGCTAGATACCCCTTGATACTGAGATTTTTCAGAACCACACTCAAAACCAAGGGGTAGGAATATTTCCTAGAATACATAATCTACAACGGCAACATGGCTGCACATGGAAGGAGATCCACAAATTAGTATATTTTGTCATTATTATGAATTTTTACAACAAACAACCATATGTTTTAATACATTCATAACCGCGTTCGGGTTTTACCACCATGCTTTTTTAAAAACCCACTAAAATAAAAACTAAATTTTGCTATCTATAATCCATAATAATAACTCTTGTATAGCAGTCACACAACATTCTGTCACCCAATGACACTCGAATATCCTGTCAGAAAAGTCTAGTGGCTGTAAATGAGCTTTTAAAAATGCTTGATATAACATTAATGTTTTTGTGTGCCTCGGTGTAAATGCACAGTACAGTTACAAGCTTATTGCCACATTATATCGTTATAATAACATGATGCCTTCAGTGATTTCCTGAAGATAAATACCAAAAATAACGCAACTGGAATAACTACAGCAGTTCAGCAAGAGATTGCTATGACTTATGATGACGTGTGCAGGTGTAGTAGAGCTGTCCCATTTCTTGGGGGTAAATTTTGAAGCCCTTCACACTGTTTCAAGGGCCAAGGGAAAGGGGTAGGGGTACAACAAAGAATTGGGATTGGGTCTTAGTAGATAAAACTTTTTAAAAGTCGTTTTAGTACCTCAAAAATGATCAATAATGAAATATTCCATATATACAATACATTTACTATTACATTTACATCTTAATTTAGCTTTATTTCATTTTATTTTTAACTTCTTCAACATTGACTGAAAAACACAAATAAAAACATTTCTGTTTGATTCAAACTCTCCTACTGAGCAGATTATAAGGTAAACTCTAACGCATTAAATGATCAGACAAACAACCTCAGATATACATTTATTAATGAAAATATAGCCCAGCAATACCACAATGCTCCTCGTCACTGTTATCCCCACAGTCGTCCTCATGGTCACACTTGAAAGCCAGAGGAATACAGGAACCTGAAGCTACACAACGGAACTGCACTGAAGGGTCACAGGAAGTGGTGGCTGCAGTGACACATAAAACATCTGTGTTATATTACAATATTGTTTGATCATGTTGTGTTTGCTTTATAGCTCTGCATGTAAATAATTCTGAATATGTGTGTGCGTATACAGTATGTGTATGCGTGTGCTTGTTTGTATGCTTGTATACACATGCGTGCTTATACATACAAGTATGTGTGTGTGTGTGTGTGTGTGTGTGTGTGTGTGTTTACATATGTTTGCATAAACATAATACATACCATATATACACATTTATATTACAGTACATTCATAGCTTGACATTAACACCAACCCGCCAAATGTAGGTAAATTTCAGCTATGGAGGGTTAGATAGCCGCTTCCACATGCCACTTTGGCTAGCTGAAAATAAGTTTTAAATTGCCAGTGCTGGTTCATCACTAAAAATTCTAATTTTAGTTCATGACAAAAAACAAAATAGGCATGCAAATGTGATCTTAGAATTGATAAGCAGCACAACTGATGTTTACGCAAGCAAAAGAAAGCAGGTGAATACCGAATGAGAGGATGATCAGGCGCACGGTGAGACACAGGCAATCTTCACTCACTGACGAGGGCTTTTTACTGTCATGCGCACGGGGGCTTAAAAGCTCCCATGTCCCATTTCCTTGCGCGAAGCAACCATGCCTAAAAATGCAACTGGTGCAATTGGTTCTCTTTGAAATAGACTGTAAAAAAGCGGTGCTTGTGCACCCACATTCCTGCTGCTTTAAAGGGTTCGAGATTTTTTGTAAGCAGCAGCAGTTGCCACTTTCACTTTAACTATTCTTTGAACAGATTATTAATATGCCTAATGTTTAGCGTGTGCTTTAGATCATCCTTTCATCATCGCACACAGAATGTTTTTCACGTTTTCTTTTGCTTACAGTTCTTTTTTTAAAATATGGTTTTATTGTCGTTCTTTACAATAACATTGCTTTAATTGGAAATCAACTCTCCATGTATATATAGTTAACTAGTGATCCGGGACCTTCAGCCAGGACAGATGACTGTGTACAGTTTTAGATACATGAGAATAATTTTCTGTCAAATGTCAATTGTTTTTTAAAAACATTTTTGTTGAATAAAAAGTCTATGTATATTGCTATATTATGCATGTTTTTACATATTATTTAAAATTTGTGGCAAGGAAGTAATTAGTTTGGTGAGGCTAGAGAGAAATTGGTAAATCCTTAGTCATGTGAAATAAAAGTAATTGCAATGTCACACTATGAAACAAGTCCCAAAACAAGTCCCAAAAACAAAAAAATGAATGAGGAGGCATGTGAATGCAACACATCATTTAAATCAAGTAATTTTAGGATGCCAAAGTCAAATTTACACATATAAAATATAATTTTCCCAATAACAAAATTGTGGCTAGTGAAAATTCAGAGTGACTAGTAACGTTGGAAAATTACTAGTCACAGTGGTTGGTGATCAAAAAAGTTAATGTCAAGCCCTGATTACACATAAAAAATATTCACTACTGCATAAATATATATTACTGTACATAAACATAGATTTCTTGCTTTACAAGTACTGCTAACATTAATGCAGTTGCCATTGTTTATTATTTATATGTGCGTGGTTATTATATTATATTATCTTTTCTATTTATTTTAATAAAAGCCTCAAGTAGACAGATGTTAAAAATAATCATGTGTGCTAAAACACTCAATTAAATGTTTATTGCTTGTCCAGTACAATGGTGTAGTTTAAAAAAAATAGATAAATATATATCACTTAAAAAAAAACACTTTAAATTGATGGTCCATTAGTTTATGTTAGTTAATGTACTTTTTTAACATGAACAAACAATTAGTAATGCATTTATTAGGGTATTTATTCACCTTTGACAATATTAGTTAATGTAATTTAAGTTAAAAAACGTTAGCTCATGTTAACATTCTGTGCATTAACTAACGTTAACAAGAAGTTTGAATTCTAGTAATCCATAAGTAAATGTTGAACTATGATTAATAAATGATGTACAAGATTGTTCATGCTTAGTTAAATGTTAGTAAATACATTAACTACCATTACCTAATGGACCATTAATCTAAAGTGTTACCATAAATATGAAACAGAGGAGGAGGGGCCGATGATGTCACTCACGGCATTCTTGCTCATCACTCATGTCGCCGCAGTCATTGTCACTGTCGCACTTCCAGATGCTGCTAATGCACTTCCCATTAGCGCAGCGGTGCTGGTTTGGCAAACACGTGTGCTCTGATACAAGGGAACAGCAACACAAGGGAAGACACAGATTAATAGAAGTGTAAACCAGCTGATTTAGAGATCATAATAAAGTGGCAATCTCGTGTCTGTCAGACCTGTCTTGACACATGTATTGTTGTGCAGTTGGTATCCGCTGGGACACTGGCACTGACGCTCTCCTGAGGGCAGGACGCTGGTGGAAACACCATCGGGACAAACACAGTGACGCTGGTTTCCAGGCTGGGGAAGGCACAGAAGACTGCATGGCTGATCCGCGCAGGCATTCTGACCTACAGACGAGGAATAAAAACATTTTGAATCATTTCTATGTCCTAAACTAGTTGCGGGTGCTATTTAAAGCCCCATGAAATCAATTTTGGGGTTTTGTGACTTTTGGTGCATGCCTGTTAGCTTCTAGCCTTCTGAGCTTACTCATGGAAAACATCAATGAAAAATAAGCCTCAAAGTTGACAAAAAACTGATTATATACATTTTTTGTAAGCTTCAAAGCCATAAATATGACTCAGTTCTAAATAATTAATCCTCTTAAAAACAGGAACAACATTTTTTTTCTTTCAGGGAAAATTCAGATATGACGCATCAGGCTTCTCATGTATTTGTATAATTATAACTCATATTCCTAAACATTCGGCTTAAGAGAAATAAGTGCATAACAAATATTATTTCTAGAAACTGACCAGAAATACCAGTTCCACCAGTGTTTAAAATTAGTCAAAAATAAATGAATTTTTAAATTGGTTAATAAAATATGTATACAGTAGAAATTATCAGCCCTCATGGACTATTAGCACTCCAGTATATTTTGTTTCCCCAACACATTTCCAAACATAATATTTCTAGTAACTGATTTGTTTCATCTTTGCCATGATGATAGTACGTAATATTTTACTAGAGTTGTGTCTCATTACAGAGGCTGCAGTGGGACGAAGGCTGTCCTATTTCAGAAAAAAATCGAATGCTCCTTTAAATGCAGCCTCAAAATGCAATCCAGGTAATGAACATCCCAAGATTCAGTGCGCGCTGATAATGGTAGGACGTTTTTAAAAGAAAATTCCGGAATAAATGTATGAATTAGGTTTTATTTGACTTGGATATCTAAACACATGTTAAAAAAACAAAAAGACTTTGACATGTATTACTAAAAAGTGATTTTGTAGACCGCTTACATTTTTATGTGTACATGTATGGATCAACAGAAATAAATTTAAAAGTTCTGTAAACCTTAAAATAAGCCTAAAATAAGTTTTAAAATCACGTTCAAAAAAGCAATTACAAATTTTATTACAGCTTATTAACGGCAGCTGTTATGGTTGCTAGTGACGAGATCTGTAGGCTAGATCGTCTCATTTCAAAACGCTCTGTTCGGCTTGTGTGGACTTCGGAGGATGCAGCCTCTGAAATGAGACAACTTAGATATCTATCAAGATACTAGTATTCAGCTTGCAATGACATTTAAGGTTTAAAAGAGGCTGATAATATTGACCTTAAAATGTTTGGGCTTTTTTAACTGCTTTTATTTTAGCTGAAATAAAACAAATAAGACTTTCTCCAGTAGAAAAAATATAGGAAATACTGTGAAATTTTCTTGCTCTGTTAAACATTATTTGTGAAATATTTGAAAAAGGAAAAATACACACAGGTTATAAGACCTTATAACACACACAGGTTAAAAACACACACTAATAATTGAGTTCAAATATATTTATTTTAAGGTCTAACCTCTATTTTTTCCCTTGTAGAAGATCTTGAGGTCCATTACTCCTGTCAGTCGACCCACTATCATCTCACTGTCTGGTGAGCCTGATTTCGGTGCTTTGAAGATTCCCATTCTGGACCAGTCATCCCAGTATAAGTCATTCTACACCAACAAAGACAACAAAAGTTCAACAACGTGTTTACGATCCTCACCTGCAACACTCCCATTAATCATAACACTGTGCCGACCTTAAAAACAGCAATAGCGTAAGGATGAGGCAAGCCCTCCATTATGACAGTGCGGCGTCCTCCATTAAAATCTGCTCGTTCAATGCGGTCTCCATATGCCTCTGTCCAGTACAGCCATGCCTCATCAGCCGTAATGCCATTGGGCCAGCGGACTCCTTCTGACACAATGCAGGAGATGTTTGAGCCGTCCATCCAGCTGCGGTAGACACCTGCTGCACGATCACCCCAATCTGTCCAAAACATCAAGCTGAGAGAGACACATGAAGATAAGTGAAAATTCTGTTACAAAAACAAATAAATAAATATGGAAATATGTAAATTCACTAAAATTCTCTATTATCAGCTGATAATCAATACATATTACTACTGATATATCTGAAAAAAATTAATAAATACATTTTAAAAGCTGTCGCCGTGTCAGTTGATAACCAATACATTGTACTGATACTGTAACTTTAATTGATGATACACTTTCTTTTAGTTTTCACATTCAGCAATTGGTGAAAAAAAAGTAAAGTGATTTTAGGCTTCTATTTTAGAATTAAAAATTGCCTTTCTTTTGATGTTTAAAAAGAAGCTGGTTGATGCAACATTTAGGTCAACTACAGTGATGTTATCTATATGCATGCTTCGTCTCAAAGTCTGAATGCATTTGATACCATTTACCATGGTGCACTAAGATTTATAACTAATTTGAAATCACTTACTCATCATTGTGTGTTGTATACTAGAGTAGGTTGGTCTGCTTTGTCCATTTGTAGGCTCAAGCATTGGAATATCTTTACAAATCTATACCAGGTTTACTCGCGTCATATCTCCAGAATTACATTTGTAAAAAACTTGTCCTTAGCTATGGCCTTCGGTCAAAGTATATTTATTTACTGTCTGTTCCTAAAGTGCGGACTGAGATGGAAAAGAAAAATCTACAAAGTTGTAGTTTAAAGAATTAATTTTAATGCTTTTTAAAAAAAAGAGTATAAATGATTTAGAAATTGAAAGATAGACGTTTGCAGCCTGTAGATGTTTTGAATAGTTTGTTTGTTTGTTGAATAGTTTTTGTTATTCATTTTAACCACTCATTATTTTTTGTTTGTTGTCTGTTAGTCCCATGTGACATGTATACTGCCTAATTTTGGCCAGGACGCACTTGTAAAATTAAAAATTTTTAATGTCAATGTGTCTTTCCTGGTAAAATAAAGGTTATAATAATAATAATAATAATAATAATAATAATAACTGATATATCTAATCAAATTAAAGAATGGGTTGATGACTGATATTTCTGTAAAGAATTAAATAATAAGGTCATAATAATAATAATGAAATAATAGGTCACACTTTATTTTAAGGAGCAGTTCTCGCTCTTACAGTAGCAAACCATTTTGAGTTTTGCTTCAATAAACTCCTTATTTGCTTCTTATGAATAGTTTTCAAGGTAGTATAGGTATTGGGTAAGATTAGGGATGTAGAATAAGATCATACAGAACATGTGCTTTATAAGTACTAATAAGCCAATATCTTAATAACATTCATGCTAATAAGCAAATAGTTAATCGTGAAAATTGGTTCCTAAAGTGTTACTGAATGAATTCATTTTGATTGACTGGGATGAATGAAGCTTAGATAAATGCACCAATGCAAGTATAAAAGTGAACTATCCTAATAGTGAACTATACTAAAAAGTGCATGGATTATGGTTTTGTAAATGTAAATGTAAAAGATTACACGGCAATGTCAGCTCAACATTGCATATGTTTGCGATGTGACTATTGCAGATGCACACATTGAGATATCAATGCTGAAACAATATATTGTGCAGCCCTAAACCATTTCAATAAAAATGTTAGCTAATAATATAATACATATATAACAGATCAAAAAAAAAAAACTAAACAAAAATACTTTAATATCAGCTGATAACTGAATTATACTAGTATAATAAGCCAATTCACTACAAACAAAAAACAAATCAGCTCATAACCTATTCATGATACCGATATAAGTGATTCAAAAACAAAATTCCCCAATACAAACCGACAACCGATACATATAGATATATCTGATACAAAAACTGTTCTCTAATACAAGCTGATAACAGATACAAAACACTAAGATGTAAAGCATTTACCAAAGTAAAATATTTGTCTGATGTCCGCTAATAACCGATACAAAATAGCAATATATCTGAAACAAAACAGTTCTTTAATATCAGATGATATCTAATACGTTACAGATACAGTATATGACACAATAAACGACATCTCAAATATCAGCCAACAACCGATATATGTTACACAATAAATCTCCTATACATAGGTCTCAAACTCCATTCCTGGAGGGCCGCAGCTCTGCACAGTTTTACTCCAACCCTATCAAACACAGCTGCTTCAAATAATCGAGGTGTTCAAAAGAGTCATGAACACCTTTGTTAGTTGGATCAGCTGTGTTTGATCAGGGTCGGAGCAAAACTGTGCAGAGCTGCGGCCCTCCAGGAATGCTTGAGACCTAATATCTGCTCTAATATCAGCTGATAACCTATACATGAAACCGATATGTGAGGCAATTTCACTAAAAATCTAAACTCTCCTTAAAAACAAAAGTGAGAGAGACATTATGGGAGAGGAAAAAAGCACACCTCTCTGCTGGCATGAGTGCCAGGGCTCGAGGCTGGTCCACCACTGAAGAGTTGACCAGAGTGCGTCTCAAATCTCCATCAGAGTTGGACACCTGAAACAGACAGCATGAGGATGAGTTCATGAATGAACAGATACACCTGATCTGAGCTGAATGTGTTTTAACATTTAATTACCTCAATCTTCTGAGCACCTGCATCCACCCAATACAACAAGCGGCTGATGGGGTCAAACGAAAGCGCCTCCACATTTTGCAATTCCCTTTTAACAATCACTTCCTGTCCAGAGCTTCCATTCAAACACAGTCTCTGCAAGACAAGAACAGACAGACTTAAAGGCAAAATATGTCTTTTTGACTGCTAGATGGCACACATTCATGATAAACAATTACAGACTTTGATGGCTGCATGTCTTTGTATGGAATCGTGAGAGTTGTCATTTTCATTACATCTTACAGCACTCATGGTCAGAAATCAAGGTCATGCAGGAGCTAAAGTACTCGAAACTTATTATCATGTAGGATGAAGCAGAGTAAGGCTGAAAGCTGTCGACGTGAAAAAAGACCGCTGGAGCAATTGCTGTTGAGACAAGTGCGACAACGAATGAAAGCCGTGGAGCTTTTCTTATGCCAAAATCAACCACTTGAGATCATGTGGGGAAGCAGCAGCTCGGTTTCATCAAACTAAATACATTTCTGGGCTTCGTCAACGCTGATAGCCTCCTGGTTAAGTGCATCAATAAATAGTACTGAGGTGTTCACGGCAACCTGAGTTTGATTCCCAGTTTGTGAACCTTTGCTATCCTGTTTCCCTCTCTCCGCTCCCCACACTTTCCTGTCTCAACTCTACTGTCCTATATGATAAAGGTGAAAACCTCCTAAAAATAATAAATAAAAGATTTGATTAATTTTAGAGTTCTGGTATTATGCTACTAATGCAGTCTAATAAAACGTGTGACATTAAAATATCTTGGTGTTTCTGTGTTTTGTTTATAAAACAAAAGTTGAAATTGAGCGTGTATGACATCATTAGCATGGTGATACAGGACACAGACTTTCACTACAAAAAAATAGCTCTACATTTGAACATTCTTCGAAACATTTGGGTTGATGTAATGCACGTAAGTCAGCAAAATATATAACAATATTTGTGTTTTTTATGATTATTTTTTAATAATTGTGCCTTTAATATATTATTCTTATTATTTTTATTCTTATTATTTATTCTAGATTCTATTTGGTAACACTTTAGAACAATGGTCATTTAGGTAATTTATTTACTAACATAAACTAAGTTGAATAATCTTGTAAACTATTTATTAATCATAGTTCAACATTAACTAATGCATTATTAACATCCAAAGTTGTGCTTGTTAACATCAGCATGGTGATTTAACATAAACCTAAATTAAACTTAACTTAATTTTACTTATAGTTAATCACAGATATAATAAATGATTAATAATTGTTTGCTCGTGTTAGTAAATAAATTAACTAACATGAATTAATGGACCATTATTTTAGTGTTACCAAATTATTATCAAAAATAATACATGGCCATCAACGTCATATTGTTGCACAAAGTTAAGTAAAATTTGTATAAATATATTGTTTCACATTGAGGCACAGCAATTATTACATTTTTGATACAAAAAATAAATAAATAAATCAGTATTCATATTATGAACAGTGAATAATAAAAAAATTCTAAACTCTAAATGTACAAAAACATTTTAAATAAAACTAACATTTTTAATTAGTTTGGTGCTTAAACATAATATTACACACATAATATTAAAAATTAAATGGAAAATGTACAATCACTTTAAGTGTTGCTTTTATCAGTTACCAACAGATCATGTATCCCTATATTACATGACTGAAAGATGCTTGTTCACCTGTATGGTGTCCAGCGAAATATCCGCCCAGTACAAGCAGTTCTTCTCATAATCAAAGTCCAGCGCGACGGCCTCGTGAAGACCCGTGAGAGGCAGCTGCTGGTCTGTGCCAGAGGCCAGGTCATACCGGTGGATGGAGTTCCTCACGGCATACAGGATAAACTCATTACTCTCTAAAAAGAACACACAAAAAAAGTTAGGAATTAAAATAAGCCTCACTCCAGACATACACACCTGAACACTCCATATGTCCTTGTTAAGCCTTTAATTTCAACTCATTGGCACTAAAAGAGAGTTGTTTCTCGCTAACCGCCTCCACACTTCAGGGTAGGCCTTTCATTTTCTGTTTCATTGCAAATTGTAAAAGAAAACTGATGGCCCCTCTGAGAGTCACATCACTTTCTTCTCCCGTTGGTTCAGATTGGAGCTTTTTGAAAGGGCTCCTTATTTACTCCCAGAATCCTCTAGTTCGAGAAGAGAGCCAATCAGCATGAGCACTGAAGCGTGGTCAAGTGGCTGAGCGCCACAATGCCAGAGAGTAGAGCCAGTCTAGACAGCAACGACTCTTAAGGGGGCTTTGATCACACTCCAAACTATCCTCACTTGATCTTCAGATGCACCAATGTACTGCATTTCCGTTAAATCTATATCAGGTGCCAGAGTAAAGGATCGCCGCAGAAATGGGTCCATCAAGACACTTCACCACCATGTCAGCAGAATATTATATTTTTAATTACAGTTTTGTGTAGGACTGCTGAGAGCCTATAATTTTTTACATTTTCTGCAATAATTTAAAGAGCTATTTGGGTTTTTGCTATCTCTTAACAATGCTAATTTGACCAAGATTGCTTGCAAATAGGAAATAGGAATAGAAAAAATGACAATCTATATATTTATTACTTCTGTACATGATTAAAATGTCATTATTCATAACTAATGACTGCATTACAACTGCACTTTATTAGGTTCAACTATGAAAACAAGATCTTCTAACAGACATTCCTTGCTTGAAATATGTTATTGTCAGTCAGCCTTTAAAAATGGCTACGGTCAGATGTTTTAATGCTGTGCTTAGACTCATTCTGCTTCAATAAATGACATTATAACACAGTATAATGTCAAACCATCCCTACAACAATAAATAACCTTCTTTAAAAAAATAAACTTTATTTGAAACACAAATCATCTCTAATATTATAAATGCTGTTATTGTTATTTTTGATCAATTTAATGAAAAAGAAAGCATGCGTTTAAAACAACTTTTAAACAATATACATTTTATTCTGAGGTTTATTTAACATGAATTTAATTACTCAACTCTTATTTTCACTATGCAGTAATCCGGTTTAACTTTTGTTGCTTTTAAAAGCTCAATATAAATAAAATTAGACTTTGTTTATTCATTCTTACATATTCTTATTATTTTTCTGGAAAACATATTATCTTTTTTTCTTATTAATCTAAGTCTAATAAATAATCTCTATTATTAAATAACTTTATTTTCAATTTATATCTAACGTCACTATATTACAATCACAACAAAAACATCCTACTTCAAAGCTCTGCTCTTTTTTATATGACTGTTCTGTGAACTGTGACCTCTCCACTTCTTGCTTGCCATTGGATTGTGTGGTGTTACATGAAACAAGCTAAGAGAATATGACTATTTTTGAATATGACTATTTGAGAATTTTTCTACTGTACCTCCCACAGGACAGGGCAGATTTTCCCCATCCAGTCGAGCTTCAACATCTCCTCCAGCGCAGCTGTCACCAGACACCTTCCTGTACCTGAAGAGCCAGAGCAAACGCCAATCATACAACACATTTCACTTCAGAAAATTAGAAAAACCTCTAAATGTTGACACTATGTGATCCTGTAATGAGATGCAAATGAATTCCCATGCTTTCCTGTGGATTCTTGGCATCATGTTGTCCTGATGTTTATTAATGTACCCAAGCACCCCCAGATTATTTGCTAATGCATTTGACTTAAGTGATTGAGAGAAAGGAATAACATGGAAAAGAAAAACAGCCTAACAATAAGCATTCATTCATTCATTCATTCATTTTCTTGTCGGCTTAGTCCCTTTATTAATCTGGGGTCGCCACAGCGGAATCAATCGCCAATTTATCCAGCACATTTTTTACGCAGCGGATGCCCTTCCAGCCGCAACCCATCTCTGGGAAACATCCATACACAAACACATTCACACTCGTACACTACGGACAATTTAGCCAACCCAATTCACCTATACCACATGTCTTTGGACTGTGGGGGAAACCGGAGCAACCGGAAGAAACCCACGCAACCACGGGGAGAACATGCAAACTCCACACAGAAATGCCAACTGACCCAGCCGGGGCTCGAACCAGCGACCTTCTTGCTGTGAGACGAACGTGCTACTCACTACGCCACCGTGGCGCCCCAAACAATAAGCAAAAAATAAAAATAAAAAAATGGGGAAAAAATAAATTTGTTTTACAAAATTTTAAAAAATCGACACAGAAAAATATATTTAGAAAACTGAAAGTAAAAATGAAAATAAGTAAAAAATCCTGATGCTCTATGACTTGGACAAAGAAAACATTAAATTCCTTGATGTTTAATGTATAATAGACTAGAATAATCCTTATTCTAGATATTCTGGAAAAGACCTTTTAAAATTCCATGATATTGCAGAAATTCAAGCTTTTCATGTGTGTATTTATTTACATAGCGCATTTATCATGTACGGCCATACACCCAAAGTGCTTCACAGCCATGAGAGGTGGGTTTTCCACACAGGACAACGGCACCAGTGCCCTCACCACACACCAGCTATAGGTGGAGTGGAGAGACAGTGATAGAACCAATTCGGTTAATGGGGATAATTAGCAGGCCATGATGGTTAAGGTCCAAGAGGGAATTAGGCCAGGACACCGGAGTTCCACCCCTACTCTTTACGAGAAGTGCCATGGGATGACTACAGAGATTCAGGAACTCAGCTTATTGCCTCATCCAAAAGACGACTTTCATTTCCCATGTTTTAGCTATGAATGCACCGAATGGTCAAATATAAAACCACTGAAATATTAATAACTTCTTATTTCCAGCGACATTTTTTGCAAGACGTAGTTTGCCTTTTTTTACTGAATAATTTTGTTGTTTAAATACTTTAACCAATTTCAGCGTTTATCATCCCAGTGTAGCGTTCCTATTATTTTGATGGTTTAAATAAACTTGTTGGGTCATTAAATGAATATATTTTGCAAATATCTAATTCCAGACATCCCTTTTGCCACTACTGTATACACAAATTAAAAACCTAAATGATTCTCCCGAATCATGCGAAACATGGATTCATTCAAAATCTGAACACTGCTGTGTTTTCAACTGAAACTAATTAAAACAGTCACAATATTAGCTTATTAATATTAGAACTATCAGTGCTCAAGATATAACATATATGATAAAAATATCATCACAAAAGTTGTGTTCACTTTGCTTAGCAAATTACTAAACTCGTTAAATTCACAGCTGCTCCTAACATATTGAGCATCCCTAAATAAAAGGAACTAACATCACTTCCCTATTTAATTATAATTAACCTCATTTCCTTCAGCTCAAATGACTGAGCAAGAGATCTAAACTCTTCCAGCTATATTCAGTTCAAGTCCATGTTCTAAATAAATCTCCTGTCGACAGCAGATAATGAGAGGAGAGATGCATGGTGACACAGCAGAGGCAGATCTAATAATGCTCCCGGGCGGATGCTCACGGTGGAGGATAATAATCTGGATCCAGGAGAACAATGAGCCGATACTATTCACCCTCTTGGTCTTTCTTGTTGATTTCAGCATTCAGTAGCAACAGATTTGATTTGGATTCAGACAGAAGACGACTTTTCAAAGTTAATTCTACAATTGTAAATGAAATGAATAAAATATTTCTGAAAAGTATTCATTTCTTTAAAGCTGCAGTCTTTAATGCTGGGTTTACATCAGACGTGAAACGCTACGCCACTTAATCTCAATCTTTACTCATAGAATGATTTTCCCGCGTGAATTTTTCGCTTTAGTTGAATTATTTGAACTTGTGTGGTAGACACAACCGAAGGCAAGTTCACAGCAAACATACAGCACAAAAAATGTCAATCGCACCGCACAGCAATAATTCACTTATTTGCGTGTTTGCACTGACTTTGTAATTTACTTAAGAGCAAATACTTAATCCACATTTGCTGAGGTCCCAGCATGTGTTTTGTCCTTTTTGTTGCCATCTTTGTTTGAAACTTGGAATTGCAGTTTTTTGCGGATCAATTATTTTTATGTGTGGATGGATTTAATGTTTTGAGAAATATTGGTGACTTGTCAGTCACAGCACCGGTGTGGATACTTTACTTTTCAATCACAAGATCTACATCTTAGAAGTTTGACCCATAATTTAAAAAAATAAAAAAATAAATAAAAATAAAAAAAATCACTGGTAAATGTCATCTGAAAAATCAAGTCACATTTCTGTCGATTTTACTTTGACTATCTAAAACAAATCTTGACAATGGCTGATATTTAGCCAATCTAATTTTATTTATTTAATTTCAAATATATTAAGAGTTCAATTAAATTTTAAATAAGTTGAATAGAATTGTTACACATATAGATACAAAAAAAATGTAAAATAAGCTTATAATACTTATACATTAGAAGACAAAGTATTTTTCACAAATAAATATTAAACAAAAAAAAAAAATTGTAAACACTGAAACCAACATGGCACTCATTATTTTGGAAAGTTGTTTTTTGCATTGGAAATTATATTAGCCAAGGTAACACTCATTTTACATACAGCACACGGCAAAGTTGTATGAATATGACAGTACGTAAATGCATAAAATGCAGAACAATTTAAAATCACAATGGTAAAGTTTGTGGATTGCACATCTCTAGTGAAGCTGAACCCTCCTCCTCTCAGCAATTAATTGCATAGGCCGACCGTCACGCAGAGAACACGTGATCATGCAGTATACAAATGCACACTATCTTTATCTTACAGCTGGATCTGAATCTGTATCGAAAGTAATCGTTATAACACTGTATATAATAAATATATTAATATATTTTGTATATTAACAGAAATATATTAATAGCTTTGTTAAATAGTTCTATTTGACAACTCTATCACAATAAAAGTCCCACCTAAAACACATCAGCCAAACAGAAAACCTTTAAAAAAAGAAATGCCAAATATTGGTAGACAATTAATTACAACACATCGGGATATGTATCAGTGGTGATTAAATCTAACAACTGCTTAGCCCAGATCACATCAAACTGCGCTAATTACTATTACTGTTATATTTTGCTTTCGAATTGTTGAACTACATCTATTAAACAACATCAAAAAAATTAACAACATCCGCACTGCGTAAGGCGCAGTGGGTAGTACAATCGCCTCACAACAAGAAGGTCGCCGGTTCGAGCCTCGGCTGGGTCAGTTGGCATTTTTTGTGTGGAGTTTGCATGTTCTCCCTGTGTTTGTGTGGGTTTCCTCCGGGTGCTCCGGTTTCCCCCACAAGTCCAAAAACATGTGGAATAGGTGAATTGGGTAAGCTAAATTGTCAGTAGTGTATGATTGTGAACGAGTGTGTATGGATGTTTCCCAGTGATAGTTTGTGCCTGGAAGCGCATCCACTGAGTAAAACATATGCTGGATAAGTTGCCGGTTCATGCCGCTATGGCGACCCCAGATTAATAAAGTGACTAAGCCGAAAAGAAAATGAATAAATGAATGCGTTGCTTTAATTTACTTTAGTGTGCATTGGTGCAACCTATAGATTTCCGTTCATCTAAAGTCTAATCTCTTATTGTCATGCTTATTGTTACTCTGTATGTACAGTATATGTGACATGATGCAAAGAACAACAGCAGCAAGATTCTATTTTTTGTGAATATCCACCAGTACCACTTAAATTAGAAAGCATAATTATTAGCTTACTAATGTAAATCATGCTGAGGTAAGTAGATGTTTTGAAAACAGCTTGTTTATGTAATTGCTCAAAATTATTTCGTAGCATGTTTAATAATAATAACAAAAAAAGTTGTGGACTGCAGCTTAAGAAAAATCTAGTGTATATCAGCAGCATTCTCACCCTTTGCTGCGGTGGTAAGTGGTGCCCACCGGACATGGCACTGGTGGGGCGTAGAGGTTTCCAGAAAACTCAGGATCAGGCACACACACCTCGAGAGACAGATCCTCGCTCAGCTTAAACCCATAGTCACTGGGGACAGCCAGAGATGACATAATAAAACAGCGAATATTGATTGTGCATTCAGATGAAACATGAGAAGACAGACCTCATTTCAGCTCATACCATTCATAATCCTGACGCGTGCAGGAGCAGTTGGACAGAGAGATGGGTCTGTCAAAGTCCTCGCCATTAAAGCAGGTGGCGTGAGGGGAGCGACGCTTGTACACCATTTCCCTGCCGAGCAGACAGCCATTGCCCCTCTCGTCCGAGGGAGACCACAGTTTATAGTCACCCTCTGAGCACGGCACACCTAAACACACAAAACATCAGAAGTATATTTTAAAGGGTACCTACTATGCAAAATCACTTTTATAAGGGGTTTAAACACAGTTGTGTGGTAAGAGTGTGTGAATATAGCCAGCCTCTAACAGTAAAAATTATTAATTCAATTTTTTATAATCACACTTGACCAAAACAGTCACAAAACACTTAAATTGACATTCTCCCTTTGTACGTGTCATCAGAGGGAGAAAGCACCACCAATTAGTGACAATCTTTCCCTCATTAGCATAAACAGCCCTAAGTGAGAAGCAGCCATTCGCCATGAAAGATTTCACCTCTGATCCCTTTTTAAACAAAATGACACAGTCGAATGACTCCGTGGTCTCAAAATGTAGTGAATAATGTATATTTGTGTGTACTATAACAGATATACAAGAAAGGAAATCAATAATATAATATTACTAACATTACCTACATTTTTAAAGTATATTTAACTTTTTAAAAAATAGCACAAACTAAATATTGAATAGAAAGATACACATGCCTGTAGACCCTTCCTCATCATAGAAAGTGAAAAAGAGATGAGTTTTAAACACCGGAAGTAAACTCAAATACATCTAGTTTTGATCAGTCAACTAGTCAACTGATCAACGTTGCTAAGGTGTTTGCAGTTAAGTTGTTTAGAGTGTTTTGGTTTGCGCACCAATTAGAATGATCAGTTCTCTTACCGAGTACATCACTAGCATTGACCTGGACGATGAGCCAGCTGTGCTTCTGGTCAGCATACGAGCCGAAGATGGTGAAGATGGTGCTCTTCTCACCCGGTTCAGTCAGCAGTTGGTAAACATACACCTCCTGTTCAGAGAACTGGAACTCCTTCCAGGTCTCGCCCTCATTAGTACTGTACCTGAGCCACCAGAGGACAAGACACATATCTTAGTAACGTCAGACAACACGTCTACTAAAAGCAGAGCGACATTAGATCCTTGAATGGTTTCTGACTTGAGTGTTTTGCTGGAGCCGCCCTGTGCGATAGCCATCAGGATCCCTCCATGATCTCCCCAGGTGTAGAAATGAGGACCAGCCAGAGCCTGAACAAAACACATATCCATTACATGGATCCACAAAGGCTGCTTTCCATTTCAGTTAGTCTGGGAATATAATAAATGCTATTGTAGCAAGCAGTAGTGTTGTGTACCACTTTTATAACAAAGAGTAGCCCATGGAATATGCAACTAGTGTCCAAGGTACAATAATGCATGACCAAAAAAGATGTTTATATAAGAGGGATGTCGACACTAAGCCAGATGCATTTGAAAAAGCATCTTTTTCCTCTTTGTTTTGACCTCCACCCACACATAGCCAGCGCTTTTTGTCCTGCGAATACTGAGCTTTTTAAAGAAACTCTCCCAGCTGGATTAGTCTGAAACTCGTCTGTGAAAATGAAGGTATTTGAAAGTGATAATCCATGTTCATGTTACGCATAGGACGATGACTGTTTTCAAGGTATACGCTGTTTGGAAAAGTCAAGGTTTTAAAACCGTCAAAATTTTCAGCTATACTGTTCCTAAGGTATGGGTTAGATTTTTTTCATTTGCGTTTTTTATGGAAAACAGTATTTCAAGCAAAAAAGATAACCAAAAATGGCGCTAAAAATTATAAACAAATCTGTGTTTTGAAACTATCGAAGACAGCAGAAGTCAATGATTCATTTGAATTATTTAGCTTGACATGTTTACTGTTCTGAAATATTATAAACATTTCTCTAAATAAAAAAAATTGTTCAAAAGGTAAGAAAGTTTTTTTTTTTTACCCAAACATTAAGAAATAATATATTTTAGAGCAGTAATCAAAATACCGTAAAACTGTGAAACCATGATATTTTTGTCCAAGGCTATCATACCATCAGAATCTTATACCAGTCTATGCCTAGTTAATGTTTGTGTCTTTATTATGCAATTAACTTTTGAGTGTTGCTGACAATAGACTATAAGTTATTTTGTAAAGTCTTCACACATGTTACACAGTAGCAAAGATGACATATTTACTTGTGATTTAAATGGGATGGCAAACATGAAATGGTGGCTGAATGAAACTGAAATATATGTTTTCCCTAGGAGTCAAGTCCAGAAAAACTTGAAACACACACATACCAAAAAACAGAAAACATTTTAAATATTTAAATAGAGCTAAATATGAATAAAAAAGCTGAAGTTCTCACCTCTCTCCATCGAACCCCTGCACTACTGGACACATACACATTGGGCTTATTGGCCATATTCTTTCCCACAGATCCTGTGCAGAAGAAACAGAGAGATAAAGATGATACATTAATCAATAAATACACCTCATGTAATGTCATGTCTCATGAGCCTCAATTCTAACTGATGTCAGACACTCAATACAAATGTAAATGACATATATATGTACTGTGATGTAGGATTGTGTGTCACTATTATACTGAATGATTAACAATAGCTGCGTCCCAAATGACACACTATACACTATGCACTTATGCACTTACACACTCAACAGCACAGTATATGCATGTAGTGTTGTCCCAAATGGAACACTAATGGCTTTTTTACGAAGCGGAAGTTCAAACCGTTTCCCAGATGACGTTTGACGGTTGCCAAATTAATCAAATAAATGACCAAAATACCAAATAATACCTGGCATGAGTATAACCGCATTCACCATTGTGAGGTGCTATAATCACCCTCGTAGGAGAATTTTGCTTTCACAATCCAAAATAAATAAAGTTATCCAACATGTGCGCCCGATAGCTCCGCCCCTTCCGTTACGTGCACAAAGCTGCGGTCGTTTAGTGCGTGAAGTGTCCAACATTACACACTTCATTTTACCGTTGAATGAGTGCATCGTCCAGGTAATTAAAGTGAACTTATTATTTGTAGAGTTTTCAGTGTGAACGCACTTATTACACTATTTATACTACAAAATGGCATAGAATAGTGCATAAGAATGCGATTTGGGGCACAGCTATAGCTTGTTTAAACTCAGTTACCCACAAGGTATTCTGTTCTGGTCTCATCTACAATTCCTGTGCACTTTAAGCCTGGTTTATACTTCTGCATCAAGCGATCAGCGGGACCTGTGTGCTGTATGTGCTGCTCTGCAATGACACTTCTGAAACGCTAGCTGGCAGCAGGTTATTATGTCCTCTGTGTCGAGTTTCGTTGCTGGTGTTTTGTTTTTTCTGAACGCTACCTTAAGTGGCTTTGCTTAAAAGTGGCTGAAACGCGCTCATTTTGAGGCGACAATAGACGGACATGCAACGACTTTAATAATAAGGTAAACACAAAGCAACAGTTTCCATCTAGAGCTACTTCACGGGACTCGACACTTGTAAACACTTGCTCCATCGGGCTTGTGCGGCTCTAGCCTCCACCCAAACTCGGCAGCACGACCAAGTCGACCAATCACAGAGCTTTCGCTATGCGTTGTTTTGGCGTGTTGTTCCATTTTTTGAGAGGCTGTGCCGGAGCATATGCTTGCCCTTGACGCAGAAGTATAAATCAGCCTTCATTCTTTCATTGTTAGGGGAGCTTGTTTCCCCAGAGAATCCAATGAATGAAACGAGATGCCAGGAGGATTTCAAAGTTTGCTGCTGGCCTTCACTGGCTGGATTTATCCGTGTAGAAAAAAGTTGTTTTGTGACCGTTGTAATTTTTTGGGATACTTTACAGAGAGCTCTGGAATATTTTAAAGACCATCTGGAATATTTTGGGTAACAATCTGAGCTGTATGGACAAGACTGACTTTAATGATTGCTCTTTTTTGATGTTTTATATATATTAAAAAGTTGTATAAAATACAATATTACATGAGTTTCTGAATTTTTCTGTGTGCATGCTTTCTAAATTTGGTGGTGAGTTACAAAGACGCAAAGTTACATTAGACAATGCCATATTAGTAGTGTAGGTATTAAAGGGTAAGTTCCCAATTTATTTTATTTTTTGTCAAAAGTTACTCATCCTCATGTCATTTTAATCCCACGAGACCTTCATTTATCTTTGCAACACAAAATAAATCAAAAAATCTAATAAAGCTAAAATCCAAGAGCTCCCTTAGGCTTCAACACATCCTCTCCATGTGTGTTCAGTGGTTTAATTGCATTTATGTGAAGATTCCAAAACAATCTTGTGTGCCAAAAAAAAATAAAAAATGTAAATACAACTCTTTTGCCTCTTCTCTCCTCTGTCAGCTCGTCAGAATGTGCTTTTACAACATGTAGTATTATGTCTTGCCATTAGAGTCAGCAGTGCAGCACAAAAGCATAATATTTCCCATAGTAAACACGTATTCTGATCTGATATGGAACACACTGGCGAGAAAGTTTGTTTTTACACAAACATGTTCCTGGAGCTTCATGTGGCTACAGTTGAACCACTGAAGTCAAATGGAGTGTTTTGAAAATATTTGTGGTTTCTTTTCTGGACCACTGCTGTATATAGAGGATGAGAGAGCTCTTGAATTTCATCTAAAACATCTTAATATTAGCGTTCCAAAGACAAATAAAGGTCTTAAAGGATCGGACATGAACAACATGAGTAATTAATAATCAGAATTAAAATTCTTTTGGTGAACTAACCCTTTAATACGCCCCAGAAATTAAAGATTTAAACCACAGAAGAAACCCAATTGGCAGTAAGAGAAACAAACACAGGTAAGGCCAAAAAAGTATTCCTGTCAGATTCTTCAATGTCATCTCTGTGACAAGTAGCCAAGACAATTATCTTATATTTTCTGTATTTATTTATTTATTTTTTGCACTGCTTACATCAGAACTATCGTTGTCCTTTTCTCAACCACATGTGTTTTTCTGCTCCGTCACTGCAGGTGGTTTTGTCATTAATTAATGCGAGCGGTAATGAACTTAGTTTACATTCATCTCCCTAAAAGAGATATGCAGCATTTAACACGTTTTTTGCAATGAGAACAATGTTGAGGTGGTGTGACCGCTTTCGGCTGGCTAAGTCAATGAGTGCGAGGGTGTGTTTGTATGTGATAATTAGCCAGTGGGTGAAGTGCAAATAATTAGCACATCTGCGCCGGAGCGATAGCAGGCGAAGCGGCCAGACATTTTCACAAGACTCCTGCGCCTCTCGTCTTCATGCATGAACATTATCTGATAATCATTTAATTAAAGGTCTGGCTGCGGTTGGCAGGGGAAGAGAGAGCCGTACGAGAGGGCGGAAGTGCTTTCCTATGAGAGCTAAATCAATGTTTTCCAGCAGGCATGAACTCAAAAAGCCAGCTTCGTGCACTTGAGCTCCCACTGTTTACCATGTTCTCTGAAGGGACTCTGGTTCAGCACAAACAGGAAAGCGCAGAACTTGCAGCTAAGCTGCTTGTATTTCCTCTCTCTCTCTCATGCATATACTGTAGATGAGAGAGGTGTTTAACCTCAGAGCAGAGAGGCGGTCTCGTGGCCCACCTGTCGCCATGATGAGACCAGGTGCAGACTCTTTGGACAGAATAGGGATCCTGCGCAGCTGAATATTCAGCAGCTGACTCCATCGCTGAGCCAAGTGAAGGGAACAGCCACTGTCCAGCTGATAGACAAAGAGAAAGAGAGAGACTGTGAGTATGATTGAAATGCAGATAAGCAAAGCGCAAACAGGAAAAACTACTACTTACTACGACTGCAAACTTCCCCACTATCACCTCTGGCTTACATTTTATAAACAAAAAAACCACAGCTTCACAACCACATGTAAAAACATAGCACAGAGTGAAGAGTCTACACACATGACAGAGGCGAGCATGTTAATTATTTAGTGGTTTTCTAAAATTATTTAAATATATTTTTAAATATTAAACTCATGCACATTTACCACAGTGTTATATTAAATTCACATTGTTTAAGCTCATTTAACATTTTTGAAAACACTGTTTATCTGTTAAGTTATATCTTTCAAAAATGTTAAGGTATATGTACAGTTGAAGACAAAATGATTTGCCCTCAGTCAAATATTTGTTCTTTTTCAAAAGTTATCCAAGGAATGTTTTACAAAGGGAGGAATTTTTCACAGCAATTTCTATAATATTTAATTAAATTCAACTTCTATAATACTTTGTAGAAAAGTCTTTTTTTTTTGTTTCACTGGAATCAAAGCAGTTAAATAGTTTTAAAACTTAAGGTTAATATTATTAGCTCCTTTAAATTAACAATTTAAAACTGGAAACTGTGTCGTCATCATTTACTCTCCCTTCACCTGTTCCAAACCTGTTTGACTTTCTTTTTTCTGTTGAACACAAAAGAAGATATTGTGAAGAAAGCTGGAAACCTGCAACCACTGACTTCTAAAGTATTAGCAAATTACATGAACTATCTACTAATAACATAAGAAATATATTATTTTCTTTGGGCTACAGAACAAAGCACTGTTGTCCAGCAACCTGCCTAATGAACTTAACTTCTCTAGTTAACCCAATTAACCTAGTTAAGCTTTACTTTACAATTTAAACTGAATACTAGTATCTAAAAAAACCTAGGAAAATATGATGTACTATCATCATGATGAAGACAAAAAAAATGGTATTAGAAATCCGTTATTCAAACTACTGTGATTTAAAATAGCACAACAGACAACAATTTTTTTTTTAAAAGAATAACAATTTCACAGGAGGGCAATAAATTATGACTTCAACTATATGCATATACAGTGGGGGAAATAAGTACTGAACACATGTTTTTTCAAATAATATTTCTAAAAAAGCTGTCTAAAAGGTTTATTGGTGATGGCGGTTTAAAGACTCTTCTCATATGGAGAATAAAGTCACATGCATTGCTCAGGTGTGAGTTTTTCCACAGACTTCAACAGAGTGTAAAAATCTTGATGTTTCTGTGGGTCTCGTCTATTAAATCTAATCTTTAATTTGTATTTTCTATTGGATTCATGTCAGGCGATTGGCTGGGCCATTCAACAGCTTGATTTTCTTTCTCTGAAAGCATTTGAGAGTTTCCTTGGCTGTGTTTTGGATCATTGTCTTGCTGAAATGTCCACTCTGGTTTCATCCTCATCATAATGATATAGATGTTGGACTGGAGCAGCTAATATTAATTTACAATGACAAAGAGCAGAAGGTTGCTGAATAACTAGTGAGAGATTTCAGCTGCTGTCTGAGCTTTCACTGCCTTTCTACACCTCCCTTTCTTCATGTGTTCAATACTCTATCCCTGTGCCATTTCATTTAATTACACACAACTTAATTTGTAAACTAATTCGATTTATTTTCTTTGCATATATGAATTTATTTGGTTGCTATCAACATGGAGTAACCATTTCAAGTCAACAGCGCCTTTAGAAATAAGTTTTCTGAGAAAAATGGTGACGTGTTCAATACTTATTTCCCCCACTGCATATTTGATCTAATAGTGCATCCAGAAAATTTAAATTCAACTTGAAAAGGCAAATCTCTGCATCCCTACTAATCAGAAGTGCTGCAATGATCACTCATGTACAGCACAATTTGTTACAGTGGCATTCTGCTTACTACTGAAGCTTGTGATGTGAATGGTTAAAGGAGCACAGAGCATCTAACGCCTATAGTTGCAGGGCCAGAATATTACTCTCTACAGTACAGACTCTCCATATAGAATGCCTATGCACTAAAACAACTCAATGGGACAAAAAACTTTTATCAAACCATAATAAAATAAAAATAAAAAAGCCCTGCAGAGCAATTGGCTGATTTCTCCAATTCACACAAGATGACTGATGATCCTAATATACCTGGCAGTCTATAGTTCCTCCGAGGCTGTCGGCCGCTGGAGGCTGAAGAAGCTCCCAGGTTCCTCCTTTATCAAACGTGATGACGGACCTCATGTTGTCCTCGCTGACGGATCCATTGATCAAAGTGGCCACAAACACACCTCTGAGCCCTTCGACCCGGTGCAAGTCTGCAAACGGCTCGTTGGCAAAGTACCTTTCAAACACAAAAGCACACAAAATCTGCTTCACATCGGCCAAGAGAGGTGCTGTATGAAAATGCCAATGTGCGCGAGCCAAGCGCATCTCATCTGCATTGCGCACTGCAGTAATTGCGTCTGTGCTCTCGGGCGGCCGTGCTGAGCTCAGTGGTTTGGCTGTGGGTGAAATCCCGCTCTGCCGCAGAGTAAAACAATAGTATGTCCTTGGAAAAGCGTGGAGGAATGATGGATTGCTTTTGTACTGACAGTGTGAGCGGAGGGAGCGGTGGGCGAAGACATAGTTCCTGCATTATAGAGACGAGACCTCGCTAACCTGCTTAAGGGTTGAGGCTTGCAGAGCCAAATATGGATTTAAAGCACTGACGGGGGCCGTCGCGAAACTGAGACGGGTTCAAGCAAAGGTGACGAGGCCAAACTCTGTGTAAGACTGAAGTGTAATGTGAATTATTGAAGTGAGACGCGTTTCTGGCTTAAGTATGGCTCTCAGACAGCTGTGTATAGTAAATTTTGAAGCTGTGGTTTTTAATGTTATGAAGTGGTGTTAAAGGGATACTTCAGACAAAAAGGAAAAACTTTGTCATCCTTTCCTTAGGCTTTTCTGTTTGCTGCTGAACACAAAAGGAAGATATTTTGAACAATGTCTGAAAAATTTTCACCAACTGGCAGCCATTGACTTCTATTGTATTTTTTAATTTAATTTTTTATTATTTTTTTCAGATTATGGCTGTCAATGGATACCAGTTCCTAACATTCTTTAAAATATCTTCTTCCTGTTCAGCAGGAAAAAAGAAACTTTTAAAGGTGTGGAAATAATGACAGAATTTTCATTTTTGGGTGAACTATCTTTTCAGGGAAAATAGTTTTTTTGAGGGTGACATTGTACTTTAACATTACAAAACTGGAAACACTTCACAATGAACGAGGTGACATTAGTTAATATTATTTAAAGATAAGCATTTGTTAATCTTTGTAAAAACTAATGGAACATCGACAAGTGTATACACAACGTGTCACATATTTTTTTACGTATCCAATTATTATTATTATTTTATTTAAATACTGAAATTAACCCCGACAATGTCTAATAAATAATACAGGATCATTGCTAGTCCATGTTAACTAATACAACTAACAAATGTTATCAAAATGAAGTAATATGAAATATATTTATTATATAGCTCTCTGAAATACTTCAATACAATGATTCTGATGGTCAATCATGACATTAAGAGGTATGTCATTCACTATTTACAGCCAGCTACACTAATAACACAGGATCATATGATGAATCATCCTGCAATTAAAAAATTGAAATAAGTAAGAGAGCGTAGGCTGTTTGCTGTTTGTTAAGAACAAATTTTCTTTCAGCAAGCTTTACATATAGTTAAAAGGATGGTAAAAATGTAAGCTCCTTTCAAAGTTTTGTGTCTAACGGTTTAGTTTTGTGGCAAGTTGCCATGTAATAAGCGTGGTTATAACATAATAAAGCCCTTCAATTTATACAACAGTGCTCCAGTTTGCTTTGGCCTGCTGGTAAGCCTGTCTGGTTTTATTTTGTGCTAACAACCAGAAGGATGTATAGTGCATTTTTATCCCTTATATATAAATTCTAATGATATTTCACATTTACTTTTTTTCTATGTATTTTTAATCAAATAAATGAAAACATGCCGAGCAGAAGATCCTCTGAAAACATTTTGTTCAAAAAATAGGTCAAAGCAATTGACCCTAAAGGCAAAAGCATTTTAAAAATGAGGTCAAAAGCACTGAACTTAAAAGCCAAACATGTTTTTAAATGAGGTCAAAACCATTGAAGGCAATAACAAAAAAATCATTTAGGAATAGGGTTAGTGATATGACGGCTTAACACAACTGTTGCTCCAAAACCAACAAGCTGCTGTCCTGTTTGGGTAAATACACTTAGCTCTGCAAGTGTCTATGGGCCAGCAAAACAAACACATCAGTGTTAAATCCTACCTGATAAGAGTGTTGCTTCCAGATCCGTCAGGGCTGAAGTACAGCACATTCTCCAGGGACAGAGAAAAGGACAAGCCCTGTGTGTCCGAGATATACAGGTGTGTGACATTATTATTGTGGTTCACACACACAAACACCTGGTCTTCTGAAGCGTCTGCTATGTAGTACTCCTGCAGACAGAGTAGAGCATGGAAATAACAAATTCAGGTTAACAACATGAAGGTTTTAAAGTCAATAAATGTATGGGAGAGTAAAGGAAGCTGATGGCGCTCACTGTGATTGGGTGACGGGTGTTAAACTGAGCTGCTCTCATTGGCTGTCGGTTATAGGAAACCCAGAGCTGGACAGACTGAGACTCATGGCTCCCCAATAATGCCTGTGGAAACACATTCACAGTGAGTTATCAATCACAAATAAAACAAAATGATATCAGATAACACTAGAATTAGTGATATTTTAAGATGTATACATTATGATAGTTATTAATATTTAGATTTGATTAAATATATTTTAATTGTTTTATTTTAGCATTGATATATTAAAAACATATGATGAAAGGACTACAAAAAAAATTCATTGGCATTTTTCATGACATTTATGACCATTGTACATCTTATTGTTATTTAATTAAATACAATATTATTTTAATAATAATTACAAAGTATAAAATATATATTTTTAATAATTATATATTTTAATATTTGTATTTTATAAATATTATCAGAGTAAATAATAATAACATCTTAATTTTACTTATTGTATTATTCAATTGTTTATTATTATATTATAATATTATAATCATATTATAATAATAAGATAATATAAAACAATATATAAAATAAAATAATATTTATAATTTAATAATATCAATTATATTTTAAAATGAGGATGGAAGGATGGACAGACTTTCACTGCTACTGAAAACTGGCATGTGGTGCAGTAAAATAAAGCAAATTAAGTAATTAAATAAATTAAGATTTTTACATTGTAATCTGACTCCTTCAGCAGCTATAAACCATGTCATGTTATCACTATAAACCAGCTCTGAATGGCAGACACAGAGATTTGCTCCGCCAGCACTGTATTCACTGGGCTCCTGTACCCGATACCACTTAATAAGGACAACTGGGGATTCGAAAGAGGAAAGAAACAGCCAGTCTCATTTGTACTTCTAAAACACGCTGATTTTTCAAAGATGAGAGAGAGACGGGATTCTGCTGCTAGCAATAGTAGTCTAGTCAGAGTTCCGGGAACCTACATGTGTCTCTGTCAAAATGAGCAATGCATCATGAGGGATGAATACTTTCACTCATTCCCTCTGTCTTCAAGTCTCTCTGACAGTTTCTCCCTCAAAGCTTCAATCAATGGTAAAGTTCAAGAGGCTCAATCAGTCTTTCTTCTGTCCGACAGGCTGTCAGTGTAATCAGCTGCGTGTGAGTAAGAGTTACTTACATCAGGTTCAAAAAGCCACACCTCAATAGTGCGAGAGCATACAGGCTTCATGTCTGCTTCATAACACTAAATAGCTATCTTTGTGGGCGAAAACATCACCTTTGAATTGCGGTCGCTTGGAATTCAAGGGGAATCAGATACATGAGTTTAGAAAGAGGTCAGATGTTCAGATATCTGATGTGTATCTCATTTAAAACCACATTTGGATGTTTATCAGAGCGATTGGGAAAATGTGTGCATTTACACGTCTGCAATACACACATTTCTACAGGTTTTATCAAGTCAAATTTAAGACTTTAAGACTTTAAGGCCATTTTGAATGAAATTTAAAACTTACTCAAAGCTAAACGCTAAGGATTTTTTCTAATGGCCCAGTTATAACATTAAAAAACATTAAAACTCAGTGTTATTGTAAGGAAGATAATTAAACCACGTTCAAAAACAGAAATATAAATAATTAATAAATAAAAGTTAATAAATAAGCTTTTGTTAAAACTTTTATTGAGATGGAAAGATGGTGATTGGATTGGTGCTGGCCCAATTAGGTAGCTATACGTGGACACAGGAAAATGAAGACCTGTTCAAAATGATTCAAGACCTACAACCCAACATTTCAGTGAATTTAAGACTTTTTAGCGCCTAAAATTTTGATTTTAATATTTAAGACATTTTAAAACTTTAAGACCCCTGGATTCCATGAATACATTGCGTGTCACATGGAGTTGAAAACATTTTGTGCTAGTGTAAATTTAGCCATAGCCTTTAAAGGGAGAGTTCACATACAAAAACGGCAATCCTGCCCTCATTTACTAACCATTGACTTATTCCAAACACTGTTGAACGCAAAAGGAGATATTTTAAGATTTGTTGGAAATCTGACATACATGGAAAATCAAATACCATGGAAATCAATGGTTAAAAGTTTCCAACATTTTTCAAAATTTCTTCTTTTGAACCATGTGATGAACAAGAAACATCTCCAGGTGCTCCTTTAAGAACCTAAAAATGTATGCACCTCAGCTAATAAAAAAAAAAGTAAATAAAAAAAACAGCCTGGCTGGACTGCTGACCAAATATACTTGATCATTATTTAAATGGATTTACTTTATTTTAAATTGTTGTACTCTCTTTCAGCTGACAGTCTTTTTATGCTGTAGTATCTAGTATTGCTATTGCGATATCGAATTTAGGTTACCGTATTAGTCACCGCTACATTATACACACAAACTAATATCTGAGAGCATGCTTTTCCAAAACTGTAATGGACAACATTGTGAAACTAGTTATGTTTCCATTCAAAGATGCAAATTTGACTTATTTGCAAAACTGGAATATCACAAGACTTTCCATCCAAGCGTTTCCATCCATTGAGTCAAAGAGAACAAAATCCTCCCTTTCTGATAAACTGGTGCCAAATATTAAAAGTAAAATAGATTTTTTCTTCATTTAATATATAACTTGCACCAAAAAGACAAGCAAGGAATGTGTGCTGAAGTAAGACGTGGAGCACAGACGCTCTTAACTATTCTAGAGGTAATTATTAATACAATAACACCAATATTTAAACAGTTCAAGTGTTTTAGAATGACCAAAACAACATTTCAGATGTTTTACAATGCTGTCAGTCTGCCGGTTTGTCCATTCACACACATTTTTATCATCAATTAATCTCTTATAACAAAAAAAATATTTTTTTGGGGTAAAAGTGTTTCCATCGTAATGCAAATACGTTTTTATGTGCATTTTTAAAATGTATGTGCATCTTGGCGTTTCATTAACCTCTTAAACTCTAGTGCTATTTTTGGGATTTCCGCCTGGATTTTGCCTACCTAATTCTAAAAGCTTCCGAAATCCACATGCAGAGGAGTAAATGCAAAAATGTGGTATCATTTTAAAGAAAACCCTTTAAATTTTCATAAAACACTGTTAAAAGTGATTAAAACAATTGTATATGTTGTCTGTGTTATCATAAACACTTAAAAAAAAGAGGCGCTTTCTGTATTTTTTCTTTATAAACTCAAATTTAAAAGAGTACCTTTTAGGTTCTGTGTGGTCTAGGTTTCTGTAATTAATTTTTGGTGGTTCCTGCACATGTTAGTAATCATAAGAAAATAGAAAAATGCCTCTATCATAATCTATGCAAAATTTATTGTATTCCAACTGATAAGAGGTGCTATACCTTTTTTTATGTAATTTCTGCCTACCAAACTTTGAAAGTCCTCCATATCCAAATGCAGTGGTATAAATGACTAATTCCAGTGTTATTTTACAGAAAACCATTTGAATTTACAAAAGAAATTGCTGAAAGTAATAAATAATATTTGTTATGTTTTCTGTTTTATGATGTACCACTTCAACATTGGGCGTTTTTTATTTTTTGTTCTAAAATGCTTTTTTGAAAATGTGTAGACAATCCCATAAGAGAATAAGACAACTCCAGACAGTTCTGCTTGAAACCAGCAGACAGCAGCAAACACTAGGAAAAAGAATTTTGTCTCTACCATAGAGTATGCAAAGGTTATTGAATATCTGAAAACTGAATATTTGGAAAATATGGCATGCGGATAGACTATTGTTTTCATATTTTCACGATCTTTGGTTTGATCAAACATAATTCACTGTGTTTTGACCACATTATACATATAAAAGGAATACTTATGCACATCACCTCAAAAACAGCAGAGAAATGGCCTGTTTTGAAGCACTCAGCATAAGAGATGATGTAGCATTTGTGGCTTTCTGTGCGATCTGGGACTGCTTATTGATCATAAATATAATATGAAATAGAATTTAAATAGAATATAATTCACATAAAGGAATTCTAGAATCATACAAGGACTCTTGGGCAAGAGCTATTATTTGAGCTATGACTTGTACATGTGTCATATATGAAGCATATAAAAATAGGAAAATGACAGCTCGGGTATCCAGTATTTTGTTGTTTAATTAAATGTTAATAACTTTTGTACAGTAAAATAACCGTCATAGGACCCGGTACCGGGTCCGCCGAGTTTAAAAGGTATTTTTTATGCGCATATCCAAAATTCGCATTAAAACAGGTGGATGGAAACATAGCTATTGTAAGCATTTGATCACTTATATCTTGACACCATGGCCTGTTGTCTTTTGTGTGTGCTGCATTCACATTTCAGTCAAATGCACCAGTGTTTATTTGGCAGTGGACCGAGACCTACCGATTCAGCAGTCTACCTGTTTAGTGTTCACACTTTTAGAGATGAACCACACAAACAATATAATCATACCTGAAATAAGAGTTCATTATAATCCAACCAAACCTGCCAGTCTGAACACGTAATTTTTTTCACTCCATCTTTAGTTAGCTAGCATGCAAACCTGACAATCGATAACAGCAAACAAACAGATTCCCTACAATAATCAGGTTTATTTCAATTTCCAAGATTACACCACAGGGCCGAAACGGATAGCAAGATGGAGGCGATAACAGCCAACAATATTAATAAACACAGGCAGCAAAACAGGGATTTACTGGGTCGATGTGAGAACAACAGGAAGACAGCCTGTCAGATAAAAGCGTATTTATAAGCGCCATCATCCTGAATAACAAGTTTAACCACTTCCTTGTTTAAAGACACAAAAGGCTCAGTGTTTTCTTTCTCAGCCATTCCGCACTGCCTCGATTTTAGTCACACCATTGATTTATCTCTCCGTTAACGGCTGTCTCCAGGAACAGACTGCAGTGTTGTGGAAGCAGCCAAAACACAATCTGGCTTTAGAGAGCAAAGACGAGGGAGATCTCTGGAAACACACGCTGTTGCCGGGAGAGCTTAAGAGAGCAAAGTGTGTGATAACAACTATCAAATCACAAAGCTGCGACAACCAGATGCAGATGTCAGTGCTTGGAAATGGTACCTTAACAGCTTAATGGCACCATACACAAACACAACCAATACATTTATATGCCAAACACAAGCACCAGATCTCGTTTTTAAAATGCATTTAACATCTTTCAATGAATGTTAATTTATATAATTAATCAAAAATAGTATCGTATTTTACATATATTTATATTAAATTAAATAAAATAATTAAATTACAATAAAAAACAAAAACAAATAAAATTTGAATTAGAATATTTTATAAGAAAATATATAATTTACTATATATGCAATATGCATAATTTTTAAAAAATATTTTGCTGAATATTACATGTAATAGTACTGTAATTTACATAATATATTTAATAAATAATATCATCAAATTACATTAAATCAAAAAATTATATACATTTATAGTATAATATATATAAATTTGTAGTATATTTGAAAGTATATAAAATATATCTGTATTTTGTAGATAGATATATCTATATATATATATATATATGTGTATATATATATATATATATATATATATACATAGATAGATCACAAGTTCAAAATCCCACAGGTTTTAAACGCTATTTGAATATTTGATGAAAATAGTAACTAAAGACATTGAAATATTTTTGCCTTTATTTTCACCTCTAAATTATCTAATTCGTTATGAAATGGAAAATAATAGAATTAAATAAATATCATTAACATATACTATAATATAATTGGTTGCATGCATTTTTTTATTTGAATAAATTTAATATTTTTAAACGGCCATAATATAATATAATATAATACAATATAATACAATATAATATAATATAATATAATATAATATAATATAATATAATATAATATAATATAATATAATATAATATAACATAATATAATATAATATAATATAATATAATATAATATAATATAATAT
>CAIGQQ010004837.1:22817370-22833101 GCA_903798035.1 Danio albolineatus | reverse complement strand
TATAATATAATATAATATAATATAATATAATATAATATAATATAATAAAATATAATATAACATAATACATTTAATTTCAATATTTTAAACTGCCAAAACAATATAATACCATATAACATAATATAATCAAACAATATTATAACTTAACTGAATAAAAACGCATAAAATACATAAACTTATTTTAAATTCCTTTTATAACACTTCAAATGCTACAGTCTTATTTTAGAACCAAAAGTGCTATATTAAGCGCTATATTAACTATATTAAGTTCTCAAAGTCTAAACTCTACTGTGCCTCAATACTATCATCATACCTGCAACCTTTCAAGAAGAGAAAGATCTGCTACACAGGACGATGCACAATGTTATTTTGTTTGATTGAGCTATTAAGGATTTCTGTCAGGTGGTCAGAGGTCGAAAATTTTCTCCCAAGGTTCCATTTGCACCCGACACATAGATGCAACCCTCCAATTGTAGCCCTCACAGTATCATTAAGCATTTATGGGCAGTTAGCCACAAAACAGCCCCTCTGAACAAACTGTCATCTCTCATTCAGCTGCCATAACATCCAACAGCCCCTGACTACAAACTCCACAGTCAAATTCGCCTGCAAGAAGCAGACTATTCTTACATGGAAGATGAATGGAATCGGTTCTGGCACGGCCGGCCTAATGAATATTTGGCTTTGGAGTCACTTTGCCGTCTTTTGTGGAGGAGGCATTTATCTCTGGAACAACAGCCGTACTGTGCTGGCAGTCTCTACCCATTGGAAAAGAGATCCGGGTTTCGAGCATGAGTGAGAATGTGTAGATGTTGAAGGAACACAGTGCGAGAAGTCCTGATGGTGGCTTTAAGCTAAATAGAGTTAATGACATTTCACTCAAGTTATATATTGCAATCTGAAATATAAAGATAATCTGAATGATAAAACTTGCTATTACATTGTCTTCTCTGGTTGCTTGCAACATTTAGGAAATGAGTGTATTGGTTTTGTTTGATTCAGGAATAAATGAATGTTGTATATTAAAGGTTGAGTTTTAAGTCGGTTAGCACAGCTCAGTTCAAATCAGCACAAAACTGAAGCTGTGATAGATTTTTCTTTCCAATTGTGAGTGAAATGGCTTCTTGGGGGGGGAAAGTAGGACAAGACCTAATTTTGTCCACTGGGAATTGAATGGATCATTGTTGTTCGCTGTTGATCGATCAAGTCAAATAAAACGAGTTTCTTTTACAATGAAATTCCTTTTACAGTGCCCTTACACATGTGCCATTTTTTTACTATAGTAATAACAATACATTTTGCATAATTACATGTAACCCACCCTAAACCTAACCCATAACCAGTGTTGGGTTTATATAGGTACAAAGTAACTACTTACTCTAATTCTAAGTTAATAAAGCTCCATTCTTTTTTTTTATTTTTAGGTAACTTCACTACAATTCCTCAAAACATACTTGCAAAATACCACAAAAATACAACAGTTATGTATAAAATAGCTTAGCGAAGCAAAGTAATTGTACATACAAATATAGAATAACTAAATTTCTCAACTAAATTGGTCAAAACACAAACAACAAAAGAAATGCGCAGCAAATTGGTCAAAACACTTGCAAACAGCCACATAACACAACGGAAATGTTTCTGATGGACCCAGCTGAGATATGGATGTAGCTAATTTATTTAATAACCCAACGTTTTAGTTAATCATTAATTAGGCTGATAATTTACAAAAGACAACGGAATCGTGTAATCAGGATTAAAATAAACAAAAAACAACTCACCTTTCAAAGACCACCAACAACTTCACTGAACAACAGTCTTGGCACATCCGTATCTCAGCTGGGTCCATTATGTTTTTGGGTCCTCTTGATACATTTCCGTTGTGTTATGTGGCTGTTTGCAAGTGTTTTGACCAATTTGCTGCGCATTTCTTTTGCTGTGTTTTGACCAATTTGCTGCGTGTTTCCTCCGTTGTCTGTGTTTTGACCAATTTGCTGCGCTTTTCTTCCGTTGTCTGTGTTGTGAGAATTTGCAACAGGTGTGCTGTCAAATTGATGAAGATCGTTTCTTAATTTGCTGGTGTTTTTTTGTTATTGCATGTGCTTTCTTAAATTGCAGCGCGTTAAGCTCTCTCGGCCACTATAGGTTAGATTTGCCTGATAAACACACATGCTTCAAAGACAATGAATTTAGAAAGAACTTAATGTCAATATATCGTATGTGTCTAATATAGTGTTATTATTACATTAAGGGCTGGGACACACCAAGCCGATGCCAAAAAACTAGCACCAACAAACTCCAACTGTGTTGTCGGCACGTTGGATCTGCGCAAAAAGATGTTTCTATCTGCACGGTAGACAGTGGTAGTATGTTTTCTTGTTAAGCAAAGGGCAATTGAACTTCCGACGCACAAAAGCAAATCGTAAACAAAGCAGCATTTAATACCATTATCACAGTAATATTCAATCACCACAGATCGATTCATTCTTTCATTCATTTTCTTTTCGGCTTAGTCCCTTTATTAATTTGGGATCGCCACAGCGGAATGAACCGCCATCTTATCCAGCATTTGTTTTACGCAGCGGATGCCCTTCCAGCCACAACCCATCTCTGGGAAACATCCATGCATTCTTATTCACACACATACACTACGGACAATTTAGCTTACCCAATTCAACTATACCGCATCTCTTTAGACTGTAGGGGAAACCGGAGCACCCGGAGGAAACCCACGCGGACACGGAGAGAGCATGCAAACTCCACACAGAAATGCCAACTGACCCAGCCGAGGCTCGAACCAGTAACCTTCTTGCTGTGAGGCGACAGCACTACCTACTGTGCCACCGTGTCGCCCCTCACAGAACGATTTGTTCATGCAAATATATCTGATGATCTAATAATGCATATAGTTTGCAAATATTTGAGAAATGTAGCAAAAAATGCACTCGCCCTCTGATTTGTTGCTGAATAATCAGTCTGAGCGCTCTCTTCAGCCAATGGTCTGACATTGATTCAACATGCTAAATCGGATCAATGATCTCCAACATTAACCCAACGAAAGCTAATCAGTGGAACACACCAAACCAACTAGCATGGCCGATGAGGTCCAACAGTCGACCATCGGCTTGGTGTGTCCTGGTCCTAAAACACTTTGTATTTTGATACGTGTTTAGCATGTTAATTAAAATTAAAAAAAAAAAAATTATTGTCGATGCTTATTGAATAAAGTAATTCAATTATCCATTATTCAAATATCCATATTTCAAATATCCAACAATTAAGCTACTTTTCAGTAATTCAAAAGTAAAACAACTTTTACTTTGTAAATGTAATTAGCAATTCAACAATATTTGGAAGTAACTTGCACAACCCTGCGCCTTGTGTGTGATTAATACATATTATTCAGTGCTTTAATTATTAATGCTTATTCAATTTTTGTTGAATTCTAAAAGCAACAAAATATTTTGCATTCAAATTTTAAACCCTCTTTGTGTACTAAATGTTTCCAACAATGTTTCATTTCAAGGTGACTTTAACCCTCATTAAATCTATTCTCATTTGAAGCAGTCTAAGAAATAACCTGTTGAACCCACAAGAGCGATTCTCAAATGCTCATCTGATTCACTACATTTACAAGAGTATTTTACTTAAGGCATTTATTCGAGACCACTTTAATGCTCACTGATATGCCAAGAAGGTATTTCAAACCTCTTGCCTTCTTTCTCCTACAACGTATCCTCCTTTATCAAAGTTCAGATTACACCCTGAAACCAGGTTATCAATAAAGTGGCTTGCAGGGCCACAGCGAGGTGAGGATATGAGTAGAGAAAAGGCTTAATTATTATTAAGGATCTCTATGACATTATGGATAAATCCCTCAGATGAGAGGACCTTGGTTTCCACAGCTTTAATTAGTCTTAGAAGCTTCTCACTGCCAAAGGCTCTTGTGATATTCATTATAGTAATCCTATTAGTCGGGCTGCAGATAGAGGGACTCAACACAATGAGAGCAAAAGAGTGAGTCAGAGAGAGGCACACTGACTGAAAGAGAAGAGGGTGACAGACTGAAAATAGAGGAGAAAAAGACTGACATCAATGTCGTTCGACTAGCAAGAGACTTTAGCTATGGTCCAAATCCTATGGTCTCGCTGCCTACTACCTGCATAGAAAGCATCCTAACTAACATGGATCCTCATAAATAGCAAATATGGATCATATGACATGCCAGAAGTACAAGTAAACATTCCTTCATCTTTACTAGAAAGGACATCCCATCCCCAAGACACATTCACACTGAACATGCAGCAATGGAGTTGAATCCTGGATGAACTGTGTTTTTACACCAAACAACTGGTAACATATGGCAAATTAATGCCTCGATGCACAGTGTCTCTGACAACAATGCATTTTGGCAGTGTGCCCAATATGACATCCTGATCTTCTTTTTTTATTTCTGTTTATGCATCTTGTGATTTTTCATCCACTGCACAATATACAACAGTAAATTAAGCTGAAGTTTTGTACTAGAAAAAAGAAACTCAAACTATCTACCATGCTTACACATTGAATTAGTTATTAAATTTACCATCAAATCTAATATTTGCCATATTTTTATTTCTTGTTTTTATAGTCACTGTGACATCAGAATATTGAGTTGTTGCTGTTTTTTTTTAAACATCCACTGGTTTTCTTTTTTATTTGGTTTTTCAAAAAAGCTTTTTATATGCAGGGTTCCCACACTTTTCCACACTTCCCACTCTAGAAGACAGCACATTCAAGGTCTTTTTAAAACACCATTAAGTTTAAATCAAGCACCTTTGCAGTTCATAGCCCAGCATATGTAGTGCCATGCAAGTCCTTACAGTACTTCACATTAAACCTAACGTTGATTTAACTTAAAATTTACATTTTTAAAAAAATGTAATTTACAATAAGTTTGACTATTTTAAAAAAAACACCTTATTAAATAACTTTAATAAAAATATGTCAGATTCACTACCGGTGATATTCATATGCGGCTTCTGAAATATCTTTGAAAATGTGCATTATTTGTCAATGTTATTGTACATGATTTAAATGTAAGATTTTTAATTTAGGAATTTCTACATTTTTATTTTTTTTGCTTTGTTTTTGAGAACTGAGTACAATTGTTGAAATATTACCATAAACAAAATTTAATATCAATTGTAGTTCAAGCATTATCAAGGACCGATGTTTGTTTTTAAGTACTTTCCAGGCCTTGATTTCAAATGTCTGAAATTCAAGTACTTTAAAGATGTATGCTTAAGCATTACCAGTCCCATCCTTTTGTGGAACTGCAGTTCAAAGAATTGTAATCTTAAGCTTTAATCTCATTGGGCAGCCCATTTAATCACAAATGGGAAAAGAATTAGGAAAGTTCAGCCACAAATGAAATTTCTGCCATCATTTACTCTTCCTCCACTTCTTTCAAACATATTAGATTTTCTTTCTTCTGATGAACACAAGAAAAGGTATATTGAAGGATCTGATAGTAATGATGAAGTGGGCCTTTAGCCACAGTCAGTGGCTAAACATTCTTCAACATTCTTCAGAATATCTTTTTTTGTGCTCAACAGAAGAAAGAAATTCATAAATGTTTTGTGAGGATGTGTTCATATTAGGTGAACTATCCCATTAACACTTTTAACACAAAAAAAGTAAATATATAAATAAAAATAAACAAATATATATATATATATATATACATATACATACATACATACATATCCTCAATTCCCACATTATATTTATTACAGTACTTATTCAAGGTGAATGCTGAAACTGAACATGTCCACTAGTACAGCGCATGTGCTGAACTCATCCATCAGCAGTTATTCACAGCTGATTATTATTTAAAAGCTATGCAGACACGGCAGTAAGTGAGACATAAAGCAGAAAATAAAGCATACCTGGGATTTTAACCAGATAGGACAAACAAACCATAAGGGCCCAAAATACTTTAAGGAGAATTGAAGATTGACTTGATATGACATCACTGAGAAGAAAATAAGGAGATAAAAAAAATGTTTAAGACTTGGGAATCAGCTTGCTTTAACTCAAATCCCAGAAAACATCCAAATCATTACTATCAGATATATTCTTAAAGTGTTAGTTCACCCAAAAATGAAAGTTGTTTTATTAATTACTCACTCTCAAGTCGTTCCTCACTGTGACATTCATTCGTCTTCAGGACACAAATTAAGATGTTTTAGTTGAAATCTGAGAGCTCTCTCATCCTCTATAAACAGCAGCAGTTCCTGACTCTTTCAAAATCCAGAAGAAAAAAAAAACACACACCGAAGAAGTGGCTAAATATTTCAGCTACGAAAATACTTTTGTGCGCACATTACAATGACTTTATTCAACAGTTTCTTTTCCTCAGTGTCAGTATAGGATGCGTGTTTATCAGTATACATCAGTGCTCAGTATACTGACACAGAAAAGAAGAAACTGAACAAAATCATTATTTTAGTTTTATTTACACACAAATCAACTGATTATAAATCAGAATCTTGCTGTCTATGGAGTATGATAAAGCTCTAGGGTTTCACCTAAAATATCTTAGTTTGTATTCTGAAGATTAATTAAGGTCTCCGTGGTTTGGAATGACATGAGGGCGAGTAATTCATATCAGATCTTCCATTTTTGGGAGAACTAACCCTTAAACAACTGTTTTCACACCACTGCAATTATAAATTAGGTGTTAGGAAAACACCTAAAAATATATTTAGCAGTGTTAGAATGGAAGTTAACTCCCACTGCTTATCGGGTATTTCTTAGTCCCCAAACAAAAAGGAATGTTAGCTAAATTGCATTTTTGCAAGCAGTGGCAGCTGATGATGGCTCAAATTTGTAGGCAGCTCACTATGTTTTAGAATTGCTCAGTGAGTGAGCGAGCGATGGAGAGATTTTTATTTTTGGGGGGCTTCGTCTGTCCAGCAGGGTGAGGGCCAGGCCACACACAGCCATAAACAAGCCAAGTGCTCAACAAGCCTGTCACTTCCTTTCCCCTCAACAGCGCAGATATTTACAACCAGCCCAGCCAGACGAATCCCACAGAGATGTTTGCTCTGGCCTGTTTACTGTTCGCCTGTCTTGTCATAGACCTCCTTAGGATAATTTTGTTTAATGTGCTATGTAGACAACCAACAAGAATTGCAAAGAGCTGAATGGTCTGACCATTATAACCACTGATTATCCTGTTGTAAATCCATCCACTCAGAAACCCAAGTGCATTAAAAAATGTACTGGAACCGTGTCTCAACAGAACATGGGGAACAAATTTCCCATAGCCGATCGTGGAAAATGCAGAGGAATTGAGTATGTATTACATATTACATTCTGTTTCTCGCTTCAACGCCGACGTGATGCTGTATGAAACGAGATTTATATGGCCTTTAGGATCCCAAAAGATAAAGTTCAGCCAAAAACCACAATCCCCTCATCATTTACTCACCACCATGTCACTCTCAACAGTGCTTTAGTATCATTTAAATGCTATTACAGTTTTTAATGAATATTTCAAACACATCTTATTTTGCATAACTTTTTAATTAAAATGAACATTAGTTTTGTTCCAAATAGTGCTTGCTTTCTTCAGGGAACACAAAAGATCTTTGGACATAAATTTGAAATGCTCTCCAAAATATCTACTTTAGTGTTGAATTGATTAAATTGATTGAATTCATAAAGGTTTGGACCAGTGTTGAGCTAGTTTCAGTGAGTAGCAGTTTTTATAATAATTATGTTGTTGTTGTTTTCATTTTCATTTCTTGAAGGTGCAGAATGCAAGTTTGACACCCAGTGGTTGATCTAGGTATTGCATGCCTGGTTCAAAACACACCCAAGCGCAGGTTGCCAGATTGATGACAACAAGAGGAGATAGCCTGTCTATCGAGCTTTAAGGCTGATTTAAGTCATGTTCTAAATAAAAGCGACGGCACATGTTTTTGTTCTAACCAATTCATGAAATTTATATTTTAGAAACGGCGTCTATTTCTTGCAGCTGAACAACAGAAAACTATGGCAATGATCACCTCAGGTACACCTCATGTGCTTTATTCAGTGTCTAATGCTAATAACGTGAGTTTAAACAGCAATTTAATATGACATTTATTTGCTATACTACTGAAAGCAGCAGCAGATAGTTTACCTCGATCTTAAAAATTAAATAAACCATTTGAAATTGAACTTTAGAACTTCAAGCCAACACATATCAGTGATTCAGCATTTACATTTAATAAATTTAAGAGATTTAATATGTATTAAGGCGCCACGGTGGTGTAGTTAGTAGTACATTCGCCTCACAGTAAGAAGGTTGCTGGTTCGAGCCCCGGCTGGGTCAGTTGGCATTTCTGTGTGGAGTTTGCATGTTCTCCCCTTGGTTGCGTGGGTTTCCTCCGGGTGCTCCGGTTTCCCCCACAAGTCCAAAGACATGTGGAATAGGTGAATTGGGTAAGCTAAATTGTCCGTAGTGTATGAGTGTGAATGAGTGTGTATAGATGTTTCCCAGAGATGGGTTGCAGCTGGAAGGGCATGCACTGCGTAAAACAAATGCTGGATAAGTTGGCGGATCATTCCGCTGTGGCGACCCTGGATTAATAAAGGGACTAAGCCGAAAAGAAAATGAATGTATTAATTAGATTATAAACCTTACTACTCCGTTGCAGTGAGTGCATTATTCTGTGCTTCTGAATGGCTGTATTTAAATTTCTGACGTGTTTTGTTTGGTGCAAACAGCCAAATTGCTTTCACTGCAAATCTTATCACATAGGATGTTGTTATGACACAGGGATACAATGTAACCTGCTCACCGAGTCTCATTTCGGAGACTGCTACTGTCCACTAAATTTCAGTCGCGGACACACACCTTGAAAGCCTGAATGAATGAAATACGACGTTTTCCACAAAGGCAATTCGGGGTGCTAAAATATAATTGGCTAAAATGGCATTGGATGGGTTAAAGGAACCAAACAAAGACAGATGTTCCGGCACGTAACGCACATTCTCAAAGCAGAAAATCTGACTTTAGAATTGTTTTTCAGATAAACAAGAATGTTCACTTAGCATGTTTCTTAAACATCTGCAAACATATTATGGTATTGTTATGCTTTACAAGAGTCAAAAACTTACATAAAGCACCTTTAAAGTTTTAGCAATTTGGTTTTTGTCTTTTTTTACCTTAAAAATTCTGTATAATTTGAATAGTTTTTATTTCAGTTAATTCCCTTTATTTTCCATTTGGCACAGTTTATCACTAAAACTAATGCTTTAACTAGTTTGGGTTAATTAAAGAAAAAATATTTATTTTATGACATAGCTGAATATTTTTGTGTCTTTATTCTGTAAGTAAGTTAATAGCAAGGTTCAACACTAAGGATTTTTTCTACTGGCCCGATTGGACCAGTGGTTTAGATTTTTACTTGCCCGGACAAAAATTTTCACTGGCCCCACCAAAAAAAAAAAAAAAAAGCTCATTGCTATTTCTTAGCCACATATTTTAAATAATGTGTCAAAAATAATTTCAAAAAACGTTAAGGAAAATGTGCAGATATTTTATTGCAAAACAAAACCTGGCTGACTTAAAAATGACAGCAAAACATCATAAAACAGATATTTTCTTTTAGCCTCATAATTTAATGTTGCCATCTTGTTGTCGTCTCTTCGCTGTGTTGGTTTCTACCAGCTTACGGGAAAAAGATAACATGCTCACAACATACAATCAGATAAGAGGAACCAAAAAAGCCATATGGTATTTACAACTTCACAGAGAAGGCAGCATTCAAATACTTGAAAGCACAAACTATTTCTTGATTTTAAGACTATATATGCATGCAATTGACAAATAGTCGCAGGCAAATTAAAATTTAGTGGCAAGGCAGCACTGGCCTGATCGGGCCAGTAACGATTCTGTCTACTATCCCGAGCATCTCTCACACTGTCCCTGGGCCATCGGGCAGTCCTTATTGTTGAGCCCTGTAATAGGTTAGTAAGCTAGTTAACATTTATTTTATTTTAAGCAAAAAAAAAAAAAGTAGTCAACTATAATTAATAACCCTGGTCTGGAACAACATTACGCTGAGTAAATGACAGAATCTTTTTGCATACATTAGCTATCCCTTAAACACAACGTCATCTACATTCAAGAACAACAGGAGCAATTATAAAAACTGTTTTCCCGTATTACATCCGCTCTCTGTGGCGTTAGTACAGCGCAATGTTGAAGACAGGACCATATGGCAGCACTGGGCAGCAGAACGCATATAAGTGGTGCATGAGTGGTTAGAAGCACCCCAGGGAAACCAAGCCACAACTTCATTAACGCAACATAGATCAGAGCTGTCAAGCAGGCAGCTCCACCGGCACACTGTCCAGCGCCTTCCGCACAGATCCGCTCATAAACAGAGCTCCAAAACTCCCACAGAGTCTTTGGCTTTCTGAATCCGCAGATAAATTACACATTTCTTCCCACTTTAATGGGTGACTTGGGTCGGCTTCTGCATTACGCAACCTGGCAGTGCCATGTGCGACCTGACAGATCTGCCTCATCCAGTTCTGGGCAGGCAGGCAGGCATTCGCTGCGGGATGAGGGTAAGTGAGATGCCAACCGATGTGGGGTGGAAATGATTAACCACTGAATACACTCCAGGGCGAGCAACACGCTGAAATACAACACCAGCTGCGGTCACCATAGACATGCAGTCTAGACGATCATTGTTTCTGCAAACAAGAACTATTTAGAACTACATGAAGGCATATCAGGTCTAAATCTAAACATTTCATGCTGGATTGAAGCCATATTTAGGATAGCATTCTAGCAAGACAGTTTGACAGCCTTATTATGCTATAACATTCATAGTAACACATGTATGTATAGTGTTTCTTTGATGATGCTGACTGGTGGTTGATGCAAACTACTTTAGATTGCAAAAGAACACATTAGAATCAGGGCTTAAAAACAAAAAAAAATTATTAATTCGGGTTATTCAAAAAATAATTTATATTTCAATATTACTGATCTTGTATTCCTTAGTAAACAATAGATTCTGAAAAGGGTTTTCTAGAAAAAAAATACTGGTTAATAACATTATTTTTATTAGAGATACTAAATATATATCGGTTGATTGATAGGTTGTGCAGGAGAAATATTGACGAAAAGGATTTTCTTCATGGCCATCAATCTAAAAACAATTAATAATTAATTTTTGAGTTTTTATTACAATATCATTGTGTGCTTGATAACCTTTAAGACAAGCTCGTCGCATCAGAAACTCCTCTACCTTATGGCGTTTGCTTCGCGGGCATTTCACGTCATTTGAGTCGTATTTGTGCACGTTTTATGTCTCCCAAATATATATAATAAAGAGAATGATAAAATAATGTTATTAACCAGTTCATTGTAATTTCAAATAAACGTTTCTGTTCAGAACGATTCAAATTGATTTTGTTTTCGTTTTTGTTCCTATTAAAAATGTCATTTGTTTCTGTTTTTCATTTTCCTTCAAAGCCCTGTTTAATCTTAATATATGTAAAACAGTGAAATAATCAAACATATATTAAGAAATAAAACAGCTAAATTATATTAAATGATAAGATTCTATATTTCATTTCCCTTTAGTAACTTTGCAAAGCAGCTCTGGAAATTTCTGGAATCACAAAACGTACTGTGATGAATTAATTTAGCATTTACAGCAGTTGTGGTTTCTAATCCTGGGCACACTCGATTTTTAATGTAGTTTGTCAGACTGTACAAACATGATCCCCATGTCACACTGTAAGATCTCAGCTGTCATAACATCAAACTGTTAAGATCTGAGAGTCAAGACAGGTCAGAAACAACTGCTGAAGACTTGTCAGAAAATCAAAGTCAATAAAAGTCCTATAAAACATACCAGAATTTTAAACTGAACTCAACTAAAACACCTTCTGGAACAGATTTTATGTCAGATGTCTTACAGTATAGCGCCTTCCAGGAAGATTGTAAGTCTTTGAAACAGCAACAGTGTTTGGCTTTAAACATTTCTTGTATATATTGACAAATTACTACTGCTGTTCTCTGTATAGTTTGCTATTTGATACTTATTTAGATTTTTCTCTTACAATACAATTCAATTATTCTGCCTCCTGAACAATTCTAATGCTGATCTTGCACTATTCAAACCAACAACAATTTGTTTACCAGAATTGATTCTTTTAGGCCCTGTTTACACATGGTAACAAGTGTCTATCCAATTACTAGTGAAGACAACTTTATAAGTCAAAAACAGATTTGATCAGATGCCTTTCATAGCGTGGTCTGAATGTATTCAAACAGCCATAAAAATACCATAAAAATACTAATTCATAAATATTACAAGATGAGCACGCAAGCCAGATTAAGCAGTATGTTTGCTTTGATGAAGAAAAAAATCTAGAAACCAAAATGTTAATACCACTCGCAAACAAGTCTATAGTGACCTGAAATACCCCCTCTGCCACAAAGGGCAGAAGTTCACCACTGAATAAACCCACCAGGGACCCTCCTCACCCAAACCCAAAGCTTTAAATAAGCCTGTTATCACTGCCTGCTGATCTTGAGCGGGATGATTCCTCCGGCTCTTCAGAGGAGTGTTTACTCATGCTCACAGGAGAGGCATTCAGCTGGAGCTGGCACAGATCTGCCTCTCAGCACCCTTCACATTTTTTTAGCTAAGTGTTGCTTATTTTTCCCTTCTTTTGCTATACAAAAATTTTAAGCTTCAGACGATTCTTTTGAAGGTTTATCTCTCTGGTCTGAACAAAGTGCAGCCTTACCCTGGTGGTGGTGGCAAACATGTATTTGTCCCGTAGCTGGAAACTGTCCACTTTCTCCAGGATAACGCGCCGATTTTGCTCGCTCTGGAAGAAGTCTGTGCTGCTGAGGATGATGGAGTCTCCCTGGGGCTCGTGGCGCTGGACAAACACTGTGGTGGGGTTGTCATACGGCTCTACACCCCTAGGGAGAAAGAAAGACACACATTTGGGTATGTTTGTTTGGACATATGCAAGAAGGATGTGGTGTAACTTCTAAAAACTTCTTATGTGTGTGTTCTTTTTTTTAAGTTTAAGTATAAATCTTTATTTCATTTTTTGTTTACATGCACTGTAAAAAATGCTGAGCTTCAAACAAATGATTTGTGTTGGGGTAACATGAAGGATTTAAGTTAACTTATTAGGTTTTACAAATTTAAGTAGATTAAACAAAACAATTCAGTTGTCCCCTCAAAAAAAAACAAAAAAAAAAACTCAAGAAGTGTGTTGTTTCAGCTAATTTTAAATAAGTAGTTTGAACAAACAGCACACATCATTTTTTGAGTGTGGTTTCAGAAAACAACCACTGCCACATTTATGTGTTGGTATTAAACACTGCACTTCTGTTCTAAATGCTTGTGGGGAATAATTGCTTTTTGGAGGAAAATGATTACAGTATTTTCCAGAATCTACACGCAACATGACACAGTGACACATGATTAGAATTGGTTTCTATTTCTGCGAATTTGTGGCTGAACAACAGCATAAACTTCTATGACAGTAAACACCTCAGGTGCTGATTATGTTATGTTTATTTAATGTTATATGCTACAAATGTGAGTTTAAATTCCATTTTTTGCATTACATTTAGCCATACTAAAAAAGCTCCAACAGATCGTTTACCTCAGAAAATAAAATGACTAGCAAACATAGTTAAACATGAATGTTAGAAATGTGACTCAGTGCAAACCAACAAACATCAGCCGCTCAAATTTTTAATGAGGTTTAATATTAATGAATTATATTATAAACCAGTCCTTTTCCTTGGGAGCACAGTAGACCATTCTGCACTTCTGAATGTCTCTATTTAAATGTTGCATCTGGTGCAGACAGTCAAATTGTAAAGCAAAACATGCACAAAGCATGCACACATTTGCCAAATACTAAAGGAGACATTGGGTTTTGCACCCATTTGTTTAAAATGGCGTTACCGAAGTGCTTTCTCTGATTTAAAATAAAGTATGTGTACTATATTTGAGACATTTAATATAGAGAAACTGAAATACAAACTGATTTCAAACACAATGTAAGCAGCACAGCTCTTTTTGACATAAATAACAATAAAAAAAACAAAAAAAACTAATCGGAATGATTTTTTTGAAGGATCGTGTGAACCAACCAAAAAAAAAACAGTTATACAAATATAACAGAAAACAAATCTAGTAATTAACACTTTTACCATACTTTTAATCAAATAAATGCAGCCTATGTAAAAAAAAAGACTTCTGTGAACATCTTCAATCCCTTGGATAGATTACAATTGTAGTCAAACAATAGTTTAATGAAGTTTAGACATTTTTTAAAGCAAGTTGGTATTGGTATGAACTTTTTTGCATTGGATTGTCTGATGACATGCAATGTGCTACACTGCAAAAAACGGCACAGTGCCTCTACAGCATGATCAATAGTTACTTTCGCTTCCCGAGTCAATCCAGGCAACTTTACACATCACACTTACACTGAAGCAAAGAGGCAAACAAATTCCCTCCCGCATGATGTCTCTGATAAATTATTCAGGGTGCGTGTGGGAGATCAAGACTACAGACAGGCAGAAAAAGACAGCAATTTCTCTCTCTCTCTCCAAACTGGACCATCGGATTGACTCACATCCTCAGTAAACACACAGTGCTGCTGTTTGTTGAGACTGGCTCTTAAATGGGCAAGCTGGAGGATAAAGGGATTATCTCGCAGGGGAACAAACACACAAACCTCACCGTTTGCTTTCTATTTCACAATTGGGAGTTTAACACGTCCAGCGGCGGGTGAGAGATGGATGGATGAAAGAAGGCTTACAGCTCTTTTAAGCAGCCCTGCAGCTCCGCCTTTGGGTTTGTCTAGATTAAAACTGAAAACCAATTGATGGTTTGAAGGACACAGTCCGAAAACTACACAACTCACACCCAAAAAATACACACATGCATACATATTAAAGGTCTGTTTGTTGATCCTTAAAACAGCAGTCAAGGTGCTTGAACTGACGTCCTTATTACTTCTGACTGATACATTACAAAAATAACCTTTTTTAAACATATAAATACACACACATCGAGTGTGTCTTTATCAAGTGGCAACATCTCGCTCTCCCTCGTGAAGCTAATGCGGGAGTAACTGAAACCGCAATTATTCAAAATTCCGCTAGGTCTGGCTCCATAATAGAGCACATTTCTATTGACTTCAATGTTAAAATGGCCAACTTCACAGCAGAAAAAAAGGTGTTTACAGCCTGGTACAAAAAATGATTTTGCTTTATATAGCTAATATTACCCTTCATGGCACCTGTGAGGGGGGTGAATCTTTTCATAACTCAACCGTTTTGTTTATATTAAGTTATATTATGTCAGCATAATTAAGGATGTTGCACTTGAATAACAGCTAGGTCTCGCTGGTCGCAGTCACGTCATTCTGGCTAATTAAGTCGCCGAACTCGGTATACACATCGTATTTTTGTTTTGTGTTATGTGGCTAACACAGGCTTTACACAGCCTTTTGGAATTATTTCTTACAACTATCAAATAATATGGCATGCTGTGCACTTCATTGTGCTCAAACCATTCAACTGCCCCCAATTCCCAGGTGGGTGAAATTCTTATATACTTATATATCAGATCTAAAGATTAATTTGTTATTATTTGTTTGTGTTTGTGTATATATATATATATATA
>CAIGQQ010004837.1:22763636-22807370 GCA_903798035.1 Danio albolineatus | reverse complement strand
TGAGTTGCCGTGAGGTTGTGTTTGGTTGTTGAATAAAATAGCATAAATTAAATTAAAGTTAAATATTTATAGTTTCAGAGAATCCTATATTATACTGTCACTATTAATGAAATATTTGAATAAGCAGGACAGGCTTTTACGATGTAGCTATTAAACCATCTCTGTTGAAAGGATAGCAGTGGCGCCATCAGAAGTACGGGCGTGAATAAATGCCGCTTAAATAATTGAAATTGATTATTAAACAGTATACACTACACATACCTTTCAACCCTCACGTATTTCCCGGGATTCTCCCGTATTTTACAGTCGTTCTCCGACGGGTGTCAATAAACATTAAAGAGCCGATCCTCCCTATACGCAACCCATACCGCTGAACCACCAGCGCCGCCCCTTCTTCTTAAATGTGAATCTTTTCTGTGCTTTCGTTTTATTAAGCAATGTAACACTTTAGAATAAACATAAAAACGGCGGGATTCCCTTTCCTTTTCATTACAGGTGCCGTCGCTCCTCCTGTGCAATCCTCAGTCAAAACAGTCATAAAGCGGTGCGTGACTGTCAGCTGACGCGTCCATAGTGATAAACCGACGCTGTATTCTGTACACTCGATTAGAAGCAAAGCGAAAGTGGATACTGGGTTTTGGGTGCGTGTTTGAACAGACACATACACATGAAACATCTAAAGATGTCGATCTTAATGGTTAACTAATTTTGTCTTAAATGAGCATAAAACGTTAGGAAAGCCGTCGAATGCCGTCATTATAACGATGTAAACTTATGTTATTTATAACAGAGACACCTGTTATTTAATGTAATCAAACAAAAAATCTAAATAAATGATTCATTCACTGCTCTTTATTCAGAATGTGTAAGATATACAGTGAAGAAAAGATTAATAGGCTACGATTTGATAACTTGATTCTATTTCTTTCATTGATCATTTTCTTGTCTGCGTAGTCCCTTTATTAATCCGGGGTCGCCATTCTATTTCTTTATAATAAAAGAAATTTTTTTTTCTAAACTATTTGCTAATGTATTCTATACATTAAAAATAAGATCCTTTATTTTCACACCCCAATGCTGACAGGTATGACTACAATATGTTGACAAAGCAGGAAAGAATGAGAATAAATAAAGTTGTGCGTTTGTGTGATTTAAAGTGTGCATGTGCTTGCATGGTAGGAGATGTAAAGAAAAGATGTTTCTTATTCATTCATTTAATCTTATTTAAACGTTGTGCAATTTTTTTTTTATCTTTCCATTTTATTATTCGTTTTAAAAACGTTCTATGGTTGTTATTAGTTTGGTTGCAACTTTCACAGTTTTTTCAGCCTGTAGCATTGTTGTTGTTTTTTTGTTTCGTTATGTTAATAAAAGTTCTGTGTTTAATAACAGTAATTTTTTTGGTAGTGTCGTTGTCCTCCATTCAAACAATTGACTCCGAATTGCCAATTGCCGCAAGACTGAAAGTGAAAGCATAATACGCATGCGTTTATAAGCCATTTAAAAGCAGAAAAAAAAGAGGAAAAGAGGAAACCCCCACCCCCACGGTGATTACCGGTATTACCACATGTCGATTAACCGGTGGCGAAATTTCTTCATCGTCACAAGCCTAATATATATACATATATATATATATATATATATATATATATATATATATATATATATATATATATATACATATATATATATATATATATATATACACACACACACACACACACACACACACACACACACACAAGTATTTGTTGTATTAAAAAATACTTTTCTTTTGAACTGTAATGCATTCCAAAATCTCAGAGATTGTGTAGCTGTAGGCTAGAACATGGTGTATGGCTATAGAAGCATGATGAAGTTGAGCGGGAGAACCGAATAGGTGGTTTTTATTTACGTTAGTTTTTATTTATTGTTATGACTGGAATTGACTGTGTACAGTATGTTTTAACTAGAGTTCATCTTAATTTATTTTATGTTTTAAAGACAATTTTACTACTATTTACTTTTATTTATTAAACTTAATACTATGTTATTTTATTGTGAAAAATTTTGTTATGCACTTCTTGTGCACTGGATACATTTAGAACGTGTGTATGTAGCTTGTTTGAAAAAGCAAAAACAGTTGCCAAAATTGCAAATAAAACCACAATCGCAATATTCGTTCCAAGAAAGAAAAAAAAGAGAAAAAAAATTCACAATATGATTATTTTGTCCATAATGCACAACCCTAACTACAACAGTGTTTTTAAAAAACTAAACCCTTACTGATATAATACACAACCAAGCCCATGTGGCCAGAACATGAATCACAGGTAATGAAGTATTAAGCGTTTCTCCCAAAGAGAGCAAAATGCTAGCAGGCATCTGTAGCTCTGCTCACGCTCCGCCTCTTTGCCCTTTTTTGGTTACCCCCAGTTGGTGCGATGATGTGCGAACAAAATGGCAATGATTGGCCACACCCACTTGTAGTTTCATTTGCGCTCTTCAGAAACCTATGGGTGACTTTTTTCACAGTCTATGGCTTTTATTAGTGATGTAATACTACTATAAGTCTGATGGGGAGTTTTATTTAAACCTAAAAACAGATTAAATGAACACATACAAATCTAATAATCAGCCAATAACTAGTGGAATAAGGATATACTATATAATTCATCCATAAAATGGATAATACATGATGAGATTTTGATGTCTGCTCACAAAAAAGCTGTGTAAAATGGGCATGTTCTTCAGATAAATCTACGCTCTGAGGGCACAGAATGGAAGGGTTATCAGCGCAGTGATGGTGTAGTCGTAGAGTCATTTGTGTTGGCCGTTGCAGCGGGCAGCTAATGTTATCTCCACAGCCGCTGACTGCCACTCCAGCAGATGAAATGGGCCACGGCTGGCAGACAAAATCAATTATTAATACGACCGCAGTCGGAGTCTCATCAGAGAAACATCCACAACCCACTGTTTCACAATCAAGCAGCCCGTCTGGACTCCAGAGGACACCCACCTTTTGCCTATACAGTGCAATCTACTAATATTGGCACCTATAATAAAATGAGAAAAGGCAGCAGTGAAAAATATGTTTAACCTTTTGATCTATTGTTCGAAACATGAGAGAAAAACTGACATCGAGAACAAACGACTTTTAAACACAACAGTTATATCAAAAACCAAATGTTTTGCCTCTCCAAGACAAATCTTCGATTATTTTCCAAAAACAAAAACTTTGAAAAGTTACATATAAAAATTATTTTTGCATGTGTGTTTAGGAGCAATTTGTCCCTATACCTATTTTTAAATGTCTCTGCTTCCTGAATTATACAAATCACCTTCAACTGTCATGAAGCATGTCAAATTTTAGTCTTTTTTTGTGTTTACTATGGATAAATAAACATAAATAAACTATTTTCTGCAATTTGTCTTTCAGTTATTTAAAAAAAAGAAATTGTGTCTGTCCCTAGTAGGGCTGCACAACATTGAGAAAAAAAATGTGATATTGCAATATTTAATTTTTCTGCAATAAATATTGCGATATGAATAGTTTCACAAGATGGTTTGAATAGGTGACAGTTTTCTGTGGAGTCTAACAGTATTCATATGCAGAAATTGAATAATCACAATGCAAAAAAAATTCTTCTATGAAGTAAAAATATTCTTTGGTTTCACTCTCAGAAGAAAATGTCCAAATTAGTTTTTCCTTAAAACAAGCAAAATTATCTGCCAATGGAGTCATTAAAATACCTACAATTTAAAGCAAAAATAAGATTATTTGTGCAATAAACAAGACAACATTTAAATTTTTTGCATTAATTATATATAAATAATTAAATACAATTAATCTTTGTTATACCTCCAAACATCATGCTTTTTGGTGCCTAAAACTCTATTGTAATGCTCAGTCAAAGGCCTTAAAAACACATGCAAATGATAAACTTTACAGTCACACAAATCAGATGTGTTCTGTAGCTCCTGGTCAACTATATTTCAGACTCAGCATTGATTATCTTGTGATGAGACTATTGCAGATGTGTACATTGCGATATCAATGCCGAAACAATGTTGCGAGCATTAGTCCCTAGAGTAGGCTGGCCAACTGTTACATAGGAAAAAAATATATAAGCATAACAATCAGTAAAGCATGTGAGAGAAAAAGCATGTGACTTGCTTAAAGTGATGCCACTTCCTCAGGCAGGAGACTCTGGAAGGCACTCTGGCCTTGTCATTTATTCTCAGTAATTAATTCTTTTCATTCGCTTTTTAAAAACAAAATGACAAAAGTGCAAAGGTTATGTTTTGGCCATGCCGTGTGATGTGCTAACACACAAAATTGTGAAAAATAACAACTCCGTTAAAGTCAAATATATATTAAAAAAACTATAATTAAATAGCAACAAAATCCACTGTTCCCTATCATATGATCCACTTTGCTTTATTTTACATTAATAAATGGATTCAGTTAACTGTAAATTATACAATAATATGCCATTCCAGTTTAAGAAAAATCTATGGAAAATACTTGAAACATACCTGCAATACTGGAATGAGTCATGTATGCCAGTGGTTCCCAATAATAGTCCTCAGGGCCCCCCACCCTGCACATTTTGTATGTCTTCCTTATGCAACACAACTGATTCAGATCATCAGCTTGTAAGATACATAACTGATGTTGAGTGTCAAATAAGAGAGACATACAAAATATGTTATATTCATGAGGACCGGAATTGGGAACCACTAATGTGTGCTACAGTTATTGGCTAAATATTTTAAAAGTATATTTCCATTGATATTAAACATTTTTAGAGCACCTTAGTGTCTTGGATGATGAAACTTTTCAGCAATGATCTTCTGTTTCACAGGGGTATGAGGAAACACACTGGCCAAACACACTCAGTCTTTCAACAAAATGGGTGAAGACCAAAGAACAGAGCTGTGTTTTGTGACAAAAGGTTGAAAATGAAATATTAAATGTCAATTTACAGCATCAGAGCAATAATTAACAAACATCAGCGAAATGGAAGTGTTGTGAATTAGCCTGAAAGAGGATGTATGTCTCCAAATGCACAGGCTATAAAGAAGATTCAAGAGGTCAAACAAACTACAAGAATTAGTTCTGTCTTTGGATCAAAAGTCTCCAAAACTACAATCAGTCATCATCTACATCACCACAAACTGTTTTAAAGGGTTTCCAGAAAAAGCCACTGCTCTCATCACAAAACAAGTTCAAACATGCTCAGTTAAAGAGGACCTATCAATCCCCTTTTTACAAGATGTAAAATAAGTCTCCGATGTCCCTCTGGAGTGTATGTGAAGTTTCAACTCAAAATACCCCACAAATCACTTTTTTAATAACTCCTCGAAACTGCCCCTTTTAGGCTTTGATCCGAATTGATGACGTTTTGGTAACTGTCACTATAAACTCAAGTAAGATTCTGCTCCTTTCAAAAGAGGGCTGAGCTACAAAAGCCTGTGCGTTAGAATAGTGGCAGATTCAAAACAGGACTAAAGGTATCTCTGTGAAAAACTGAAAATCATAAGAAGCGCCTCAGAAGAAGGCAGTCTATCTAGACTACAGTGTACATTTGTGAATCTTAAAACTTCACATGAATAATGTATAGTCGCTGACTATCTTTGCAGCAGGTCAATACTCTAATGGTGGACAGCTGCTTCTCACTCAGGGCTGTTTATGCAAATGAGCGAAAAGAGATCATCACTAATGAGCAGGGCTTTCCCCCTCTGATGAAAAGCACAAAGAGAGAATGTTAATCAAAGTGTTTCTACAGGTCATAAATACATGTTCTATTAACTCAAGACAACAACTAATCCAATATAAAGTAGCACATCGGCTTCATTATTCTAGGGTTAAGCTTAACAAATTCTGCCCCTCCATCTCCTCTAAATATAACAAATGTGAAACTGCAGAAGGATCCTTGGGACATCTTTTTTGGTCATGCCCAACTTCTTGAGGTTTGAATTTGAATTTCTTGAGAAATTTCCAGATTCTACTATAAGGCTTATTCTTGTGACCTCGCCCCTGATCCAGCAATCACTGTTTTTGGTTGGTCTGACTCACTTCGAGGATTTAGTCTAGGGCCTAAAATCAAATTCTCAATTAATTGAACATTTTAACTCGATTACGATTGATGGACGATTATTATTATTATTTTTATATAATATAATGTTAAAAACTGAAATTAAAACGCACATTGCCTAAAACGAATAGTCACTTTTATGTAATATCTTGTAATAAAAGTGAAAATAAATAACTTGCATTTTTGGGAACAAAATAAATTATTTTCTGTGCTTTTCATATTAAAAGTAGAAAATAAGCAGTATCTCTTCTGAACAAAATTACTCTTGCATATCCTGTGAATATCCTGGCCAGCTTACAATCATTGTCAGTGTAGTGCAAAGTAACGCTCAAGAATGGGTCCATCGACTTTTAAGGCTGATTTAAACATCTGCATCGAGCGATAAGTGTGACTCATGGCACCTGCCTTGTGCGTAGCCGTGCATTGATATACTTCAGCGTGCTGTTTGTGTTGCTCTGTAATAACAATCCCAAAACGCTGGATGGCAGCAGGTTTTTATTTCCCTCTGTGTCGAGTTTCTTTATGAGGGTTTTGTTTTTTCTGAATGCTACCTTAATGCACAAGAAGTTAAAACTCGCTCATTTAGAGGTGGGAAACAGCAGACGTGCAATAACTTTAATCATTACGTAAACACAAAACAAAAGTTTCCATCTGTAGCTCCTCCACGGGACTCCGCACTTGTGAACACTCACTCCAACGACAAGTTCTCTGCTGTCCCGCGGTTTTCCACGCCGCCCATACGCCAACACTACCAAACCAACCAATTACAGAGATTGCACTACTTGTTGTCGCAACATGTAGGTAAATTTTTGAGAGGTGCATGGGTATGCGACTGCGCCAGACCATACGTGTGCTCTCGACAGAGTTGGGGTCACATGACCCCACACGTGGTAGGGAAAATAATCGGGGAAAAAAATCAACCAGAGAAAATTAGATCGATTATAGGTCCTGAATGTCGCTTTTGATTATGGAATGGTGATAATTCTCTGGCATTTTACATTTAGAGAGACTTAGACACAATCTTTCTGATAGCATTAGCCCTTGAAATATATGTGTAACATTTTTAAGCCATGTATAAAACTAGAGAAACTGATGTAACGAAGGTTTTAAAATCTTTTTTAATTCTTTTTTTTTTACAATTTTATCTGTCTTTTGTCTTTTTTTGTTTTGTTTGCCTTTTCTTTTCTGTCTTTTTAGTTGTTGTTGCTTTTTGTGTTGCTCTTTATTGCTTTAAAGTCAAAATAAAAATATATTATAAAAAAAAGTTTCTACAGTTTTTATCAAGTGTGATTATCAAAAAAGAAAATGTATACATTTTTACCAACAGAGGTTGACTGTATTTACACACTGCTGCCACAAAACAGTGTTTAAAACCCTTATAAACGTGATTTTTGTATTATAGGTCCCCTTTAATATATTTTGAGCAATGGTATCTTTGCTCATATTTGTCATCAAGTATGGCAATATGAGTGGAGGGCACTGTAGATCTCAGACTACTCTGTTGCAACAATACGCAACACAAATTTGCTCTGGCATCAAGACTGTAAAGTCACTTGAGCTAAAGCTAAAAAACAACGTAATCATGTCTGTGATGAATTGCACTCATAACATTGTAATTAGCTCCAGTCTTCCAGTCGGATCATATCCTGTGGCATAATGTTTACGGAATAGGAGAGCAACAGAGACGCTCTGTTATTTGCTAGTCGATGCCAGTGCCTGATTGTGCAAACACCAACTCCTGGCTGCGACCCAGAGCAAGAGTTTCACATTCCTACATAAACTCCTGAACTGAGTGAGTGCTCGAGCCTCAGATTACAAGCACTGATGCAAAAGTCCTGTACGGAGTAGCGTAGAGAGCAGGCAGTGGATTGGCCGGTGATCTTCCTGAGCTCTGATCATGTCATTTGTTTAGGGTAACAACAAGCTGCTAACTCACATCCTGCTCTTTTAGATAGCAATCGAAACCACAGTTATGAGCCATGTATGAAGGGATCTGTGCAACGATGGTCTCAAATCACACAAAAAAAGTGGAAATCAGAGCAGACTGCACATGTTTTGTCAGAAATCAGCCGAATATGCTGATTTGCTGCTCCAGATAACATTCATATAGTTATCTATGTTGAAAAAAAAACTTGTGCTACTTGTTATATTTATTTCTTTAATGTGAAACATTATAAAAGTCTTTATTGCATAGAGTACATTTCTTTACAAAATTGTTAGTGCATAGTGCAAGTAGAAAATAAGGTTGTATATATTATTATTATTATTTATATATAGTAACTTAATTTTAACATCCAAGGAAATATTCTTCAGTTTCATGTAAAATATATATATTTTTAAAAAGCAAATACAAACTTTTAATAAAAACTACAATAGTTAATCAGTGACAAGTATTCCTGCATTGCAGCTTTTAACAAAATGTATTATTTTATTATCATTTTGTACAATTATCATTCATTCATTTATTTTCCTTTAGCTTAGTCCCTTTATTCATCAAGGGTCTCCACAGTGCAATGACCCACCAACTTATCCAGCATATGTTTTACGAATGCCCTTCCAGCTGCAACCCAGTACTGGGAAACATCCATACACACTCATTCACACACATACACTACGGCAAATTTAGTTTATTCAATTCACCTACAGTGCATATCTTTGGACTGTGGGGGAACCCGGAGCACCCAGAGGAAACCCACGCCAACACAGGGAGAACATGCAAACTCCACACAGAAATGCCATCTGACCCAGCTGGGACTTGAACCAGCGACCTTTCTGTGAGACCACAGTGCTAACCACGGAGCCACCAGGTCGCCTACAATTATCATACAAGGCATTCTTTTTAATCTACAAATGTACATTATAATTAATCAAAATTGTTTATGCTTCATATAATAAAAAGTATTATTATATAAGTGTACAGCTGCATGCAAAATATGTGACACAAATAGCATCTTGATTACGCTACTTGCTGGAAAACTTGCTAGTTTTAAAAAGCACTACAGACTGCAACATGACTGTATTTGTCCACTGATTTAAACATAAAACCTCATATCAAAAGTTTAATATAGACTGTGTGAAGGACATATTGAGAGAGTAATTAGCATCAACACTGTCAAAGCGCCTGATCTTACCAGAAGTAGAACTTGACATGTTCCTGAATCAACACCCACGTCTCACCAAAGTCATCTGACTTCCACAGCTGCCAAAGAGACATTATAAACAGAAACAGAAAACAAGATATAAGTCCTCAGGAGTCAGCAGTTTCTGGTATACTGTTAAATATGATTCATCATTTGTCATGAAACTGCTTCTAACAAAAAAAAATTACAGCTGATCTCCCAAAATCAAAACATACTGCTTAACGCAAAATTCAAAAGGGCAGTGTCTACAAACAGCTGACAGTGCCGTGCATCTTACTGAAACTGGACACAGGATAGGCAAAAGATGAAGCTGAAGGAAGGGATCGGTGATCATACCTGTTTATTAGGGTGAGAGCTGTCGTAACCGAGGACCAGGTTTGGCATTTTACTGTGCAGCAGCAGGTCTGTGGGCTTGAACGGGACGGAGAAACCCTGGACGGTTTTGCAGAAGTCAAAGGTGTTCCACAAGTAACTGTTTGTGGTGTCAGTAAACAGGTACTGCAATGGAAAAATAGGAAACAGAAGGATGTATTAAGTATCATTGGCATGTAATTGCTTCAAACATCAATAAATGTAAATTGTGGTAATTGTATTTAATATTCACTAATACAATTTCAAAGAAATAATCCACAGTTAGGATTTTTGCCATAGTCAGCTAATACAGAAGCTGCTCCACTAAGGTCCACTCAAGCCTGGTTTATACTTCTGCGTCAAGTGATCATCGGCGTGACCCACAGCGCATGCAATGCATGTTGTTGTGCACTTATACTTCTGCACGCTGTTTGTAATAACACTTCCGAAATGCAAGCTGGCAGTAGGTTATGTTCCTCTGTGTTGAGTTTCTTCGCTGGTGTTTTGTTTTTTCTGAATGCTACACTCTCAGAAATAAAGGTACAAAAGCAGTCACTGGGGTGGTACCTTTTCAAAAGGTACACATTTGTACTTAAAGGGTCCATATTGGTACCTCAAAAGTATATATTAGTATCTAAAAATTTAAAGAGGAGCACATTTGTACTTTTTAGGTACTAATATGTACCGTTGATGTATTAATATAGACCCTTTAGGTACAAATGTGTACCATTTGAAAAGGTACCACCCCAGTGACACCTTGTGTACCTTTATTTCGGAGAGTCTACCTTAATGTACAAATGGCTCAAACTCGCTAATTTTCAGGCAGGAACCGGCAGACATGCAACAACTTTAATCATAAGGTAAACACAAAACAACATTTTCTATCTAGAGCTACTTCATGGGACTTGACACTTGTAAACACTCACTCCATCGGGCTCTTGCGGCCCTAACCTCCGCCCACACTTGTCAGCGCAACCAAGCCGACCAACAATTTCGTTTCGACATGTAGTTACATTTTTTGAGGTGCACGTCGGCGACCACCCCGGCAAGAGCTATGCGGCCACACTGTGCTGGAGCATACGTGTGCGCTTGACAAAGAAGTATAAATCAGCCTTAAGGCATACTGAAATTTATGTATCCGTTTCTTTTTGTTTTTTGTACTCAAATCTAAAAACAAATCTACGGGAAAAAACGAAACTTTCAATTCAAGTTGTGCTTTGTTCTGTTCTTTGCTCTTCAAAATAGAAAAAGAGAGAGGAATAAATGTAGTGTTCATCCAATAAACTGCATAGAGAGGAAGGAGTGTTCACCTTCTCAAACAGCTGCACAGAATCATACCAAATTAGAAAGTTTACTTCAGAAAAATCAATGGAATTTTGATCATTTGCTTGTGATATTTCACAAATTCCCATCCATAAACAAATGCTGTACAGAGACTGGCAGTATGTCAAAGATATGGACACAAAAACACACACGTACGCACCAGACAGCAGCAAAGGATAGATGCGCCAGGCATTGAAAGTAGCATACAGTAGTCTACGGCAGTGGTTCTCAACTGCCCACCACAATCTGTCTTTATATTACGGACTGTTTGTCAAAATGCTCTGTGCTCACGTGATGACATTCTGGATTTTGCCTTTCACTTTACAGTGGCTCTGAACTGTTAAAACGCGATATTTCCAATGCAAAAAAAAATTTCTATATAAAAAATATGGAACCTGATTTAGTTTATTTCAAATTTTGGAAGCACAAACTAATTTAGCACAAAATAAAAGTCTTTATTCAGTGTTCGTTTTTATTTATTTAAATCAAATTTTATTTAAATTTATTTTAAAAGTGCATTTAGAGGTAAAAGAAAACTAAGAATTTAAAGGGATAGTTCACCAAAAAAGAAAATTTACTTGAACAAAATCGAGTTCCATTGCAGGTAAAACAGATGCTGTGGATGTCAACGGTTACAGGTTTCCAACATTTTTCCAAATAACTTTTTTTTAGATTTGTGACAAGTGAAGGTTAAGTAAATGAGCACAGAATTTTCAGTTTTGCGTGTTTTTTTAAATGTTTAGAAATGTGAATTTGGGAGCAAAAGCTTTACAATTTGTTTGTTTGTTTGTTTGTTTTTTCAGGGAAAAAAGACACAAGGCAGTGCCAAAGTATCTACAAACTGGACGGAGGTTAATAATGCCAAGCTCCAAAAATTATCCATAAAAAAATCAGTCTATATGACTCATGCAAAATTTACAGTTTGTTTGTCTTAAAGAGCCGGGCTGCATGCGTCATGGTCTGCTTTTAGTCTCTTCAGAACTCTACTTTATAAATCACCATCCACTTTAATTGTTTCCCTTTATTCTCCGTAGCATTTGACGTCACAATAGAAGCTTTCAAATCTGCTGTATTTCAGATATTTCAGGAAGCTGGATTCATAAGAACATCAAAGCAGTTAAGTATGGTAAAGAACGCATTATTAGTATTATTAATTATTCAGATTATGCCTTTCTGCCTTTGTAATTTTTCCTCCATTCGTTTGATCTTTCGTTTGAGAGCTTTAGCTATAAACTTTGTCCTCTCCATGGCCTGGTTATGGAAGCAGGGCACTTCCCTCTCCAGACTCTGAGGCAATGAGGACTGGGACTGAAACAGAAACGCTTGACTTAAAAAGAAACCTAATGATGCAAAGGAAAAAGAGAAAGAAAAAGTGGATCATTTGCATCTTCCGCATAAACCATGACAATCATCTGACTCTAAAATTAATGCCAGCATAATGTCAGGGTGCTTCGAGCCATTGCCAGGGTGTTGCTAAGCTGTTTTGAATGGTTTTCTGAGTGGCCGCTTATCAGCAAAATTCATAATAGCTTGTGAATATTCACACTCACTTGCAGCACACCACTTTAATAATAAAATTTAAAAAAATAATTAATTAATAATATATATATATATATATATATATATATATATATATATATATATATATATATATATGAATTACAAAACATAAATAAATTACAAATATAAATCATTATAATTAATAATAATGTATGTTTTAATAATACTTCAAATTTTTTGAAAACATTATTAATTATAAAATAATTAAAGAGCCCCTATTATGGGTTTTTGAAAATAAGCTTGCTTGCAGTGTGTAACACAGCTCTAAGTGAAGTGAAATGTCCAGCTAAGGCTTAAATCTGAAAGTGCACAGTGTTTAAAACTATTGATTCATCCATAAAAGAGTCGACTCATAGTTCCTCAGACGAATCGCCGTGCTTAGGAGTCTTTAGCTGTTTCGGCATGACGTGAACACAAAACATAAGCCCCGCCCATTTGTGCGCACGCAGCCCCGGGAGATTCGAAACCCCCAACCCCGCACACAAACAACAGCAGCGAGCAAAGGTTGCCAGATTGGGCGGTTTTGAATTGATTGTGCAACCTTTTGGATAGGGTTTGGACTGGAATCAGTCAGCTACATCTGGCAACAGAGAGAAGAGCACTGTGCTCGGCTGGATATTATAGGAAGTGTGCAGATGAACCAGAGATGAGACTGTGAAGAGTCAGTAGTTGAGGTTTATTTCTGCAGAAATGCCTCAGCATTAAAGCCATTTGCTGTGTTCCCCCTGAAGAGTGCTTCTGAAATCTTTACGCTTTCAACGGATGATTCGTCGACCGTCTGTTAAAGGAAGGATCAGAAAAGATGTATGCAGGGGCGGACTGGCCATAGGGAGTACCGGGACATTTCCCGGTGGCCTGACAGTGAATCTGGCCTGCTATCCAACAAGTGTGAGTGTGTGCGATTAAAACGGTTGCCTCATTGTTTTCTCTAGCTTGTAAATGATGCATTTAATTGTGTTTTGTAACTTGTAGCCACTTGTAGTGTATCTGGTTAACTTGTATTCTCATATCGCGTCTAAAATCACGTTGTAAACGCGACGCGTGCCGCTTTGTTTACGGATTAAAATGCGTTTGTGAGCTTGCGTTTCACTGCTGTTTGTCGTTGCTATGGCTACAACAGCTCTCCTACACACGTGCGGCAGTCCTGTTTTATAATGGTTCAGCTTTTGCCGCTGTGTGCATTAATACTGCATGTGTATCTGTTTTTATTTCTGGTTAAGAATAGAGTGATATGCTGGGAGACCGGGGGGTTAGTTTCTGGGGTGAGGTGTCTGAAATACGGGCGACTCCCGAGAAAACCGAGTGTTGGCAGATATGCTCAAGCACACATAGCCGTGGTGGGCATTCTTTCGCTCTGAATGATGTCAACCAATCGCAACAGACTGTCATCGGTCCAATCAGCGCAGTTTAGCATCGCGCTAAGGAGGGGTTTTGGAAGAAATGAATCGCTGAACGATTCATATAGGAGTCGCTGGGATAATGAGGTAAAAATAAATGCATATTATAAGACAATGAAAGTGTTTTTTGACCATGCATGCATATTACCCTATTGTTGGAGACCCCCAAAACCAAAATATGACCCTTTTTAATGTATAATAGGGGCTCTTTAAAACATTAATATATAATAATATAAATGTAGAAACTGTTTAATTACTGTCCAGAGTTCGAGTTCCGGCTCGCTGACTTTTCCAGATCCAATTCCCCACACCTCACTCCCTCCAAATTCACTTCTTGACTAATACACGATCCTATCCTATTAAAAGCAAATACCCCAACAAAAATACATCTTTTTTTTAAAGCATAATAATAGTCAGCAAATCATTAGAAAACCAATTCACACTTCCAAGTCAAAGCCACCATCTATCAAACAAACAGGCCCAGTGTGTCTTCAAGGACTCTGAATCAATCACGAGTGTCTGCTCATTCTTTGCAGTTATTCAGAAGAGATTTAACGTCACGATTACTACTTCATCATAAATCCATTAAACACTCCACAACTAAGCGCACAAGCACCCTGCCAACATCCCATCTGTAACAACAGAGTTTCTTCTCCACAATCAGATCAACAATGCGAATGACTCCGATCGCTAAAATGTAATTAAACAGTCCTCTGCTCCTACCAAGAGGCTGTATGCTGTGCAGATTACACTGGTAATGCTTTAGCGCCAATACTCCAGCAGCTGCAGAGCCAGCCACATCATTGACTCCAGATGAATGGTCACCGTCTGCTGCCGTCAGCCCTGCAAAGACGCAGTGCAGAGTCCCACAGCGCTTCTGCCCCATCTGCAGCTCCCATGAGCCTCTGCAACCCGCAGAGTCCAACCAAAGCAACCCATGGCTCGTGATGCACTGTTCTTGAATTTTCACAGCAGATTCCGAATTCAGATTCAGCGCAATAATTTCAAAGTATAAATCAAAACATGATTGAAATTATGTTAGATAAAGCAAAAAACAGCACAGAGGCTGAATAAAAATTCTAAGTCAGTCACGTCCACTAGGTGGCACTTATATGAAAGTAGAGTTGAACGATTCTGGCTCAAATGAGAATCCCAATTTTTTTTTTTGCTTTAAATCAAGATCCAGATTTTCTCATGATTTTACATAGATATATAAAAAAAAAGTGAATATAGGCAATTATGATTGTTATTTCTCAAACATATGGTAAGACCAAACATATGGCAAAACTACAATAATATTAGGCCTATGTGCAAGTCTACTGTACTGCTAATTTTTGTATGGACTTGGAAAGGTGGACTTGAATAGACTTTAAATTTGTCCTGGTCGTTCATGCACAGTAAAGTGATGACATCAGAATACAACTATTCATAATTCTAAAGTTGAATTATTATGTTTGAGATATATGCTTGCAATCTGTCATAGACAACATTATTAGACTATTTTTTTCCACTGGCAAAATGAAACATTTGTCATTGTACGATTCCCTCTTGCAATATATTCAACATTATATAGGCTCGAGTAGTTATACTGACCCAGTAAACATTTATTTCAAGCACAACACATAAACAGCTTATCGTAATAATAACTCTAAAATTAGATATGATCATTTAAATGATGTGTGCGCTTTCAATTTCACTTTTACTGCTGAGTGCGGTTCACAACATGGCTGCCGTCACTTTGAGGAAAAAAAAAAACAAAAACAAAAAAAACATGCAAATCATACTTCCCACACGGCTCCCAAATGATCGGTGCAACAAGCTGAGCATTATTTACAACTTTATTAACTGTTATTCACAGCCTATGCAGGTTTTGTTCACTGAAGTAGACACCATTGGCAGGTACGTGCAAGTCTTCTCTGTAGTAAACAAACAGTGTGTCTGGTCATGTGATTACAATAGCAAATATGTTATTACATGACCTTTTTCCGATTAATCGTGCAGCCCTATACGATAGCAATAATTTGGCATTTTCATTGATAGTGCTTTTAAAAAAAAGCTCCACTAGTTATTAATATGCATAATACAAAGATAATCTTAAAAGAAAAACATTCGACAAAAAAAATTATGTAAACCTCTCTTCCATTGTATGGTACAGCATGGTTGGGTACAAACATCTGTCTGAGTATTTATAATATGCCCATGTGAGGAGAAGTGTGATGCCGAATTCACACCAGACGCGGCACGCGCGGCAAAATCGCGCTATTCGCGCGTAAATAGACGCGTAAACATTTGAGTTTACTCGCTTCTTTCGCGCGTACAAATCCGCTTCATTCGCGCGTCAAATCCGCTTCATTCGCGGGTCAAATCCGCTTCATTCGCTCGTCAAATTGACTTGAGAAAAGACGCGGATTCGCTTGATGGGCAGGGCTTCTGTCTATGGGTGACTGTAGCTTTATTGCTAAATGGCTAACAGGGGTTTTATAGAGAGAATAACTGTGTTAATGTGCTTTATGAAGGCTAAAAAAACAGCGTTGATTCGTTTGGAGCTGTATAAATTCCAATATAGAGTCCAATAGATTAATTCAGAGGTGCACAGAGCTCTGTGAGCTCATAAAGTCCTCCAGAAACTGAACCTGGATGATGGAAGCTTTCAGCGGTGCTTCTGACTGAACCAAGCCCAGTGTGATGAACTGTTGTCGGTGTCGGCAGAAGGATTTCCCCCAGGACACCAACAACAGGCGCTACGTCATAATCACACCCCCACAAGAGCAAGCTCCTGATTGGTTAACGCGGCGCGAAAGTCCGCTGAAGTTCAGATTTTCAAACTGAAGGGATGCGCGCGAATTGCGCGTTAAACGCGTCAAACGCGCAAAACGCTCACTTCACGCGGCGCCATTCGCGCGTATCGCGCCATCCGCACCGCGCCATTCGCGCAATTCGCTTCATTCGCGCCGCGCCATTCACGCGTATCGCGCCGCAGCATGCCTATTCGCGCCTTTGCATTGACTTAACATGTAAATGACTCGCGCTTGACGCGTCTTCCGCGTCTGGTGTGAATGCACCATCAGAAGCAAGAAGAAACTTAATAAAAGGCACTTAATAAAAAAAAAGTACCATATATCTTTAAAGTTGGTGTGTATGAACCCAAAACACACAACAGGCCTACAGACACCAGCTAAACTATGATATTACGTTTGTTATCCTGCCCACTTAAAGAGATAGTTCAGCCAAAAACGAAATCTGACTCACTATTTACTCACCCTTAAGTGGTTGCGAATATTTATGAGTTTCTTTCTTCTGTTCAACACATAAGAAGCTATTTTAAAGTAAGTTGAAAACTGGTAACCATTGACATCCATAGAAAAAAAAACATTGGTTTACATCTTGCTTACAGTTTTTCTCAACTCTTGGCTCAATTCTCAATTGAAATTTTTATTTTTCAATACAAAAAAGTTTAGAGCTCTGAACAATTAGCTTATCAGAAACAGGTCAGAAACAGAAACAGGAAATCAGAAATCAGAAACAGGTTTGAAATAAGTGACTGATGAGTAAATGATGACAGAATTTTCAGTTTTGGGTGACCTAGCAATGATAAACTGCAGTGGAAATGCAAACCAGTACAGAGCAGTCCTCAACCGTAACGTAAATACTGCAATTGTAATGCAATGTGAAAATATTTAGATGTCTAGTTTTAGATTAGTGAGTTAAAAATTATCATGCTTATTTTTTTAGACTCTTTGAATCATACAAAACTACAAGCGATAAGCCCTAATGAAAACTGCCTCATCACAAAAGTCTTATCTGTAAAGTCTTGCAGAATCTGTAAAGTTATCTGTTATCTGTAAAGCACATTTGCAGCCCAGTACAGAGACCAGACGAATTAAAAACTGTCCGAATCCGATTTTCTTTTATCATTCCATCTGTGCAACTCTACATCTATTGGGGGTGCCATGGTACAAGCTGTAGGTTGTATTTTCGCCCAGTTGCTCTCTTGGATAACACCATCTGTGGGTGTATAAGTGATTGGAGTGGTGGAAGGTCACAGCTGCAGATGGCCTGTGTCACAGCAGTCTTGTATGACCTCAGCTTAAGCTCACAAAGACAAGACAACTCAAGGATGCCATGCTGATAGGTCAGCTAATGTCACTCAGACTCTTACCCGTTTGTTGTCGGCAGGACTGTGGTAAAACTGTGAGATGACCTGTTTCTTGTCCTCCTGCTCCTTGGGCAGCTGAAATTTCTCTGATACCGGGGTGAAGGTGGCTCCATAGTCATAAGACACATAAACCTGTTGAACAAAAAAGCACAATGTCACATTTCAAGTTGATACACTTCTAAAACTGTAGCTATGCTCAAAACTCATTATAAAAAGCTTCATCTTTTGAATTTGGCCTCTGTGTGAGTTGTATTTCATACACAGCTGCAGTACTGACAATGAAAAATATATTGCCCATGAAATTTCACTAATGTGGCTGTGAAAATCAACGACACCTTTTAATATTACATAAATTTGGTACTTTCTCAAGAAACTACTTATGCCTAAACAAACAACGCTTCTTTGGTGAGCACATAAATGACTCTGCTTACATTTGGCTTGAGAATGTTAACCTGTTGATAGGTTAAAAGTTTCATAATCAAATGAGATACTCAGTATGTCTCAAATATAAGCCAACACTATATACACTATAAATATACACAAACACTCAAACACACTAAAACTTGGGTTACACATCGTTCTAAATGTGTTTGATATTAGCATGCTGCTCAGCTAAAAGCATCATAATCGAGTAAGAAACTACTTGTGTCTTAAAATTGATGCCACTGATGTCACACGCACAGAAACCTTCAGCTTACAATTTATTCTAAGCATTTGAGGGTAGCATGTTGCTAAGCTAATTGCATCATAACAAAACGAGAAACTCCTAAAGTATCATGTAAAACAAGTTAGCATATTGCTAAACTAAGTAGAACTTAGAAGTGCACGACAACTGATTCCGATCTTAGCATGTTGCTAAGTTTAAAGATTTGGTAACAAAACCTGCATTTATATTTTCAGTTGCTTATTGTTAATATTTTGTGTTTGCTTTGGCTTTCTTTTTTTTAGTACTTTCATTTGTCAGCTTTCTTTTGTTACAACCCCAAATCAGAAAAGACTATTTTTAAGAAAAAAAAAGAAAGTAGTTATTTCTACATTTATTTTAACTTTCATTTCATTGCAGACAATACAACAACCATTATTTAATGTGTCCCTCATGACTTTTATAGTTTTATTTTTTTTAATAAACACGTAAGTTTGGTTCTCACAACACATTTGAAAAAAAGTTAGAGCAGTAAAGCATTTACCACTTTGCAATGTTTTCACAACACTTAAGAGGCTTAGGAACTGAAGACACCAATTGATGAAGAGTTTTAAGTGTCATTTTGTCCCATTCTTCCTGCAAACAAGTTTTAAAGGGCACCTATGATGAAAATCATCTTTTGTAAGCTGTTTGGACAGAACTGTGTGTAGGTAGTGTTTCCACAGTCATACTGTGTGATATAAACACAGTAAATCTCTTTTTTTTAATTTCCTGACGTTAAAATAGGATCCAAATTCCTCCCATTTTGAGGCCCACCACAACGTGACGTAGAAGTGCAGGTTTTCCCGCCCAACAAATTTATTGACAGCCACGTATTGGCATGTCTCTTTAGTAACGCATATAATCATAACGACAAGACAGGACGTGTGCAAAGCAACTGGGATTAAAAGATCTGTTCAGCTCGCAGTGATCATTAATCATCATCAAATGTGATCAAGGGCGGTTCATTCTGCTGTGGCGACCCCAGATTAATAAAGAGACTATGTGTGATTAAATGTGATCAAGAGTGAGTTTTACAAGTTTAAAATGTTTTTAAAACAGTGCATGTTTGTAATGAATCACAGCACATTTAACGCCTCAGCCGCCTGACAGTACAATTATAAAAGAACCTTCAATTCCGGTTTGTGGACATTAAGTCAGGTTTATTTTGTACATTAACATATCGGATATCCGTACAACAGTGGATATTAACGTGTATCTCATAAATTTTGCATCTAAAAACAGTGCAAAGATAAACGTGCATGCTGTGTGTGTGTGTGTGTGTGTGTGTGTGTGTATACTTTGTGTGTGACTCTTCGAAAGGCTTGAATTAACTCTACAACAAACACATCAAATAATTATTGGTAAAGTTCTACTGTAGCATTTCACAAAAAGGTTACATGAGATCTGCTTCCGTGTTTGTCAATCTTACAGTAAGTTATCTGACGCAGCCGCAGGCGGAGATTGAGGCGCACTTTGACAGGCACATGGGAACGGTGGGTGGAGAGAACCAGTATTAAAGGCACAGGCCACAAAAACAACCGTGTTTAGAACAGAAAATTCCAACATTCTAAAAGGAATAATAAATAATCTGATGGGTGTTTTTAACTGAAACTTTGCAGACACATTCTGATGACTCAAAAGACTTATCTTAAATCTTAAAAAAGAGCCACACATGCTCTATTGGACACAGGTCAGGACTGCAGAAAGGCCAGTCAAGTACCTGTTTCATCTTCCTCGGATTACTAGCCCTAAATTGCACCTTTCACAATTTTTTGGAATGTATTGCAGGTCTGAATAACAGGAAAGGATGTATATTTTCAAATGAAATGAAGTTGGCCAGACAAAACATGAAATATTTGGTGTTCATATTGTCTGCAATGAAATACAAGTCAAAATACACATTTGCAAATCACTACTTTCTTTTTATATTTGCATTTTCCATACTGTCCGAATTTTACACTAGGAAAAGGAACACATTTTTTATGCAGTATAAGTTTTATTTATTTTATTCACTGCCCATTTTGGACCGTACATCTGCATGGATGGATGATGTCTTTCTTCAAAAGGGATAAATATAAATTTGGTAGAAATTGGCTCAAGGAATCTAAGTGATCGTAATGAAGCAGTTAATCTCTTGCAAGGTGTTGTTTTTGGAACAGAGTGTGTGTGTAATGCACTCGTCTGTATTCACTTGCAATTTCAACAAAGGAAAGAAAATAAAGTGCCATCTCAGTGCCTACAAGTAAATGGTTTGCATTTGAGGCTCTTTTTCCTATCATTTGTTTTGTCGCGCTTGTCACAAAGAACACCTGTAAAGCACTTCACAGGTGAGCAGATAATAGCTGCATTGCCCTATGAAGTATGTCTGCACCACTTTCCTCGCATTTGCATTAGATAATCTTTAACATAAAAGCTTTGCAATTATTCAAAACTCTGCAATTATTGCCATGTAGACGGGGGGAAAAAATAGCGTTGCAGGACACAAGACATTTTTTCAAAGCAGTGCAGTGAGTTTAAAGTAATATACTGAAAGTGCAGGGCACTGAAAAACAGAGGGAGGCCTTTCATCTGTATGACTCAGAGCTGTAGAAAGCATAGCTAGCCAGTCAAGATATTCTTGGTATTTTAAATATATATGATGGCTGGTTAGCACTGTCGCCTCACAGCAAGAAGGTTGCTGGATCGATTCCCAGCAGGACCAGGTGGAGTTTGCATGTTCTCCCCCATGCATGGGTTCTCACCTAAGTATAGGTGAATTGAAGTTTTTTTATTCTAAGAAAATATCAGAGGTTTGGTACTTAAACACTGATTTTAATCTTTTACTTTCAGTACATAAACTCCTCCTGATTTTCATATGATTCAGTTAATAATTATTAGATCCTGCAAACAGAAAGTCAGGTCAGATCAAGGTCAGAACACAAAAAAATCCAGCTTCCGCTTTCTGTGTAGATTTTTCCACTTCACGCTAAAATTTAAAAAGAGTTTTAAAGATTAACATGTGTCAAGGTAACCTGAATAATTAAATTTTATGGCTGATACATGGCAAAATAAGTTATTTATTTGATATTATACTGATGCTATATTGTCCAAATTATGACAGAACATCCTACAGAGGGTTATTTTTTGGAGAATGATGAGCAAGATGAAGCTGGGGAGGAATCTGAAGGAAAAATTATTATCATTTTGTTTTGGTTTTTTGCTAAATATGTAAAGCAATTGTCTGTGTATCCAGTCAGTGCAATGCTAACAAATGAAAAATATAGCTTTTATAGCCCTACTGTAAATATTTAGTCTACATCTCTTTGTCAATAAATGCTAAAGGATACTATTATGAATTATGTCATAATTATTTCACATTTAACAATATTGTATTTATTAATATTTTCTACTGATATTTGATTTTACAAAACAAGCTGAGATTGTACCACCCCAACAGTTTCATTAATTTTTGACCTTCACATCAAAATATCTAGACCTGTTTTACAAAACTTAAAGAATTTTCACATAAAACTGTCATATATCACTGAAAATGGGAGAATCTCAGCTTGAATTTGATACATCGCACATAGACTGGATAATTATGGTACATATGTGTTGCAGTTTTACATAAGCTTTACTTCATTTTGTAGTTATTAAAGGGTTGGTCCACTACAATGTCATATTTCAAACTTTAGTTTTTGTGTAATGTAGCTGTGTGAACATAAGCAACAAAGTTCTAAGACCCTAAAAGTTTAATGCAAAGAGAGAGCCACTGGCTTTTACAGAGTTAGCTTACAAAGCCCACAGTGAACGAAGTTTGGGGACTATAAAAAATGTATACGGTATAATGATGTCATAATCCCTTCGGTTTACAACCCAGGAAACATGCAACGAAGGGCCGTGGTCACTATAGGGATGCAATTGTTCTCTGTGAAAATCGTCCAGTTGCCCTCCCACAGTTGTACAGACCTGGACATACAGCCTGTAGATCTCTCTGCATGTCTGATACTACAGTCACGCTTCCGCTGGGTGTTCTTCTGCACCCAATCGCTCCCGCTATTTATTCATTCTGTTTACCCGCGGTCAGCTAAAAAAAGGTTTTCTTCTTGACTGACTGTTCCCGCTGAATTTATAAAGAAGAGCTGAATGCCCTCTCTTTGCTGAAGTTTCATTCTCTGCAATGGTGCTAATAAGTGATTACGGAGCGTTGTTGTCTTGGTAATGCAAGCATATTGTACAGTAAGCAGAAGTAATCAATTCTCAAAATGTGCTCAGTTCTTAGGCCTAAGATGTGTTGACAATTATTATCTATTATATATTAATATTATATATTATTATTATTATATACTGCATAATTGGTTGAGACTGTTGAGTCAAGATGTAAAACAGAAAAAGAGGAAGTTTAGGCTTTTTCTCTCATTATTTTTCTCAAGCATTTTATTTGAACATAAAATTTTCAAAATGCCCTTAATAAAAGAACATGAAAATCAACAGTCATATTTGTAATACCTGTTGCTCTGTCAGGTGTTTGTTACCTAATAAATATATATATTGTTCTTTGAATTTTTCGGTAGTCATTTTTTTTTTTAAACATAGCACATACTGTACCGAAACTGTGACCCTAAAACCGTGATGCATACCGAACTGAGAGTAGACTGAACCGTTGCACCCCTAGTGCTCACAGAGGCATTGTAATGTTTGTAGCAGAGAAAAAAAATGCCGCCCAAATGTTGCTATTTTTACAGAGCTTGTTCTGCTTCTGTATTTGAGCTTCCACAGTACAAGTGCTTACAATTTAATTTTAATTATGTTCCAGAAAATTATAAAAAGATATAGTTCTCTGTGCAAGGCATTTTACAAAGGACAGCTTCCCAGTTTAGGTCTGGATTTGGCCAAAAAAAAATTCTCAAAGACATAGCAGTTCCAACAATAAATGAAGAAGGTGCGTATTATGAGCCACAACCTGCAAGTATTTCTATTTGTTAAAATGTATAGCTTACATGCGTAGTTTCTGGCTGTATGTTGTAGCAAGGACATAAACAAGGATGTAACAGTAAAAGCTGTTTGGCACTGCTAACAATTTGGCTACAAACAAATTCATCTAAAATAAAAAAGTAAACACCCACAATCTTTACCAGGGCGTGCAATGTCTCTCTATGCGGCTGTTTCCATGCTTTCTACATTTGAAATAATGAACTCGAGTTAAAAAAACATTAAGTGAACGTTGCGTATTACTAACACATGCATATAACCTGAATACCTATATGAAAGACGGCCCTTCAGAGGGAGAACATATGATAGTTGTTTTCATGTTAGCTGCGTAGAATAAAATTCTATATATGTATCTAAATTTGTAAATGAATATGTGATATGTGGAATAAGCCTGAGCACACATTGTTTTGCATCCTATAAACACAATCAAGCCTTTAAAAAACACTCTGCAGCACCCCTTTAAAGATAAAGGATATTTTTTCACAGAATGTTGTTTACGAACATTGTGTACAATAAGTTTATGTTTTATCCCAATAAAAAATGACTTAAGCTTTCACAGAGAAGGTCATGCAGACACACACAAACACACACAAACACAAAGACACACACGCACATCACTGCTTCCTACAGGTTTGAAATATGCTGGTGGTGATAGCCGGATTGAAACACCTTTACCCACAGCACATAAATAGTTAACTATATGCAACAAACAAAACCCAATTTGTTTTGAACACTATTTTTATTATCATCAGTTTTAACTTTTTTCTTTTCAATAGGTTAAAGATGAAAAAGACAATAGATTAGATTGAAAAAAAAATCACTATTTCTCTTTTATGCTATTCAGGAGCCATGTGCACCCATTGACAGGGTGCAGACAGGTCTGCTTCTCACTGTCTCTCACTTAAGTTCAGGTTGCTTTATTGGCATGACATTTTGTACAGTACTGCCAAAGCCTTTCAGATGTATAAAATATGTAACGTATGGACATCATCAAATTATTAAAATATACAGCAAATGATAAATAAATGACAGAATAAAAAAGAATAAAAACAGACAATATCTCTAAAAATTATAATACTTGCATGAACAAAATGTGTTGATTATTTAAATCCAATTTCTAATGGTTTACAAATATTCTGCAGCCAATTTAGATGTAATTTTGTCCTCTCCAAGTATTTAGTAAAGTTTAGAGTCATTTAGATTAAATAATTAATTATTTGAATTGATATTAATGTCTCTCTCGCTCTCGTGGCTGTGCGCATAAAATTAACGACAACTAGAAAACAAAAGCAAAACCAAATCCTGGACATTTTAGTAGATATAGAAACCCAGCAGAGCACGTGAGACTGTCTGTGGGAGTGTTGACAGTCTGTTGAGCAGTAAAAAACAGGTAAAGAAAAAGACGATTTTCTACTACTTTGTCGTTTGGGGATGTTTGTGTATAATGGGTGGATACAAAAAAAAATAACTAAAATAAGTGTAAAAAGATGATAACAATAGCAAAAAAAAAAAAGTGTCACTAAATATACTTATAAGTAAAGTGTAGGTGTCGGAAGCACTGCACATACACAAACACATCATATACTGTCTATACACATATATTTCTCAGTTCAAAGCTGGGTGTGTGCAATTGCTAAGTTAACAGTTAACAAACAAATAGTCATTTCAATTCTTCTTTTTAAAAATAACAGTCATTTCCAGCATATATATTTTCAGCTAGCTGGTCAAAAACTTCTAAACTTTCTTGGAATATCTTTTAGGAAAAAAAATGTATACTTACAGAACTGGTTTTGGGGTCTGTGGCACCAACGCTGTCTCTCGCTAACGCTACTATGACGTTACTCTTCTCCCCAGCCCAGTGGACGACCATCTGATTGTGAGAGTCATTCAGGTTGGCCTGTGAATGTAAAATATGATAAATAACAAACCTAAATGCTGCTTACTAACCTCAAGCGATATTTATTTTGCTGCGGTCAGAGAAGCGTCCAGGTTTCCAGGCTGTCATGACTCAACCTTGATTTTCAAAGACATTTCTCAGTTTCTGCTTCTCTCACCGGGACATTTTCCAACAAAGTCACACTTCATTTGTAATATCGGCTTAAAGGAATGTGTATCTGACAACCTTGAGTTTGTTGGTAGACTCTTGTAAAACACTGCAGGTGTGTCTCTTGCACTTAAGGCGGACAAGCTTAGTGAAAACAAACAAAACCACAAACACACACAAACAGGGAAACAGCGAGCTGAGCTAAACCATAGTGGCAGGAAAACTGAAACTATGGGCTGCGGTGTCCCAATCTGATCTGTTAAACAAAGAAATGTGTGCCATCTTTTCTTGTCCTTCCCCCTCTGCTCTTTCCACGAAGAACAGCCCGTCTCATCTTTAATTCAGGCTTCTGCATGAGAACTATGGGATCCTCCACTGGGTTCTCCTTTGATAGCTCTAGTCAGACATTAAAGAGAACGTGCAAAAGGTTTTTTATGTTATAGAGGAAAAAAAAAACCCTCAAACAGCAGTACCTGTCTGAGGAACACGCTGTAGTTTTAACATAAGTCATTGTTTGAAAGATCACAACATATAGTCTTCCAACAAAAAAGCAACCGCTCAGCAAAATACCTTTCACATGTTATACCATTTTACACAATACATGCCAGAGGCCCAAAAACAAGTCATATTGATGGTCATTTGGGAATGTTTGTTATTTATAAGGTACAAACAGCGACTCTTTGCCTCAAACTACCTGACCTTGAATGTGCAGTCATATATTTATTCACAATGACATGGCAGTAAATCTCTCGGTCTTCTAGGTTTGTTTGGCAAGCAGAATGTTAATACAAAACAGAGATTTTATGAAAACTTGCAGCAGTGGCTTTTCTTATGGCCTCAAAGGCTCTATTCATGAAACATGACTGCTGTATAACCTGTACTCTTAAAAAGGGGATTCAATTTTATTTAAGTCACTTGTTAATGTAAGATGAAATATGAGATGCATAAAAACAACGTAACAATATATTTCAATGATGTCTAAGTTTCCTTCTTGTCCAACATGTTTGTTTTAAACAGTTTAAAGAAGGGCTGCACAATATATCGTTTCAGCATCGATATCGCAATGTGATCATTCGCAATAGTCACATTGTGAGTATACGCAATGTTGAGCCTGGATTACGATTGATCATCAAGTGTTTTTTTTTTTTTAGGCCTGTGACTGTGTGAGGATATTTGAAGCATTCAGGCATAAGAAATTACACCGTTTGTAACTTTGCTAAATTAATAATGAATAATTTTATTGAACCGTTTATAAAACGAAGACTATGCAGTAGGGCTGCACAATATATCGTTTCAGCATCGATTTCGCAATTTGTGCAATCGCAATAGCCACATCGCAAAATCAGCAATGAAGAACGCACAGTGTTTTCATTTTACATTGCATTTGATTATTCAATAGGGGCAGGACAAAATAGCGATATGCATGAGGTGGCGCTTTTGGTTATGGTGGATCAAACATAAATCAATTCCAAGAAATATATGTGCTGTTAATAAAAAATAAATCTTATCTTATAAATTTTTTGATCCATTTTTCCCTCTTCATTTGCAAATGTCATGATATATTATGGATAGTTAACTTAATATATATCGCTGACATCGTGATCTATCATTATCGGGTGGAAAATTTCATGATAATATCGTATCGTACCATTGTACCTAAATATCTGACTACTTATTTAACTTTTATCTCATTTATTTACTCTTGCAATTTCTTTGATTCACTCCTCTACTAGATTATTCCAATCAATCTAAGTTAATGTTATAAGTTAAGTTAATGTGATAACCCAATATAAATCGCAGCAAAATAAAATATCGCAAAGTCAGATTTTTCTCATATCGTGCAGTCCTACTATGCAGTATTATTTTATATTTGATATTTTAATTACTTTATACCTGAATGCATTTTGACTCCTCAGAAAACAATAAAACGCTGTTTATTTAATTTGTATATTTTTTCTTTTTTTGAATTTATCTATGCTTGTAGACTGTTTCTTATATTTCATTAACTCCCCTACAGAATCATCCCAATCAATCTAAAATGGTAAATTCTTTCCATAAAGTTTTTCGAGTCATCTAGCGGAATTGTATACATATCGCAATATATAATCACAGAATAAAAAAAGATATTGCAATGTTTGCTTTTTCCAATATTTCGCAGCCCTAGTTTAAAGTAAGACTACATTTTTAGTACAGCTGAAGTACATTTGGATTCTAATCACTACATCCTGAATCCTGACCTCTACGTCTTTCTACTTCAACCACTCAGTCCTGCCCCAAACTCAGACCACTGGGACACAACATTTTAGCTGTTCATTTACACAACTAGGCTTGAGGGCCTGAAAATGCAAACATTTGACAGGATTCGACATGAAGCCAGGATTCAACATGATACCATTCATTGGTAAACTCCAAAATGATGATGTCATAAAAAATTGTGGTGTTACGCAAATGGCATTTTCAGTATATAAGACTACAGGACTGTGTGCAGACATGCATTTCTTCACAAAGATATAGTTCTGAGTTGTATTTTCTTTGATAAATAAAATAACATTGCTGTATTTATTATTTTTAAATGTAATCTCTAAAGTTCATATTTTAAATTTATTCATTCATTCTCCTTCAGCTTAGTCTCTTTATTTATCTGAGGTCACCAAAGCGGAATAAACAGGCAACTTATCCATTATATTGTCTTCAAACCAGCGACTTTCTTGCTGTAAGGTGACAGTGCTAACCACTTAGCCACCATGTCGCCATATTTTAAATTACTTGTTTTTTCTTTTTTATTTGTCATTTGCAATATATTTTTTCAATCATTAGTTTGTCAACCAAGTTAGAAAATCCTCTGTTTAGTTCAGTGAACGCCAATGGGAACAAACAAATAACATTCACCAAATTAGTTTAAAACTGCACTTCAGATGGTTTATGGTGGTTGGTTTTGAACAGCTGATAAATCTCTAAAAACAGTCCACCTCCATGTCACCAGGACACGTAGAAGTGCTATTCCCACCACCTTGCCAGCAAACACTGCGAACGAGCAAATGGCTGCAACCTGATCCATCTCGGCCTGGTGAACTCTTGGGTCTGCTTTTTCAAAGAGAGTTGTCTGCAAATGGACTTTCTGTTCATCTAACTGGGCCCTCATTTATACTGACACCATGATATCCTGAAAGCCTTAATAGTCAGACAAGTGCAAATAACTTTACGTCCCTTTCATGCTTGTCTTGCCGAAAAAGGAATGAGAGTGAAAAATACAATTACAACAATTTTTTTTTTGGTTCCTTATGTATAATTCAGCAGGGAAACAGGGGAGAGTGGCAGAATGAGAGAACGCGAACACTACAGCACCTTCACACATCGCTGCAAGCAACACATGACTTAAAAGCATGACATCATCTCTGCAGCATGAACATTTGGGCCAACGGTTCAACCATTTGCCTACCAGTTCCCTTCTGGAAACCATCCATACAAGTTTCACTGAGGAAAAAAAAATGGGCGAACCACACATTTAATATCACTGTGGTTGTAACCAAAAAGAAAACCGAGTCGTCATTATCCTGTTAGAGGCTTAAAGTAGAGTTAAAAGCCTGTTTCATTATTGCAGTATGGATAAGTACTATATGGGATCATTATAGTTATGTGTTATGCTCCTGTGTAATGGACACACTTAAAATATCCATTTGCACTTTTTAAAGCAACTTTTTATTCCCCTCTTTCTTTCACTTAAAACATTCATAGCTTATCTTTAAACAAATAAAGATTAATATTGGGTTCATCTATAATTATCTTCCTGATGCTTATGTTGGGAAATTTGTCTTATGGGAACTATAAAGAATATATGACTCATCTGTTTTGATTTGGTTTCACCTTGAGCTTAATGCGAAAACGCACAAGTTCAGGAAAACGAAACCTAACTGGCAAGCTGTTCAGACAAGTTCCAGTAATACTCCATGGAATAATTGCAAATATCCACAATGCCCTCCACCTTAATTCCCCAGGGTTTTAAATGTTCCTAAGAAAGAAAACGAAACTAAAACGCTCCAGTACATGTTTAAACCAGCCTGATCTCACGAGGAAAGTAACTACTTTATGTTTTGACAGTTTAGTGGCTAATTTGTATGAGTTCAGTCATAGGAAAATTTATAAATTTAATAAAAGGAGGCGTGGCACCCAACCCCACCCTACATGCAACCGTTATTGGGGGATGAGAAAATTGCACAAAACTGTATGAAAGAGATTGTACAAATTCATACGAATTAGCCACTAAATCAAAAAGTTACGAATTGCCGTGAGATTGTGTTGGTTTAAACAGTTATGGCCCATTTCTACTGAGTGGTACAGTACGGTACGGGTTGGTACAGGTTACCTTTATCAGGCTTGCGTTTCCACTGCAAAAGGGTACTCTTTTGGTGGGCGTGGTGTACGACAGAAAGTTTCAGTCGACATCATTTTCGCTGGAGGAAATGTCTACAGTAAAGCTTTACAGGTCGTTCACAAATCATATACGAGAAGCACTTCTCACAAAACAGAGGCTTTATTATACGCATAAACACTGGTGTATAAATGTTCATTGCTGACCTTTCTATGAACATGATCTGATTATAACTAGATCAATGACGTGCAATAGCCTACTGTCCGCGATTATATAAAAATAAATAAATAAATGCAACACATATGAACACAAACAGACCCTTACAGTCTCTGATATGTTATCAATTACAGAAAAACTACACACAGCAGACATGTATGCCTTATTTAGGTTCAAAAACAATACGAAATATAGCCCACAGTCAGCACAAACCTCTTAATCTTCACCAGCACCTAGCCTCTCGTTAGAGAGTAATTTCGTCATTCAGAGTTCATAATAGTCCAGCAGTTTCTTCATGTTGAAACATTTCAAATATTGACGCGCACGCGAGCGCAAGTGAGAAAGAGAAACCACTCGCGCTTTAGACGGGCTCGTAAAAACTGCAGGGCACAGCGGAGAATCTGCTCTTCTTCTTGGCTTTGTGGCTGTTTAAGACAACGACAAGGTTTGTTTGAGCTCGGGCCGACCATAGCTCATTATTATATGTTAATATTATTTCAGTGTATTGTCTCTCTGCTGTGTTTTAAACATGGCGGGTCCTTTGTTTTCATTCTGGCTTGTTGCGTGAGCAAATGACGTATCTCTGTAAGCCAATAGTGTTCAGCTGCACCTCTAGCTCCGCCTTTTAGTTACCCTTTGGTACCCTTGGGACCCTTGGTAAAGGGTGACTAAAAAGTGGTACGGTACGGTTCGGTACGCTTTTAGACAGTGGAAACGGCCTTAAAAGCGTACCGAACCGTACCGTACTACTCAGTGGAAACGGGCCATTATACTCATGTGATCCATGTTTCATCCACAAGTCATTTTTCCACCTTTATTTGTATCCAGAATCCTAGCCAATAACATGAAATTTGGGACAAATAATTCAAATGTACATTTAGACACCTAATTAAAGTGCAATGTGTACTATCCTCTGTGAACATTAAACTAGGGCTGTTGTGATTTGGTCAATACAGCTGATATTTCGTAAATTTAATAATATTTTACCTTTTAAATTTTGTTTTCACTAGGAATGCATCGAATATTCGGCCACCGAAGGTTTTGGGCCAAAAATGGCCCAAAAGTGCTTTTTCGGTTTTTGGCCAAAAGACTTTTATCTCTGAAACAACATGGCCGAAACAGTATGCTGTGATGACACAAACAGAAACCGCTGCCTACACGTGTTGTCTGAAGCCCCATTCACACTATGAGCGGCTCGCAGCAGGAAAGTGAGAGGCAACCATTCATTTCAATGGAGAGTGAGCAAATTCCGGTAACCTCCGTCTACGCGAGTGACAGTGACCGTCACGTGTCGCAACAAAGTTGAGAATCCTTCAACTTTATGCAAATGAAGAGCGATTTTCCTGAGCATGAAACAACAGTGTGTCTGCGGTGTGTCTGTTCTATCTATTCGGATCCTCTGCACTTCATCGCCACTGTACCTGATCCACGATATAAAGAGCACTACCTGAATGCGTATATAAGCAGTGCGCATATGAAATGATCCAGACCACGATGGATGCAGAGAGACTGATGGCCCTTTTACATGCATGCTCAAGCAGAGCGGCAGCACGTAGGGACAGCAGAAGCAGTGCGCAGTACATGTCATTCGTGCCTTTTCAGGTGCGCTCAATCAGAAGGCAATCACCGGTGATATCACGTAATTTTGTTTTTGATTGTCAGCATGATGTAGGCTAGTTATAACAATATTTATACAATATAGTTAAAATGATATTTATACATAATCAAACTACCGTGCAACTTAAGCAAAACTGATTTTGTTTTGTCGTTCGGGTCCAAACAAATATTTGTTGCGTTTTTTAATCGTTTAACTTAATTTGATTGACTAAATAAAAATCAGTGGACCTTATCGATGCATTTATTGGGAAAAATAAAATTTCGACTTTTTACTGTAATAAGTCCCCATCCCCATAAGTGAAAACCCATTGCTATATACATATTTTTATCATTTGTAATAGACTTATTCTTTGAAACTTTAATATTAATTCATGTAATTGCAATGCCTTGATTTTAGTAAGGTTAGTACACCATAAATGCAATGGTACTAATAATTGGCATAATTTATTTTGATGTTTTGGTTTTCGGCCTTGGTTTCCTCTTTTTTTTTGGCCAAGAGTTTTCATTTCGGTGCATCCCTACTTTTCACACTAGGACTACAACTACAATATCTTTCACCACAACACTGGTTTGAGCTAATGTTGTGATGTTTAAACTGTCACATCAATCAAACTTGTCTCCAGTTGACTCTACTTATGCAAAAATGCTAGCTGTTTGACGCTTGTTCCTCATTCCTGTGCTTGTAAAATTCAAAGTTTCAGGTTTGAAAAAAATAAATGCTTTTTGATAAATACAACTTGTTTTTAAAAATGAAAACATACAAATAATAGAAAGGAAAAAAAAACATGATATCCAAAAAACCTAACTGAAAATAAAACTGCATTTGGGGAGAAAAAGGGTCATAAAGTAATAACTAAATATGATTAAATACTAGCTTCACATGACATAAGAGACTCGTGGAGTTAGTCCAGGATTCTCTTGTGAGAGGTGAGGGAATGTCACAGCTCATTTAGATTCTAGGAATTACTTTATGGTAATGATTCTGAATTACATTCTTTACATACTCTAACAAAACTACATTTGTTTGCCAGCAGTCTACTTAACATGGCTTAATATACAAGGGAACAGGAGGGACCAAGAACCAAGGTCCATAAAATTAATTACATTTCCTGGAAATCTTGTTTTGAATGTATAGCATTCTTCTAAGAATAAATATTTGCTCTATTGCGGCTGCTGGGTCAAACTGAAAATTATTTCCCACTAAACTGTGAAAGAATGAAAAGCCAGTACAAAAGGTATAAATAAATGTGTCTGATTAAAAAATAAAATAATGGGTAAAAACGTTTTTTTTCTTTTTCAAACAAAAACACTGTAAATGTTTGCCAATGCATTTACCTCAAAGTGCTGCTCTTGGGGTGTGGTACTGAATAACATATTTATTATAATGACTCTGTCACAATTCCCCAAACTTTGCGAGCAATTGTGTGTCATAACAGGTTTACAAAAATACTCTTTAAAACAGTGTAAATCCTTGCCTGGCAGAGCAGGGCACTTTTTTCGAGGTTACTTCATTACAACAGACAAAAAGAGTGGATTGATGGCTGTTACCGCTTACCTAACACAGCTTCTCTGTCTGTGCCAAAAAAAACAAAAACAAAAGGTCTGAAAGAGGGAAGGAAGGAAGAGGGGGGGCACAGATGGGAGATCTTAATTGGGCGATCTTAGGGGGTAATTCACCTCATAGCAACTGCAATGGCCTCCATCCAGGACACTAATAACACCTCATAGAGGATTTCCTGAACACACTATGGGTGAAAAAGGGGAAAAAGTCACTATAGCTATCCACTACTAAAAAAAATTATAAGGCAGCACAATACCCTCTTAATGAGTTGACTTTTCTGATGATATGTTTATATTTATATTATAGTGTTGTTGTTGCTTTTTACTGGCACACAGCAAAAATTACAGTGTTAAATATACAGTGTGATTTTTTTGGTGTTCTTTAGTGTTAAAACCGGAGTACATTTTAATCCACGAGTGTGAAAGAGCGTATATTTAAGAGTTTTTTTTTCAGTGTGTAACTTTTAACTCAATATGCAGTGTATTTCCCACTAGCGATGGGAAGTTCAGTTTTTTTTTTACTCGAACCGGTTCTTTCGGACAAACAGTGATCAAACCAGTATACTTTACATAAACTTAAAACATGTCTTGTTGCATTTTAAATGCAAAGAGTTGAATCTATTGAAATTTTTTCTGAAAAGATTAATGAACATTTAATAAATGAAAAATATTTTCAACATATTTAATCACTGTTATCTGTCAAACCTATTGATAATATAGGAAAAAAGGTAACATGTTAACACTTTGAAGGGTAACATACACTCCAGTTCCATGTAAGAATAAACTCTTTCTGTGTTCAAATGAACTCTTTGAGTAATGTACAAATTTCACACTTTAGAAAGTGTTATTTTAACTCCAAAATGGAGAGAGTCATATGTACACCCCAGAAGTGTTAAGTTAAACTCAAACTGAGTTAAATGTACACTGATGTTTTTGCTGTGCAGTTCTTCTCATTGTAAGCATTAAATTCTTTCACCTTAATTTTCATGTCTGCCTGCAATATCTGCACTTTCCATCTGCACTTGGATCTGTCACCAAACAAGTTTCTTGTGCGTATGAACACTTGGCAAAAAAGCTCTTTCTGATTATGATTCACTGGAGAAAAAAAAACAACAACAGTGAATCTATATTCAACAGTGTATATAGGAAGGTCACCGCTGAAAAATGTCTATAGTGATGTATGAAAATTACTTAAATGCACATCTGTTCAGTTCTTTGCGTTACAAATGGCACTCTTAAATACAAGGTTCTCTGATGGAAAATGGAAAATGTTTGGTGCTCGCTCATTTTTTTACAGCAGCAAAGGTTTTGAAAGTATTTCTGTGATGATTGTGGAATTCTTTAAGGAACCAAAAATAGTTCTCCAATGGTACTGGTGCTTTTTTGGAAGCTTAATTCTATATGCATTTAGTTTCATAGCAATAAACTCCAACTTATCAAGATTCATATCACCTACTTTATATCCTATCATTGCAATTGAGTCACAACAGTTGAGACAATACCACTGACACTGCCAATCACAATCATATTATCTAGACATATGAAAACATATCTTTTCAGACATCATTTAGTGGTTTGACCCTTTGCAGATCTCATGGAAAAGCAAAAACTAGGAACTGTTGCATGTTTGACTTAACAAACATCTCAAAGCAAAACACTTGAAGGGGTAAAGGTTATTCTGGAAACTTCCCAGCAAGACTGTGCAACCAGTTTTGCCTCTCTGGTTTGTTAATACTTGCGTAACAAAGCAACATGCTGATGGTAAACAAATTGTCATACTTTTAATAAGATGATGAGCAGAGTCTGTTTCTAAAAGATTTTGTCTCAGCAACTACAAAGTTGTTTTTACAAAATATACATTAGGATATTTTATTGATTTTCCCTTGTGTTGCATTTTTATATTTTTTAATAGATTCTGATAGATTTTAATCCAATAAAACTAAATTTATACTCTCATATAGAGCACTGGAAATTTAGAACACTTCTTACTTTATTCTCTGGATTCAATGACTACGGGTTTCACTAAAATGTTCAAATTTGTTCAATGATCAAATGTCTAACAAGTTTCAAATAAAATATCTGTTTTTATTTTGTTGTAAATGAGGGTGACTCCTCCATACACTGATGTCGAAAACATTCTTAAGAAAACTTTGATAAAAACTTATTGCTATTTTGGCCAAATGTCATTTCAGGAAAACAAAATAATGCAATGACAAATTGTGATCCTTTTCATTTCAAATTTTATTTCCAACTTAAAAGAAATCTCACCAGTAGTTTTAAGAAAAAAAATTATGTTTTACTCAAAGAGTTAACTATAAGAGAAACTGAGATTGTAGAAATGTTCTCTATATTTTCATCAAGGCGGCAAAAAATAGACATAGCTAATATGCATAATATCTAATATATGCATAATTGTAATATTAAATATGAATTTGCTTGACAAAATGACGTTTTGAAATTCTGTAAGGCAATAAATTTCATTTTGTATGCCATGTACATTTTTTTTTTTAAATCTGATATTACCATCACATATCTTTACTGACATCAGGTAGCCAACCATTTGAGAGAAAGGTGAGATGTTTATTAACAGGGCAGTGCTGAAACCTTACCATCCCGTATATGCTCTCAAGCCAATTTTACAAACACACCTTAGTTCAAACCCCTTATACGAGCGGTAACATTTTGGGAGGCTTCAATCTTAAACGGTGGTGCGAGAACCTTCATCTGACAAACAGGTCAATTACACTTCTAGGTGACTGCGTGCGAACCAAAGGTGAAAGATACAAAACACAACTACTGGAAGAACCAAATTCAACATTTCGTGAGGTTACACATAAAAGCTAACCGTCAATATGTTTTTGTCACAATACATTGAATGCACTCCGACTAATACATTAAAAAAACGAGCTTACCATTCCATAAACCTTTGGCACGGGCGCTCCAGCAGCATTCCGCCGAACGCGAAGCTGATGCACGGCTGAAGCCTCCCTGACTTCCCTCTCCAGCAGGCGCACGACGCGACTTTCTGCAGGCTCCAGGTGTGCACTCACTAGGGAGAAACCTCTGTCTTGTGGTAGTACGAATCTCTGGTCGTGGTGAAGTCGAAGTGTGGAGGAGATCGCACCGGGGACGAGTAATAATAATAGATATATGGCACAGCGACTGAGCGCCAGCATCTTGCGTGTCTGCCCTGACGCCATGTTTGTGTATGTTGACGGTGAGGTGTGACAGGGCGCCTCTAGCGGTCAACCACAGGCACGCTCATTACCATGGATACAGATGGCACAGGATGGCACACGATGTTTTGTTTTGCCTTGTTTTATGTAAACTGTAGATTGGCGAGACCTAAATAAGAGATTGTTTCAGGGAAGATTTAACAAAAAGAACGGGTTTTACAGAACGTATCTTAAATCTTTGTAAAATGTATGTATCGTGTAAAATGATATGTTTATAGTGAATAACACGTTTTTATCCTGTTTGTCAGGAAAACAATTTGTGAACTTTAACTTCCAGTTCCAGATTCCAGTTATACAAATATTTCCAGTAGGAAACTGCGGAAGCATGACATAAGGATTCTTCTGCAAAAAAAAAAGGATCCACAGGTTTTGTCGTTTTTAAACAATTAGTATATAAAGTATATATTATTTAGAAAGTTACATGTTTTATTACTTAATTGTATTATTCAAAATATTTCAAAAAAAAATTGTAATTATAAAAATGTTGGGTTGTTGTTTTTAACCTAATCTAATTTTGAAAAGTTTTTTTTTTTAATTTAACACAACAGTTTGGTTTTTCCATATCTGACCTAACATTTGGTTAAAAGAACCCAGCATTTTTTCCAATTAAAATCAAAACAACTTAAAAGTATTTGGATGAAATGTGTAAATTACACAAAGGAGCTGTTTGAGAACAAAAATCAATTAATCAGAAATTAACACTGGGTAACGATTGAGCAAGATTAATCACATCTAAACTAAAGTTTGTACATTTGTTTTTCTTAATTGTTTGTGTGAGCATTATTGGCTGCACATTATAGGCTACACATACACTACCAGTCAAAAGTTTGGGGTCAGTATGATTTTTAAATGTTTTAAAATAAGCTTATCCTGCTCACCAAGGCTGCATTAGTTTCATCCAAAATACAGTATAATTTGTAAAATTGTGAAATGTTACTGCACTATAAAAAAATAATTTATAATTTAATTTAATAATTTGTTCCAATGATTATAAAAATTAATTTTCAGCTTCATTACAGTCTTCAGTCACATGAATCTACATTGTAAAAGCGCTATAAATAAACAGGAGTTGAGTTGAATTGAATAATAATAATTCAATATTTATTATTATTATTATTATTATTATTATTATTATTATTATTATTATTGATACTATTATTTTTATTTTTATTATTATTAATGGTAATAGTAATAAAAGCAATAATGACTGGAGTAATAATTTCATTTGAAACTACATACAATAGGAATAGTTCTTTAAAATATCAATAAATATTTTACAATTTAACAATTCATTTTGTTGCATTTAATACCACCTTGATGAACAGAATAATTTTCTGTAAAAATAACATGAAAATAAAAATAAAAACTGACCGCAAACTTTTGACCAGTAGTGTATATGTATGCATAAAAACAAAACTTTGCATACAAAACAACAGGTGTGCATAACTGTAATAATTGAACAGCCCATTGTCAATTAATCCACATAATATTGGCTGAATTTACTTTCTAGACAGCGTTAGGGGGCACTTTAGAACACTTAACATTTAAATAATAATTACAATAATATATTAATATATAATAATAAATATAAAAACAAATACATTATAATAACAAAATACTGTTTGAATGTAACAATTTGGTACTCTTTGAATTACCATTTAATTTTTTTTATTATAATGATGAAGTTATTTAATTTAAAAATAATATATTATGATATAATATAATACAAAAATATGTAAATTACAAAAACATTTTTATTGCATTTGTTTAGATATTAATTTAAACGTTGAAATTTAAAAAGACTTTTTATTTTTTTAATAATATGAAGTATTTATAGACTACATAAGTATTTTTTATAAATTATATTAAATAATAATAAATTAAATTAGATCATTTTTATAATAAAAATGTTTATTTGGATATCTATGAAAACATCAAGGAAACACTTTTTAAAATATGTATTTTTTGTTACATATTGTTTTGTTACATTTATTTATTTCGTTTATATTTATTTATACATTCATTTTAATTCACTGTCTCACATTAAAAAAAAACTAAGTGCTATCCACAGAGCATTCAAATGAATAGATCCTGGCGTTTTTTGGAAAATGGCCAAGATCTAACCGAAACTAATCCAAAACTTGACAGAGGTGGAGTAATAGGAGCAGTTTTTTTAGATTTAAAAAGGGCATTTTACACAGTAAATCATGAGGTACTTCTCTCAAAGCTCACACTTTTTAACTTTTCATCAGAGGCTATTATGTGGGTGACTTCATATTTAACAAATAGGAAACAATGTGTGCGCCTTGGTAATAGTCAATCAGTATTCAGAATCAATAATTGTGGAGTTCCTTCTCAAGGATCCATTTTTGGCCCTATCCGGTTTAGTCTGTATATAAATGACCTCCCACAAGTCTGTCCTACTATTAATATTCAGATGTGCTGATGACACAGTTCTAGCCTGAATGTGCATGCGAAAAACAAACAACAAATTATTTAACCGAGGCATTAGTTCATGTGTCTGATTGGTTGAGTGACTCACACTCTAAAAAAAAAGGTGCTAAATAGCACCAAAACTGGTTCTTTGGTCGTAACGAGGGGGGAACCTTTTTTGGTGCTATACAGCACCTTAAAAAAATAGGTGCTATATAGTACTTTTGTCAAATGGTGCTATATAGCACCTATATTTTAAGGTGCTCATAATGTTACTTTACCCTTTCCGCAAATAAAACCAGCATAAGAGTTATGAGAATTAGCTATAAGAACAAGTGCTTACCAGTAGTAGTGGTGCTATATAGCACTTTAAACACCCCAAAGAACCACTGAAAAACCTTTATGGTGCTTTAAAGGTTCTTTACACAGTAAAAGTGCTATATAGCACCCTGACCACCTTAAAGAACCACTGAAGAACCACTGAGGAACCTTTATGGTGCTTTAAAGGTTCTTTACACAGTAAAAGTGCTAAATAGCACCTCAAATATCGCAAAGAACTTCTGAAGAACCACTGAAGAACCTTTTTTTTTTAGAGTGCACATCTTAATTTAAATATAAGTAAAACAGTTTGTATGTTCTTCTCACAATCATTGACAGTGGTCCATCATCCTGATGTATCTGTTAAGGGAGAAAAGCTCAGGGTTGTCTCTGATTTTAAATATTTAGGTCTAATTTTAGATTCACAATTGACATTCCAAAAGCATGCCAAGAAGGTCATTAAAATAGTTACATTTAATTTGGCCAACTTTAGGCATATATGACCTTACTTGACTAATGAAGCAGCAAAACTTTTTATGCACTCCATAATTTTTTTCTCATATTACATATTGTCTTACTAGTTGGTCACACACCAGTAAAACAGGCACTCAAAGCATTTGATCAGAAATCTATTAGGTATCATCATTGCAATATATTACAAAAACACTGTTTATTGAGCTTTGATAATATGAATTATTTGGCCGATGTTTGTATGATCTTGAAAATTTTAAATGGATATGCTCCACCTCCATTATGTGAGTTTGTGACACACGAGTTTAATAATGGTCGAGCAACACGATCTACTACTAGAGGTGACTGTGCTGTGCAGTTTAGACGTACAACTTTTGCACAGTCAGTCTTCTTAGTTAGAGCCAGTCACTTCTGGAATACAATTTCTACTGATTTAAGGTGCATTACAAACTACTCAACATTTAAATACAAGTTAAAGACTAAAAGCAAATCAAGTGTGTAATCATGTGTATTTTTTTTTCTTTTTCTAACCTTTCATGAAATTCTTATTATATGTTTTATCCTTTTCTTGAATTTGGTTCCTTCTAAAATCTGGCAGGGGGCAACAGATGAAAATTAGCCCTTGTGGCTAACTTTGGCTTATTTACAGTTTTACTGTTGATTAATGAGCATTGTCCCTGTTAAATAAATTAATACAAATAAAAAAATAAAATAAAAAAGACGATAACACCAAGACGTAATACCATAACGATCACCTGATCCTCTTCATCGTTTCTGTTTTGCAGAACCTTTCATCATCGACTGAGATCTGTCTTGAGTCATTTGTACAGAACCCCATCTGCTGGTCAGAACTTGTAAAGGCATCATATTTTTGTAAACCTAGAATGTGCTACTTAAAACTTTCTCTACATAATAACTAATAAGTCCTGATTGATAGGCGCATATTATTAAAAACGTTACACATGATAGTAATGTTCTGACCTCCAGTAACAGCAGAGACATGAGAGGCAGTGTTCTGTGAGCGCGCGAAAATCAATCATTTTCAGTTCAAATCAATCAGTGGCGGTTGGAGGGTCAGCTGCTCAACGGAACCTCGGCGTCCGGGTTTACCGAAGGCTACTGAATTTCTGGTAATTATTTAATCTGTCCAACAACTAACAAATACTATCACATTACTAACAGCCTCTTGTCATATAGGTAGCCTGTATTGACTATCTTTAATGTTGATTTAGGCCTGTTTTAAACAAACTTGCGTCGACAAGCTTCAGTCCAAAAAATATTCAGTGTCTCAGATATTCAGAGACTCGGTTTTTAACGTTAAATGGGATTAGACAATTAGATTGTCATTAAATAGGAATGACAAATAATAAGTATTACACTAAAGTTAGAACAATAAGTTGACAGAAATGTATAGTAGGCTATATTTTAGAACATTTTACCATGCTCTTCAGTTTCAGGACATAAATGTCACACCGTAGTCTCGAGAACACAAAAGAGTCGTCCAGAGGAACAGAAATGAAAAGGTCTCAAGCCAAAATGCGAGAGGTGAGGATCTTTGGAGGATTTGGGGAATTATCATGACCATCAGTCACATTAAACATGGATGTATTGTTTAGAAATGTTTTAAACAGAAGCTCATAAATGTACATCTAGGTTGAAAATGCACCATGTTCAGAAACATCTCCAGCAAAAAAGATGAAAAATTACAGACCAGCTTCTGGAGACATGTCTTATGGGTTTGAAACTGCACTGGCTGGCAAGTATACTGTATATCTCTTTATTGATTTTATGTGGTTTTGTGTAGCATATTATCATAACAGCTGGTTAAGTTACCTCATGATTTAAACACAACTATGTTTCACATCAATTGTTCTAGGCATATTAAACTTGTGAGGTAACCTAATGCATGTTTTTGTTTTGTTTTGTTTTGTTTCATTTTAGAGGCTACCCAAGAGGTCAATCTACTGTTTTCCAAGTACTCAGACGTCTTGAGGTAATTGAATGAATATGTACAGTATACCACTTCTGTGTCTCATCAGTAGTGTATCTACAAAGTTCTCTCTCAAACATTAATTTCACATGTTATTTTCTAAGGGAAAGAGCTGCTTTGGATGCTTCACAGCTCAGAGAACTGGAAGACATCCTAACTGAAGCCAGGAGCTTGGAAGCTAATCTTAAAGAGAAGAAGGAACATCTGAGACGATCTTTAGCTTTGATCTCTGACAAACTACAAGGATAGGTTTAGTTCTTTTCAGTGGTGTTTTGTTATTTATGGAATGTACGCAATGTACACAAACATCAACTCCATCAGACATTGGTTATACATGTGCATATTATACTTCACAAGTTTATACTTTATAAAATTTGAAAATAACATTTAGGAATTTTATTGAAATAAAGTGTTGTGTTGACATTCACAATCTGTATAGTGACTTATAAAAGAACTGCATGTATCTACAGGTATTTCAACAAATTCATTCTTTAGTTTAAAGTGACTGACAGATAATATAATACAATACAAGTTCAAAACAGAAGAGATTTAGTAAGAGCAGGTTATATTAAAACATCTATATTTTAAAAGTGTCTCTCAATGTCTATGATTGGAAGGTCCCGTGGAATCCATAAGGAATGTTTTTTGGTACTTCAGCACGACCCAATTCTTCAAAGGTCTTCGCATCCAGCACTAGAAGGAAAGTGCTCTTGTCCTACAAGGACAATTAGCCATTAGTCCAGCCATAAATTTTCTCTCATTTTTGAAAAGCTAACATGCAACCTTTTCAAGCAGTTTCTTAAGGAACATAGCACATCGTACCTGATTAGGGGTGATGACCACAGACAGAATGACTCCATCATCCTCTTCTACAGCACCCGGTGAAGATACAAAGACTGGTTCTGATGGAAACATCCCTGCGTGCTTCCACACCTGTTGTAAGTTGAAATATTAGTTCAAATAAGTAAACATTAACCTGCAATTTCACATACAATGCTTAGCCCTGTTCCAACACTAAACTCTAAATTCAACTGCAAGAAACTTGCACTGACAGATCTTAAAATATATTCCGTATAATTTAGTCTTTGTTATATCTTGAGATGCAGCAGTGTTTTTTTAAGGCACATTTATAAAAATTACTTAAATGTCCTAATCCTGGCCTAAGCCCTGTCCATAAAACCAGGTCTAGGAGTTCATCCATATTTATATAGTAGTATATATCGTGTATAGTCAACATTTGAAGTGGATCAAAGCCTTTGTCCTAAAAACAATCCTTAAGCCTATCATAATCTTTAAAAAAAATGAGCAGAAACATTAGTTAAAGTTAACACATTTAAGTTAACACCTTTAGTTACATTTTTAAAATGACTTGATAATATTATTTTTAAAAGTATCTTTACCCAACTGACTGAATTTCTTGTCAGGACAACTTTGATTTAATTTTAAACTTTATATAAATAGATTTGTTTACTACAACTGAACTACAGACTGTAAGTTACTGACAATACATCTGAATGATTAAGCCGTATACCCCTAACTCACCTTTATTTGTTTGCCTTGAAGGTCCATTTTAATGAGAGAGTCTCCAACCAGGTGTCTGAAGCCACATCCGTAGAAGTAACGGTAAGGGTGTGAATTGCACATTGAATAGTTAATGTGTGGGAATTCCAGACCTCCGTATTCATGGAGATCCTCACCATGAAGATCTTCATACGTGCAAAACACCTGTGTGTAAAAACAAGGAAAATATTTAACTTTACATGTTATTATAGGAAGATTCTTTACGTAACATGTAGATAAATTTAAAACTTATATAT
>CAIGQQ010004837.1:22751361-22763536 GCA_903798035.1 Danio albolineatus | reverse complement strand
ATATATATATATATATATATATATATATATATATATATATATATAATTATTTTTTAGGGGTTTTCACCTTTATTGATAGGACAGTGGAGATTGACAGACAGGAAAGTGTGGGGAGCAGAGATAGGAGAAGGATTGGCAAAGGACCTCGAGCCAGGAATCGAACTCGGGTCGCCACAAGCACCTTGGTGCTATGTGTCGACACACTAACCGCTAGGCTATATGTGCCAACAAGCAAATTTAAAATTTTTTAAAATTATGCCAAAAAAAAAAAACACAGCTTAAGACCAACCTTGTTCTTGTCTGTCTTGATTGCTGTTGCAGTGCTGTTGTAGCATGTGATGAGATTTTCCCCAAGAGGTGTGTCACTGTCCACGTTCAATGGCAGGACAAAACGGCGAGGAAAAACTCTACACAATGTGTTATATACCTAGCCAAAAGAAGAAAACAAAAACAATAAGAAGTGTGTTAGAGAATAAGAGTACAATTACATTTTGATTCAATATAGAATTGAAATGGTGAAGAAAGTATTTACCTCATCTAATGCACTCCCAGACTTTTTAAGATTTTGAATTACATAGTTGTTAATTGCTTGGCCATCATCAGAGCTGCACATGTCCATAATCAAGAAACCATTGTCTTCATAGCAGTTTATCTGGTGGAACGTTGACAGTGGCTTTGTGTAATATTTGACAAGGCTCAGCTGTAACGGATACAATACAAAGAGATTCATTTAGGGTTTGCAGTTCATCTTTTTAAAATTAGTTATATCAAATAAAACAACATGAGAATATCATTACATAACAAAGTATCTATCAGTAGAAGTATTTACCTTCCCTGTGCGCTTATTGATCACATGGAAAACTGTGTTTCGTTTGGGGTCCCAGTAAACACCTTCATTTATCCCCTTTCCACGCAGTTTCCCTGTCACAATCTTCAGAAGATCCATTTTGATTGGCTGCTCAATGAATACCACATAGTTCTCTGACATGGCTGCAATAATGATGTAAAAGTGCAGGTTATTAGGATTTTGAAGAATCACTTAAAATTTGGTTTACTAACAAATATATGAAATATATGTTAAACATTTTGTGCTTTTTTTTTTTTGCTTAGCAAGGATGCACATAAGCATAAAGGACTTCAACTAAAAAACATTTAAAATTTCTACAAATAATTTGGTCTCGCTTTATAACTAGCTCAGTAAACTGCTAATTTGCTGCTTATTAAGAGTAAGGTCGTTGCTGGGTTTAGGTTTTGGGTATGATTAGAAATTTTATGATTAAAATTTTATAAATATTAATAAACCGCCAATATTTTATTAAGCAGGTAATAAGCCAGTAGGATTATAGGATTATAGGAATTGGTACTTAAACAAAAGTGTTACCAATATTTTTTATAAAATGTGTATATATACTTTATAAAATCTTTATATACACATAAGAATTTACTAATTTTGCTTTTTTATTACTGCATATGAGTTAATGACGAAAAGGGATATTCACAACAATAGTTTATAAAATCATATTACAACAATAACAATTTATTAACATAAAGGATATTAATTTAATGTCATCAAATGACACTTTAATGTCACAGTGCAGCTTCAAAATACAAATTGACTTTTTAAAATCTTTATATTTTCCACTGTACTTCAAAACACTAGGTATTACTCATTTGTCATCATACATTTAATAATTTAAAAATAATAAAATGTAGCGTGATCATTTAAACTTTTTTTGCATTTTAATAAGTACAGGTCAAAATAAAGATGCTGTGTAAAACTCTGCTCTACACTCATTTAAAATGCTACATTTATAAAATAACCATAGTGAATTTAATCCGAGTGCCTGTGACTATGGGCACTGCTCACTCACCAAAGCTGTGATAGTAGGACGGTTTGGACTTGTCCTCTGATGGGATTGAGCACACAACTGATGCTCCTTCCAAAGTATCATTTGGGTTTTCCTTGTTTGGCGGGACCATTATTATGTTGTAGAAAGCACCTGAAAATAAAACAAAAAAGAAAAACTTTAAAAAATCTAAACAAAAAGACCTAATAACGTTGTGACAACTGACAAACCTTTAACAGTGTACGAGTTGCCCATGTTGTATGTAGTTCCAGCAGGATCGACATGAGGGTGAGCTGTAGCCCCATTTACCGCAATAAATTTACTCCAGTCCACCTTAAAGCAATGAGCTTCACACTCAGTTTGTTCTCCATATTTTTATTATAATAATTTTTTTTTTAAATCAGTCTGTACCTTTTCTTTTGTTTCAAGTGTCTCTGGATCTATTTTGTGCATGAAGTTGGTCTCTGTGCTGACATAGTAGTCTCCTTTATACTGAACAAAGCTCACATTTGCATTGTCGCTTAGCTCTGTGGAAGAAGAGTTAAGATAATTTCACATGTGCAGACTATATTCGGACTGCTTCAATTAAAACCGGACACTTCACACTCACTCGGCAGCTCAAAGCGTGACAGAAAGCGCTGAAAGAAGTTCTTGCATGGATCCGGCATTGCCACCGTGCCAAATTCAGACACTATTATGCGGTTACGCTCTAGGTTTTCTTTATAGGTATCGCTGTTGAGGAAGCGGCTCATGTAGGTCACCTTTCCATCCTCAATGTGGAACTGGTGCAAAAGCGCCATGCCATCAAACCAGTGGTTGAAACTTGAGGAGCAAATACAGAAATTTATTTAGTTTCCCGAACTTTAATGATTCTGAGGGACTTTTAAATGATACTCACCTGCTTCTTCCGATCTCAAACTTCCCAGGTCCGTTCCTGAGGAAATTGCCTTTGATCCAGCAGGGGATGTTACCTGTTATAGTGGTCGTGATGGGCTCTGGGGTTTCGTCTGCAGAACATACCAGCTTCTCAATGCTCTGCAGACCATGAACATTGGTGAAGTGTTGATCCTTATTCTTTGGCCTGGTTTTCTTCCAGCCTGTAAAGCAAAAGAAGAGTTTCAGATTGGAAGTTTTGTGGATCTACTGTTAGAATGGTGTCGTAACCTACCAGATTTGTTGCTGTTCAGGCGGTTCATAGAAGACATGTTGTTCTGCTTGTGGTGGCTCGCTGAGTTAAAGAAACTTACTTTGGAGACTCTCGCCTCCCTCAAGAGCCTGGACCATCTTATAAAGAGATTTCTTAGGGTCACATGCTGCTTATGCAATTTCAGATCACAGACCCCACCAATTGAAGAAGCGTTCTGGATTAATTACAGATACCTTGGAAGAAATGGTATGTTTAGATTCAGCCCAGGGATACAGTTAGTTACACCAACTGAAATAACTAATAATAATTTGCTTTGAGTGCTCAGAATAACACATTTATAAATAGATACCTCAATTGAACTCCCTGTCACTATACAAGTACTCAGTATAGACAGACAGATAGATATGGACTTAATAATATGTAGTTATTACAGAGCTACACAGATTTGTGGTGTGATTTACTTATTAGCATATTTAATTTTAGGAACATCCTGTGAAATCAATCTGATGGGTCTTGGAAATTCCCAAGTCTGCAGCAAATGATGTAACTATCCTCTTTAAAATCACAACTGTGGAAAGACCAAAAAAAGAAAAAAAAGGATCAAAAAATGTTTCTTTTGTGAAAAAGAAAAGTTTAAAGGGGAAATTTAAATAACTTAATTAATTTGTTTAGTTTTTAAAAAGTATTATATTTTGTCTCTTTTATTTTTATTGTTTTGATCTATGAATTGTTTTGCTATGGTGTATGATGACCTTGAATATTAAGAAAGATGCCTTTAAATAAATTGCATTATTATTATTTTACATTTATTAATTTACTGATCATGGAATCTAATAATCAAACCAGCATTTGTTTGAAATTTTATTTTGTTGATATTTATTTTATTGTTGTACATATATCATCATAAATGTCTTTATAGAAGAAAAATTTGAGAGATTCAGAATTTGCAAGATTGATTTTCATAATACTATTTATCATGGGGAAAAAATCTATTTTATAATTTTTTTATTAATTAATTTATTATTCTTATTTTTTTACCAGACATTGTATAAAACCAGTTTTATCTGAAAATACTGACATTTTGAACTGAAATAATCATTCTAACACTCTGAAAGTAATTTACAAGCATATCACACATACAGATTTATGTGAGGGGGAAACATTATTGTGGATCATATGTGGGGTAAAACAAAAATGCTTTCACAGCAAAAAGTTAAAAACAGAGACCCTAAGGTAAATTACAGCGTAATGTCGGGTCAACCCGTGTCTATTACACGTTTTGTGAATAGCTTATAATAAAAACTGTTCTGTGACTGTGCCATTTTTTATTAATCACTGTAACAGTACATTTAATGCATTATCTACGGGGTGAAAATATCTCAAATCTTACATAAATATCTTTTTATCTCATAAAAAGTCAAAAAAGTTCAGACAGTGGCACAGAGCCTGTCATAATTTAATCTCAAACTCATAAGAAAGAAAATTATTAATGAACAAACTCTTCACAGGCAGTTTGATCAACAGGCGATCCGGTCAATCATAATGCTGACATTCTGTGCCCCTGTCATTCTGTGTCGCTTTCTCCAACAAACAGAACAGCTACACTTACCAGGCATAGTAGAGAAACATCCACAATTAACAGGAAAATACGGAGAATGTGCTGGGCACAATCTAATTATATGGGAGACAATGTCATACATCCATGTATAAAGGTTTGCACATATTGTGCATTTTTATCTTTCTAGTGGAAAGCTATTTTGTTACCCATATAATTGGATTTAGATTTTAATTTATTTAGAAATCCCATTCACTGAACATCTTTATTATCCTTTTGTGTGTGTAATATGCATATTATCATGACTGTTTATTCAGAATGAAAAATAATACAATGTACATTAATGTTAAATAAAAATAGAGATGATAAAAATACCTCAAAACCGAAAAAAAAAAAAGTTTAACCCTGTTGCGTGGAAGCCTAAACACAGAAGACAGGCACCAAATAGCAGTGTTTTAATTTGCTTACTATCGTTACAATGCGTTTGTGAACCCACACCCTTTGCTGCGTGTTTTCAAATGTGTTTGAACTGAAGGGTTTATGACGTCATCAACCCAGATGTATTTGGTTGTAGTCTCCAAACAGTGTTCATTGTAGGCTTTGCTACGCTTTTGCATTAAAACTTCATAAATGTTTTTATGCTCACACAGGTACATTTCACATTAAGTCATGTTTAAAATGTGACATTGCAGTGGACCACTCCATTTAACATCTATTATTGGTGCATTAGCAATATATGGGATAGGAAAGTCACATCAACTCATTTTTTATCCAAACTGAAAATGGAAGTTAGCAAAAGCTCATGAGCTGCTAACAGGACTTCTTCATCCAGACCCTGAGTTGACTCACATCATCTGACCTCTGAGTATATTCCAGAAAAACAACATGTTCTCAAATATATAAAAGGACAAGAATAAATTCAAAAAATTGTTGACCTTCGGAACAAAAGCATCATGTATTTAATTTTTACGCCTGGGAATTTCCAAGTGACGTTAACAAAAGTAATGTTTATATCTTAGTCCCCATGGGACATTTGGTTGCAGTTACTGAATACACGAGCTTTTAAAGATCACAACAGTGCAGGGAGATGCGTAAAATATATCTGTCCCGGGGGACACGTCTATGGCTATTAGGGACAGTGTGTCAGTGTTGACTCTCTTTTATATGCACGTACTGTATATTTAAAAAACACATGAACATCAGGCTTACAACAGTAAAGATAACCTTAAAAGACCTGAGTGGTACACCTTAAAGTCAGGTCAGCACAATTGAGCAAAACAAGCCAGCATTGTTTTCCATCACCGTAACAGTGACGGCTCTTATAATGTGCACCAATGATTGTGCAGTCTAAAAAAATCAGTGGCTTGATAAAATAAATAAATAAATAAATAAAAACAATTTTAAAAAAAAACAAAATTCACAGAAATAAATGTGACCTTAATAAAATTTCAGAATACCACATAAGAGATTAAGACAATCGATTTCTAAAGCGGCGGTTACTATTTACAAATTGGATTTGATTAAACGCTTAAGATTTGTTTGTTAAATTTCAATCAATATATTTGAAAAGTGACAAATGATCAGTTTCAAGATTCACAAATATTACTTCACTTCTCAATTTAATTACATCTTACTTAATATTAAAGATTTAGTGTTCGTTGAACCAAATGTGTTTTTTTTTCTATTTCACTTGTATTCAGCTTAAGTTTACTCAATATTTTTGTGTAAAAATGTTTCACCCCCCAAAAATGAATAAATTGTGTACGTCATAGTTAACGTTTTCAGAGTATATCAACAACTGCACTCTGACATTTCTTCATGGTTTTAAAATAGTACAAGTAATTTCCATTCATGGTTGTAATTAAATTATGTTTTACCTGCAAACCAGGTTAGTTTTTCCTATATATTATTCTGCATTCATTAATAGACCATCCGAACAAAAGTGTTATGCCACAACTAATATTTTAGGCAATTATGGGATATTTTAGAGAACAGGTTTTGGTCCATTTGTACTAGTTTTTATGTAGTGCAATACCTCACTGTAAAAACTGAAATATAATGAAAAACAGTTTAGTTAACATTAATTATAACATTAATAGATACATGTGCTAGTAAATTGATAAATCTGTGCATGAACATACTAGTTAACACCCAAAGTGAACATTTAATCTCTCCTCTTTTATGTGACACAGTACAATGGAAAATCCATTTTCCCAAAAGAAAACAAATAAAAACTGCCTTTATTCTTGAGTGCACAATTCTACCCTTTTCAGCTTTAATCAGCATAAAATCCCAAAGCATTTTAAACAGGCACAAGTGCAACCATGTCTGCGCATTATAACAGGACTAGAAAAATCATTCCCCTCATATTACAAACTCACTTTAATAATTTAGGTTTGCTTTTCATTATTATTATTATTATTATGCACTGAAAGCTCACAGTTTACTGCAAACAATAATCGCAATAATTTTTGCAAACGTCTAAGCTATTTAAAGATAAAACATTCAATAAATTGCACATCCAAAAACAAAATTGTCTTTTATAAACGGTTACTCATTTGAGCAGAATTGAGCAGGACAGGCATGCAAAGTGTTACGTTGAAATACTGTCAATATGACAATAACCCAGATGTTGTGTTCATTCATGACAGACTTATGAATATAGGTAACGTTCAAAACCTGCTATATATTAAGCCATGCTAAAATGTCAGCGTCTCTACAACAATCAAATTGGTGTGTATAAAAGATCAGTTTACCATCAGTGAAATTACACAATGTGCCGTTTACACAAGGAGCCATTTACAATAATTCTTATCTTTCCCTGATGTCAAGATCTTTCATTGTGACGAAAAAGACATTATACAATAATATATGGCCAAAACATTTATTACCTGGTCGTTTTTCCTGAAAAAATTAGTTTGAATCTTAACATTTTAACCGTAGTGATTTTCAACGTCTTAAAGCCACAACAATACCGCATCTGAAACACTGATTTTGCAGACAAGAGATTAGATGACATGCAGAGGTTTGCATCTTACGTAAAAGCTGAGTATGTTCTGACAGCATTTACAATTAATAACAACTGCAAATCGACACCTTGTTGTCAAAAATTATATATTCATAGAAGTTACATATAATGTACAATAAGCTGGATGTTTGATGGTGAAAGCAGATCCTCGTCTCAGTCCAGTCATTTACTCCACAAGAGGGCCACCGCTTTGCAAATGCCCACATCGTGGTAGTTGAAGTAGCAGAGGCCGGCGAAGGTGACGGTGGACAGAACAAACAGGCCTGCATTAGCCATCTTGATTTTAGCGTCTCCGTGAACGTAGTCTGTCACAACCTGGCCGAGACCCCTACCAAAAAAAAAAAACAGGAATATGTAGTGCTGTACTTCAAACAATAACACTGTCATTGCCATTTTTGTTAGTGATTCATTGATATGTTTTTAATAGGTTTTGAACATTTAATTGATGAATTTCAGCTCAAGTGTGTTCTGTAAAATCATCTGACACACACACATACACCATTGGCTGGTTTGAAGTACAATCAGGTGTTGAAGCATGTCTCTATAAATAACACTTAAGTCACAGAAAACCCTATGAGAGGCTGTTCAAGTAACAGCACCAACGTGATTTCTACATATATTAAATTTACATCAAATATATATTGCCATTTGAATTAAAACATCTGACTGACCTGACTGAAAACATCCAACCAATTTGAAACTGGAACAATCTCATACATTAACACACACACACAAAGACACTAATAATTTAACACACACAGAAAATCAGACCTAGCGATATTTATACTGTACACACAAACTGTATATTCGATCCCCCAACCCCAACCTTCACAGGAAACAATCTACAATTTTACATTTTCAAAATATTTCATTCTGTGATTTATGAGCCATTTTGCACATGGGGACAGGAATACAAGGTACACACAGACAGACATTCATGCATACATATACACACAAACGTGTGCACACAAGTGAGCAATTCATATAAATTTAACAGAGGAAAACAGAAAATATAAGATATAAACACAGAAATAAAATTTGCATTATAATTTATCTAAAATGAACTCTTTAGATTCATACCCAAACATGATCAAAAGTATGTTTTAGCCAACACTTCTGTAAGCTTTTTATTTCCAACTAAAATAAACATTTAAAAGCAGTAATTATTAGACATGTTATAAAGCAGCACCAATGTATCAATCGATAAAAACAGAACTCATTGAGAAGTTGGGAAATAATCTACAGATTTCTGTCAATGGTATAGTTCACCAAAAACCTATTACTCAAATTCTGTCAGCATTTACTCACCCTTCACTTGTCACAAACCTTTATGAGCTCAGATGAAATATTTAACAAGATATATTGAATATTATAAAGCGATAACCACTAACATCCATAAAAGGAAAAAAAAAAAACAAGTACCGGTGTTTCCCTTATTTTTTCCAGCTGTGATGGCAGGCTTTTTAGACAGATCTTTCTATGGCGTTATTTTAGTGACAAATGTTGTGAGCGCAGTATTACAAGTCAAGATCGCATTCATGTAATACGAGCATGTGAATCTCTTTGCTTGCATGACAATTTTCTCTGTGCAAAAAAAACTTCTTCCACACCCTCAAATATACGTTGCTTGAGCACAGATTTTCTTGTGTACTCTTAAATAAACGCTGCTGAAGTGCGATTTAGTGCATTTATGTAACGAGTATGTCTCCAACATTTATTAGGTTTGCTAGGAATATTTATAAATGTCTCCAATAGACCTACAGAACCGCATTGATGCATCCTGAAGTGAAACAGCCATAAACTCCAGCCAGAAAAAGTCACTGTATGCAGAACCACAGACCTTTATCTATAAATAAAGCATATTTATGGAAACTGTGTTCATCCTAAATGATGCTACGTCGTGTTTGCTGGCCTCACGCATCACGCAGCCCTGTCAGTCAGTTAGCATGTAACCATAAAGGGTTAAACATATAACACACAGCACTACTATGATTACAGAAATGTTCGTTCTGTTATAATTCACTTAGATTTTAATACATTTTGATGCAATCATAACCCATTATAAAATAAAGAAATACATTTAAAAAAACACAACAACTGAAGGTTTTGAATGGGAAGCTGCAATGTACCCATGGTGGGAATAAATTTTGGTGTGGCACCCCACCCTGAAAGAATGAATTAAGTGGAAATCATGAATACTATAGATGTCAATTGTTACGGGTTCCCAAATCTTTTAAAATAACTTATTTTGTGTTGAACAAAAAAGAAAAGAAAACTCAAAAAGTTGCAGCAAGTGAACAGTGAGTGAATGATGAATTTGAGTAATATATTTCTGACACCAGTTACTAAGAAACACCTTGCGGAAATAAGTTTTTATTTTAATTTCCTTTAAAAGCTGAGGAATTAATTATAATTCATTAAAATAAGATATAAAAGATAGAACCAACAAACTATAGGCATGGGCAGTTATCATTCTCAATAATCATCATGGGATCAGCTAAGAACTTGTGTGACATTTATAAGTTCATCTCCAATATGTACGCATGTGACCCTAATGTAACCAACCACTAAAATTAGAAGCGTGGCCTTGAGTGCTCACGCCTACAGCGAAGATAAATCCTTACATAAAGAGTTTTACAGACACCCAGGATTTAACTTTGCAGACACTGCCATTTTGTGTCAGAAACTATTTTATTGAATGATGCTCAGTTATACTCTAAATTAAATCTGAGCTATCAGTACCCAAAATGCAGTAACAATAGACATCATGTTAAATTAAAACGGGACCTGCCATATTTTCTAGAAAGCAAGACACACTAGACTATATCCCTGTTGTTTACACCTGCCTGGCATTAAGATGCATTTATGTTAATCTGTTTAGAAGTGGACAACAGTAAACACAGGCGCAAACAGGGTCTAGACTGGAGGAATTCGAAAACACTTTCTTATTTTAGACGCTCATGTGTTCACAAAAGGCCAGCGACTGACAGACTGACCTAAATCTTATACATTATGGGAGATATTGTTGAAAAATAGCACATACAGATATGATATATGATTTGCTGTCTGAAATCATAATTTGGTTTGAATTAGCGGTTTTAAAAGTATCACGTTCTTAAACAATGCTGATTGGCCGTTGTGTTCACGTGGTCAACAGAAATGACTGTGATTAGCCGTGAAGGTCATCATTTTATTGCTGTTCACAAGTGTAAAAACAAATTTGGACACTGGAGCATTTTAAAGCAACAAGCCACAAATATTAGTCCATCCATACATCGGTGGAGCGCTTGTATGTTAGCTTATAGACAGACCAGTTGATCGACGCAACTTTGAAACGCTCCAATGTCCCTATATCCCCACAAACCAGATGTTAAATTTTTAAAATGTTAAAATTTTCAAAAATTTACGCGACTGTGCCATCTTTTTCAACTTTTACATTTCAGAAAATAAAGCAAGAAAGAAGAATAAAATATCATTAAGCAAACGTAACTTTTAAAAATATAAAATGTCTTACCAGTGACCATGTAGAGCAAGTGCAGCTGCTAAAGAGTAGTCAACAGCAGGGCCGGGGCAAAAATATGCGACGGGTGCCAGGCTCAGAAGAGCTATGCTCAGGATCCGCTCTCCTGTCCAGTGCATGGTTGCAGCTTTAGACCCAGAACCCGCTTATTAAAAACAAATAAATATAGAACACATCAAAATTTAGTCAAAGCAATTTAGGTCTCTCTGCAGTCCAAGTCTCCAGCCATAATATTTATTAACAGGCATTACAGGACATGGGTTTCAAAGGCAATTTAATCATCCTGGACCACAACAGAAGATACAAAATAGTTAAACTGTCTCAAGCATATCCTTATGAATATGCTATACTGAAAAGGTTGTGCTTCGTACACGATGGGAAAAAAATGCACTTTGAGCTTTACTATATTTAATCTGCAGCTCTATTTTACAACCGTTTCATTCCCAACCATTCTGTCCTTTACAAGTGGTCATATCTTATTCAGTGCTAAAATGGACAATTCTGATGTTCAGAACAATTCTAACTTACCTAACTATCTTAGGGGTGCCCAAACTTGGTTCTGGAAGGCCGGTGTCCTGCATATTTTTAGTTCCAACCCCAATTAAACACACCTTAACCAGCTTATCAAGCCTTTTCTAGCTTTACTAGAAATGTACAGACAGGCTTGCTGAAGGAAGTTAGCTATACTATGCAGGACACCGGCCCTCCAGGACAGAGTTTGAGCATATAAAATAGTCACACCTATAATCGTTACAAAAAGTAATAAGCATCAAGCCCAAATTGACAGCAGCGATTAAAAAGTTGTATAATAGGCTAACAAAACATAAAGAAAGAACACAAAAAAAACTTGCTCTTCATTTATGAGCAAACTTTTTAAATATAACGTTAAAGCACATACCATAATTGGAAGGAGTAGCATGTATCCTTGCTGATATCAAGTACGAACAATCATGATCCTTCTTCTGTACGGCCAAAGGTCTGATGAGAGAGGAAGGGCGAAATAACAGAGCTGTGGAAAGAAGGAGGAATTAAAAAAAAAAATACAAGCAATACATGAGTAATTAAAAGAGAATTATAA
>CAIGQQ010004837.1:22725747-22750961 GCA_903798035.1 Danio albolineatus | reverse complement strand
AATAAAATTAAAAAAAAAATGTGTATATATATATATATATATATATATATATTATAATAAACAATAAAATACACTAACACAATAAAATATTTACAATAAAATATTTCCTCAAAGCATGCATATTAATGGAAAAGCACAGAAATTATAATTACCCTGGATAATTCACGCAAAAAAAAAAATTCTGTCATCGTTTATTTACTCACCCTTGTTCCAAACTAATGATTTTTTTCTACTTTCTGTTAAATGCAAAAAAATATATTGGATGATGTTGGAAACCAGTAGGGGCCTCACGGTGGCTCAATGGGTAGCGCAATCGCCTCACAGCAAGAAGGTCACTGGTTTGAGCATCGGCTGGGTCAGTTGGCATTTCTGTGTAGAGTTTGCATGTTCTCCCCCTGTTGGCGTGGGTTTCCGCCACAAGTCTAAAGACATACGATATAGGTGAACTGGGTAAACTAAATTGGCCCTAGCATATGTATGTGAATGAGTGTGTGTGGATGTTTCCCAGTGATGGGTTGCAGCTGGAAGGGCATCCGCTGCGTAATACACACGCCGGATAAGTTGGTCGTTCATACGGCTGTGGCGACCCTGATTAATAAAGGGACTACGCCGAAAAGAAAAGGAATAAATGGAAACCAGTAACCACTTCAACAGTCCTTCCACAGTAGTGGTTTTTCCTATATGGCATTCCTCAAAATATATATATTTTTATGTTTAACAGAAACACATATACCAAAAAAAAAAAACTATGTCAGAATTATGACAGAATTTTCATTTTTGAGTGAACTGTACCCTTTTCTCCCCAGTGGTATATAACTAGATTCATAAATATTTGAAATTACATATGTTCATGAATATTTTCACTCACCTTGCTGAGTGCTATATTAAACAGCTCACTGGCATTTTTCCCCCTCTCCTGGTCATACACCGGATAGTCCAGAACATCTGGGTTCTGCCTTACAGTGTAGGTTTTATGACGCTCTCCATTTACGTAATAGTACGTGTTTGGGTCTTCCTGTACAAAATTCCCAAGCTTCAAGCCCAGCTTCTGTGCCACGGCCAAGAGAATCCTTAAAAGTGAAATAAATAATCCTTGAAACAGGTTGATCAAGTTGTGGCCTGTAGCGCCACCTTCTGACCACCAGTTTTGACAGTTTTCAAAAACAAACCTTTTATCTTTACTCTGGTAGTGATATAGTTTTAGTTTACTGTTATTGTTACTGTTCTGCTTTAGTTTTAGTTTACTGTTACTGTTCTGCTAAGAGCCACGAGGTAAATGAGAAATATGATGATTTGACTAAAAAACAACTTACTTGTGGAAGCTTGGGATCCTCATGGCACCAAGTTCTGCATACCAGCCTTCTCTTCCATTCCTGAATGTCTGAATTCTTCCTCCTATACGCTCACTCGCCTCAATTATTGTCACCTATATAAGAATAAAAGAAAAAATATATATAAATAATTATAATAATAATAATAAATAATAAATTGAGAATACATTACATAAAAACGTTTTTAAAATATGGTTTTAATATAATAATTATTATTATAATAACTATTTAAATCAAACATAAAGCACAGGTGATTCTTGAATGGAAAATAGGTAGAGCCCCGGGGAAATCCTGTACATTCCAACTGTTGTTTCACGTCACAGTCTTGGTTGTAATCTTGATTGCTTGCCAGTTTCTCTTTTAATCCAATTCAGAATATTTCCTGAAGTCCTCTGAGTGTGGAAAGTCCAGATCATGAGATCTGAATCACAATTTTTGAACTAGTTGCATCAACATATATGAAATGAATCTTATGTGGAAGTGGTCAAATGATCAGACCAATCCATCCACTTTGCACGTACAAGTAGAGTTAAGCAATCTATAAAGATTAATGTCTCACCCCTAACGTTATAGGACAAAATTACCTTTAACATGTTTCTAATTGTCTTGTGACTTACATAGACAATATTTGCTTGGTGCTGTTAGATTGTTAGATTTTCACAATACCTTATGTCCTGCGTCCTCCAGAAACTTGGCCGCAGTGAGTCCAGCAGCACCTGCTCCAACAATTAGCACATGTTTAGGAGTTCTGGTTGGAGGGAGACCATGTTCTGTTATCTTCAGAAGGTAATCATAATCAGAGTCTTGTAAGCATTTGGAAAGAAGATCATTCCCAGTTCCTCCAGCATGGTAGATGGAAACCAACATCAGTGCCATCAATGCAGATACTGCAACACAGATATCACAGTGCAAAATACAAGTAAAATTAAATATAATTTTAATGAAAAATGCTTTTATATAAATATAACTAAAAGGTTGTTTAAGTTATCAAAATGGTTGTCCTATATCACGTCAACATTTTTCATTGTAAGAAACTCAAATTGATAAAATTCTTCAAATAAACATCAAATTTCTTTTAAATGAAAGGTAATTTAATGGACCTAAAATTTTCGGTTTTGACTTCTCAACCAATATTTTTTAAGTGTGTCAGAAAACATCACAGCAGAAGGTGCCTTAAAATGCTATCTCAGCGAGTTCTAAGCTGGCATTATTTATGTTCAGTAGACTAGTTCTGTTTTCCAGAGAAACTATCCTATAATTTCCCATTTACTCAATACAAGAAGATTTCTCCACATGATGGTGGTTTCGGTTTAGTTTCTTTGACAACTCGTTTGCTTGAGTATTCATACTCAGTAGTTGATTTAGGCAAAGCATTTGTAGAAATCAAAAGGCATATAGGTCCAATACTCACGGTATTTACACGGGGTAAAGTTCTTAAACATTTTGAGGTGAGCGCGCCTGAAGCCGGTGCGCCTCGCGTGCGTTCTCTTGCGTAAAGTGGAAAATGAAACCTATGGAAGAACAACAACATTAAAAACAATCTCGGCAGGATAATAAATGTATTTGCTTACAACTGACTCACAATTTAACAGAAAAAAATAATAACAATAATATATTTTAAAACAACATATCAAATAGTTAAATTGACGACACTACATAGAGCCAAAACATTCGAAATAAAACTTACATTCATAATGAAAAATAAAAGTTCAAAGTAGTGAAAAATCGTTATATGACTATTATCTATTAAATCTAAGAGTGCAATAAAGTTTAAAGGATTGAAGAGACGGAGAAGACGGAGAAGGTGTCTGGCAAGGATGTATTCTCCCCTATAAATGTGTCTAAAGTCTCTCTCAGGATAATGAATCATGTGTGGGCTCCTCTAATTCTGCAAGAAATATGTTCCCACACAGACTCAAGATTCAACCATACTGAACAAATTAGATTAGTGAGCTTTAGTATTCATTAACATACCTAATTTTCGCCAGAATCAATCATTTTTCTATCCATATGAGTTTGTACTTTTGGGTAGCTATCAGTTTCTGCCACTTTAATTTTTTTCAAACTATTATATATTATCTACTGAATAGGCAAGTAAATGATTTCATCACTTACCAGAGGATCCCGTCGCTCACTCTAATCGACCTGCCTATCCCGTCCTGGTTTTATGGGCAGAGACGGAAATCGAAAGAAAAAGCAGCGAAACTTTCCGTAGTTAAAAAAAACAAAGATCTTTTTTTACATCGCAGGGCAACGGCATACGGAAATATGTTAGGTTATACACATACATTTTTATTCATGATCACAGAACATTATACTCATTCCTTACATAAGATTAAAAGGATGGTCTAGGACGGTGATCCTATTCTTGTTGCATATCACGAGACTAAAAGCAAGGTAAGAGCCTATGTGAACATGTCACATCTAGTCCCATTCATGAATGAGAATCTAATTACGTATGTAGCCTATTGAAAAGTGTGTAGGGTAGGAAAATATCTTTACTCAGAAGTATATAGTTCCAGAGTGTCAAGCCTTATTATATATATTATCATTCTTTCATTTTCTTTTCGGCTTAGTCCCTTTATTAATCTGGGGTCGCCACAGCAGAATGAACCGCCAACTTATCCAGCATATGTTTTATGCAGCGGATGCCCTTCCAGCTGCAACCCAACTCTGGGAAACATCCATACATCCAAACATCATTCACACTCGTACAGACAATTTAGCCTACCCAATTCGCCTATACCGCATGTCTTTGGCCTTGTGGGGGAAACCGGAGCACCCAGAGAAAACCCACGCAACCACAGGGAGAACATGCTAACTCCACACAGAAATACCAACTGACCTCTCTTTGGTTCTTATATTTAAAAAAAAAATGTGTGTGCTTACTCCAGTAATTACTCCAGTAATAATTATTTCATTTAATCTTTCCACTGTAAAAGTAAGCTACAGTGAGTTTGTGTCGACCCTCCAAAATAGCACTGGCCCTCCCCTGGTGACCCCATGTATAAAAGGGGTATCATATCTTGTCAGCTTTAAATATCTATCAGGCTGAATCAGAGTTTTTATTTTATTTGTTTTATAATTATTTGTTTATTAGACGGTTCATTCCGATTGATATTTAAAGCGGTGTAGTTCATTCTGATACACATTTAAAGCTGACAGATGTGCTACCCCTGTTTCTACACCCTTATTTAAGGTGGCAGTTCATTCCGATTGACATTCAGAGCTGACTAAATGTACTACGCCTGTTTCTAGATCCTTATTTAAAGTGGCAGTTCATTCTGATAGACATTTGAAGCCGACAAGATGCGCTACACCTATTTTTTTTTATGAAACATGACAGATTAAGCTACCGGTAGCACATTCATGGATCGTTAACAGCACCACTGATTAAAAACAGAACTTTAATGGCAAAATGACATGCAGCCTTGTTCAGCTTACCTCATTTATTAAAATATTTAAATTGGAATGGCAAAAAAAGGTGTACATGTAAACGTGGACATTATGGCTGAGCCTGTTTCTGAGGGCACAACATACCAATCCATGTTAAGTTCCTAAAATGGCTAAATTTAAATCCTCCACCAATTTAGAAAAATTGTCCTGTGTTCACCTCATGATTTTCAAAAGTTGCTGTCTCATATACTGGCCAGGTCTTTGACAATAGAACTAATACTAATATTGTATCTCTCTAACTGCAGGTTCAGTTGTAAGAGCTGCTGTGTACAGGATTTTGGTCCAATGAGTGCTTCTGTCTTGTCTAATTTTAATAGAAGAAAACTGTTGGTCATCCAGTCTTTTGCATCTTTGATACACTCAGTTATCTTAGACAGTTCAGATATGTCATTAGGGTTTGTTGAAATATAACTGAATGTCATCAGCATAGCAGTAAAAAGCTAGTCCTGCAACTCCAAGTGGAGGCCTAAAACTGATCCTCGAGGAACTCCATTTATTACTGGCCTTTTGAAAGTTTGAAATATTTTTTTTACAAACTGGTAACGATCAGGTATGTATGACTTAAACCATTGTAAATCCCTGGACACCTGAATAGCTTACACGATCTAAGAGGATATCCCTTGCCTGCCAAAATGCTAAAGTATTACAACCACATATCCCAAGGTTGCTAGATATCCTACTCATTCTGTTAACATCAGTTTAATATTGAACAAATGCAGCGTGTTTAAAGTTACAGCATGACACCGTAATGTCTTCTGATAATACTAAACTTTTTTGGGGAAAACACAATTTTCTCAATATTTGCAGAGACATTTATATATTACGTATTTTACTTATTATTTTTTTTTTGTATTTGTTCTGCATAGACTTTAACATCTTTTTATTAATTCCGTTATTAAAATAAATTTAAATGATGGACGCTTTTTGTAGATAAACTGGTATCAGACATAACCTGGTAGTCTTTAAATAAAAAGCCCAACAACAACAAAATCCCCTGCTGCATTTAATGGCAGGTTAGTCAGTGTGTTTGCGTGTCTTGCAGACATGCTTATCAGCTGTTTTACTTCCTTGTTTAGACTGTCAAAATACCTGAAGTTTCATTATCTTTGTTTCCTAATTAAGTTTTTTTTCCCTGTATGTTTGTAGTTTACTTCATGTCAAACTTGGTTTATTCTATTTTTGTTCTATAATAGACACTACAGTTCTTCATATAAATGATATCTGTGACACTTATGCCCATACAAATTCATTACAAACTGATTTGTCTGTCTTTGGTTCATCTGTTTACTACGATTAACTTGATTTGTGAACATATGTCATTATGGTAACAGAAAATATTTAAAAAGTGCGCCACGGTGGTGTAGTGGGTAGCACGTTCGCCTCACAGCAAGAAGGTCGCTGGTTCAAGCCTTGGCTGGGTCAGTTGGTATTTCTGTGTGGAGTTTGCATGTTCTCCCTGTGGTTGCGTGGGTTTCCTCCGGGTGCTCCGGTTTCCCCCACAAGTCCAAAGACGTGGTACAGGTGAATTGGGTAAGCTAAATTGTCCATAGTGTATGTGTGTGAATGAGTGTGTGTGGATGTTTCCCAGAGATGGGTTGCAGCTGGAAGGGTATCCGCTGTGTAAAACAAATGCTGGATAAGTTGGCGGTTCATTCTGCTGTGGTGACCCCAGATTAATAAAGGGACTACGCCGAAAAGAAAATGAGGAGCTGTATTGTTTATCCGTATCTTTGTTTTCAAGGAAGTAGTTTAAGGAAACATTACAAATAAAAAAGCAGCTTTCTAGCAGGTAGATTACATGGGGAATACCAATGGAAATCTCTAAACTTCAAAGGGACATTTCACCCCTAAATGAAATTGTACTCATCATTTACTCACACTTGAGCGTTTTTAAACATTCATGCTTTTCTGTCTTCTGTTGAATGTCAGACAAGAAATTCTAAAGAATGTTGGCAATCAACAGTATAGATGTCGACAGCATGGATGTCAACAGCTGCTGTTTTCCAGCATTCTTCAGCATGTCTTCCTCTGTGTTCAAGAGAAGAAGAAAAAACTCATGTGGAGAGCAAGAACGTGGAGAAGAGTTAGTAAATGAGTGAGTAAATTATCCCTTTGATTTCTTTATCGCTCTCTTTTACATATATGTGTTTATTATATAAAAAGTGTATATAATTGTGGTAAAATCACCTTAAATATTTTAAGGACTTTTCTTGTATTATACTTTTCAACCTTCTTATATGTGTCAAAGTCACCATTCTCTCCTAGTCGGACACCCTGACTTTTAAATGTTAACAGTGAAAATTAAGTTTAAAACTTGTCTTATCTTAACTGACAACCACATAAATTAAACTTTAATAGTTTAAAAAAAACACATTATAATAATCAATGTGAGACCAGCATCACTATTACTTTTTATATAAAATAAAGCACAACACATGTCCCTTTAAAAAGTTTGCAAAAGGTGACTTCTATCAAAATGTACAGTTACATCTGAAGACATGCTGGACGTTGATGAATTAAAATCTTTCATGTAGAACTAATGAAGAACAATCAAGATTAAATAACTGATCAGGTATCTACGTCATTTCCAAACAAGCTGCATAAAGATGTTTTTTTTTAAAGATATTTTAAATTAGGGTATTTTGGAATGCTGTATTATTCATTCAAAGCGTGTCAGTAGAGCTATCTTCCATTTTGTCCACAAAAAAACTACAAATATAATTTCCAACACAGTCATTTTCACCACACTGCCCTCTGTGGTGGGAAAGACAGCATGTGCTGCAAATGACATTGATGGGTACAAATAAAGTACAAATCATATGGATTACAGTGTTAATTGAAGTGTTAATTTATATTTATGATATTGTTTTTTCACAACTTATTCCAAAAAAAGTTGGAACATTTTGTTGAAAAAATCCAGACTTGATTGATTTGTGAAGTATCTTCATCCTGCATTTAATTGACAAAAGTACAAAGAAAACTTAAATGTATAGGTCAAAGTGCTATAGGGACATAATAAAAGATGATTGTACTGTCTACAGTGCGCTGTGCTTAAAACCACCTTCAAATTCATTCATTCATTCATTTTCTTTTCGGCTTAGTCCCTTTATTAATCCGGAAGAAGGCAAGCAAGAAGGTCGCTGGTTCGAGCCTTGGCTGGGTCAGTTGGCATTTCTGTGTGGAGTTTGCATGTTCTCCCCGTGGTTGCGTGGGTTTCCTCCGGGTGCTCCGGTTTCCCCCCACAAGTCCAATGACATGCGGTACAGGTGAATTGGGTAAGCTAAATTGTCCATAGTGTATGTGTGTAAATGAGAATGTATGGATGTTTCCCAGAGATGGGTTGCGGCTGGTAGGGCATCCGCTGCGTAAAACAAATGCTGGATAAGTTGGCGGATCATTCCGCTGTGGCGACCCCGGATTAATAAAGGGACTAAGCCGACAAGAAAATGAATGAATGATATGGACTTTCATTGTGAAATACATCTCGAGACTTTTATTTTAAAATAACCTGCGCATGTAGTGCAGGAAGTTAATACATTCTGTTTGTTGTTTTGGTGCCACGTTCACGTCTCTCACTACATTTCAAAATATATTGATTAAGCGGAAGGTCAGTTCACACCTTACTCTTTTTAAGAACAATTTTTTACTTGGTCGTGACAATTTTATGGCTGAACGTTTAACTAAATGAACCTTTCGAGCTGACTGAATGGTTCCTGGACAGCAGGAAAACGTTAGAGGAAGTGATGCTAATGTCAGTAAAGCTCCTAACAGTTATATTTATAGGACAAAACATGCAAAGTCTAATGTTTATTTTAGTACATTATTTTAAGTTTTTGTATTGACAAAACTGTGAATTAGCCTGTGTATGAATTCACAGGCACTGCTTATTGTAATGCTTGTAAAGACTGTGTTATATATGTACTTCTGTGTTTAAACCTTCTTTTTGTCTAGGTTTAACCATGTCGAAGGTGTCTTTAGGTAAAATTCTACTCCGAAATGTCATCAGACACACAGATGCACATAACAAGGTATGTGACAATTTAAATACAGTATTTCATGATTATATAATCTGAAAGACATCTGATTCAACGTGAAACTGCAGATTCAAGAGGAGTCTGAGATGTGGAAGTTGAGGGATCTTGAACGAAACGCCTCGTCCACTCATTTCCCAAAGCACAGGTGGATCCCAAGCAGCACAACATTTCTTTATTTTGTGCTCAGAATGTGTTTTCCTCTGTAATAATAATGTGTAATGGACATTTAGGGGCCGCATGCACTGTGACCGCTACTTGGACAACTCCGAAGGGTCAACGAGAGACCGGCTGAGTGAGCGGAGAGATGATCTATCTGAGAGAGATGAGAAGGAGGCACAATACTGGACACGCAAACTGTATGAGTTTGAAGCCAGTGATCCTGACAGGTAGTGCTGGTTGGTTTTGTGCTTATCGTGTTTTAACTGTTTGGTATGTTTTAAGCATGGTAATAAAAGTCATAACACGTTCTGTGTGCTTAGGTGGGGCCACAGTGGTTTTAAGGAGCTTTATCCAGAGGAATTTCATACAGACGGGTAAGAAGAAGCTCCTCTGCCACCCTCCGGTGAATATTTAGCATATTGTTGTGGGTTTTTAAGCAAGGTTAGGGAAAGTTTGTGGTATTTAACAGCCAAATCGAACATTTATGGATTGAGGTAAAGTTGGTTTTATATTCGCACATTCGTTCAGTGACTTGCTCTCTATATTGTTTATGATAGGACTTTGAATATTCTGTCTGAAATCACATGCAAGTATGACTTAATACTTAATAATACTTAATATTTAATACTTTTCTGAAATTATATCAAGGAGAAAGTCTGAATGTGCGACTATAAAACCAACTTTATCTCAATTATTTATGGATGTTGCATTAACTTTTCCCAACCAAAACAAATTTTCACCTCACTTTCAGATGATTCTTCAACTTTATTTGAAGTTCATCTCCTTACATTGATGTTATTGTTGATAATTTTACAAAAAAAAAAGATTTACATACGTGTAAAAATATTTTTTTTCTTTTACAAACATGTGACTATGTGCATTTTAAATGCTATGCAGTGTAACCATCCATACCAATCTTGTTAATCGACAGGTCCTTGTTGTAAAGTCACATTATTTTATTATAATAAATTTTGTTATTAAAGATTTATTATGTATTTATATAGTGTAATTTTAATTCATTTATTTATAAAATTTTATCCAGAGAAAAAAAACATCTGCCACCATCATATATAAAATTAATCAAAACAATATTATAAAACTATTAATGTAAGGTTGTTACATTTTTTTACTATCACAAAATATGCATATATGTGTATATATAAACAAATGTTACAATTTTTAAAAAGCATAGTCATGTTCTATATATTACTCGGTACATATATGTTATGCAGTACTACTATAACGATTTTTGTAATGGCTCTAAAAATTAACTATAATAGCAAAACATGTAAATACAAAGGAAGGTTAAAGGTCCCTGTTTTAATTTTTATTAAATAAATAAATAATTCAGACCCCTGATTAATAAAGGGACTAAGCCGACAAGAAAATGAATGAATGAATGAAATAAATAATTTAAGACAGACAGACAGACATATAGATGGATAGATGGATAGATAGATAGATAGATAGATAGATAGATAGTTAGATAGATAGATAGATAGATAGATAGATAGATAGATAAATAGATTAACAAAATTATTCTAAATATTCTAGCAGAATAATTTGGTTTAACACTATTTATTTTTATTTTTTTACAGAGAAAAAGATTGCAGTGACAGTAAACATAGAAAGAAAAAACACAGGAACAAACTGAACGCTGACTTGGAGAAATCTTCCAAGAAGTCGTCTAAGAAGAAGAAAAGGAAGAAAGAGAAGAAAAAGAGGAAGACGGCGGTGCCAGGCTCAGAGATCTGCAGTGATGCAGAGGAGACCGCGAGGAGGAAGCAGAGAAGGAAGGGAGGAAAAAGCAAACATAAGAAAAAAGAGCACAAAGACAGAACAGAGGACAGCAGCACAGAGGACAGCCGTTCAGACACAAGGCCAAGAACTAACAGGAAGAGAGGCTGTCCTGAAACAGACACACTGACTGAGCCTCAAAGGAAAAAGAGGAAAAACTGGAAAGTAGCGAACGAGGAGAGATCAGAGGAGAGCTCTGATGCCTGACCTTTGAGCTCGACTACACTCAGCTTTTTAAAAATGTGCATCGTGTCTATTTTGCGGAGACTCTTGCTTATTCATCTGGAGTCAATATATCAGTGTTTATACCTCATTGATGGCGTTTTTCACCATGTTGGAATCCAGGAGAATTGGTCTGATTTTATGAGTTGTTGTTTTTTTTTCTAAACTTTTAAAAAGTTTTTTTTGACCATTTTCTTATTATGCTTGTTGTCAGACTGAACCATTTTAAATATCATAGAAGAACTCAGGGAATTTCTGCAACGTGTCAAAGAGTTTTATATATATTCTTGTATTCTGTCATACTTTCATACTCAATTCAGCTAGTCATGATAACACGATCTAGTTTTGTTCTCCAAAAATCATTTGTGTTGTTAAAGGCACAGTTCACCTAGAAACTTACATTTGCTCTTAATTAAAGAACGTTATGGAAGAGTTTTAGTTGAAACTGGTTCTTGATGATTTGAATGCAGTGGCTAGTAGCACTTTGAGAGTCATAAAAACATATGCAAGCTAAACTAATAACTGGCTCCTGATAATACGTTCAGGTCTTATAAAGCAAAACACAGGAGACTTACATTATTAAATTTAATTATTTAGCTTCTATATGCTTGGTTTAGTTTCAAAGCACCATGTATTTAATGAATCATCAAGGACAACAATTTTAGATGAATTATTTTAACGTTTTACTGAAGAGGCGTGTAAATGAACAGCATATTGCTGTTTGTTTTTGGCAGAACTGTTCCTGTACCAGTACATTTGAATAGTCATCATACTGCAGTTGCTCGTAAGATGGCGCTGTTGCATTGCATCTGCAAGCAAGGCAAAGCGGCCAGCTTGTCTTTTAACGACCTGTTTTTGTTCATTCACTTGTAAACACCTACAGTAAATGGTATTATTTCTACTGTTTACTTCCATTTACGGATAATGGCTATTTTCCCTTGCTAATGTGTTCCCGCTTTCACTCATTCATTTGCACCAAACTACCAAAGGTCAAGCACTCATTATCACGTAAACGCAATCATGTCGTTACGTAAGTTCACTTCAAAAAGTAACGTTTTCTTAGTAGCCAGGAGTGTTAACTTGTTTGTCAGTGTGCACGTGAGTTGTGATAGCGGTGTGTTTGTGTTTTGTGAGTGGTTTGACCGCTCATTATCCCCCTGATCTTCCGCTGTAAACACTGGGCGCTCGGCGTAAAAGAACATTGCGTCTCTGAGGTAATGAACACTGGCCTTTTCTGACAACCTGGCACGACGACCCAAAACAACTCTGATAATTATCAAACACTTTCAAGCTGCCGGGTTTTGTAATGAAATCAAATTAAACGCGACCGGCCGAGATTGAGTTGTTCTGTGTTTGGTAACGACACGGTCATTAACACACGGAGCCCGGAGGAACACGCCGTTCAGGCCCTGATCAGCGGAGGCGAATTTCAGGCTCATCCGTTAAAGGTCGTGCCCTTTTGCTCTCTTTGTTTCACTGTTATGTTTCACAATGTGTTCCTTTTTGTCCAACATAGTGCCCCTTTATTGACACCAAACCTTTGTTTTTGTATGCTACGTTCAGTGTTATTGATTTAAAAATTAAAAGCGTAGTAGTTTCAAACTGAAGCTGTTTAACAAATACACTATGTGCTGTTTTTCCTTAAGATTTATATTTTGTTTGCTTGAGACATTTAAAAATAGGAAAAATTGTAATGATGTTATAAAAATGATGAGTAAAGCAGTTGAAAATTTATGAATAATAGGCTAATATTTTATTTCTGTACATTTTTATAACCCATGGTTGTTTTATAGCAGTTGAGCGCATAACGAAACTCATTTATAACTAAACACAGGCCTGTTATTTAGTTTTTTTATTTAAATCTAGGCATAACGTGCAAAAGATTGCCTTACTGATGCTTTTATTCAGCTAAGATATATTGATCAAAGCTGACAGTAAGACCTTAAAGGGATGGTTCATCCCGAAGTTAAAATTGTCTCACCCTCATGTGATTTAATTATTCTTTATTTAATTATTTTATTTTTATATTCAGGGCCCAGTTTTTCACAAAAAAAAAGAATCTGGATCAAATCGATCCAGATTTGGAAAATCCATGTTCCCAGGATTAACTCACTTTTATGACAGTTCATCACTGTGATCCAAAAACCAAACTTTATACCAAATCCTGTTTACCAAAGCCTTAAATGGAACCAACAGTGTAGCTACTGGTTTAGCAAAGAACAACAGATAAACAGCAAAACACCAACGGCCACAAACAGCCATGGTAAGAAACAGAAACAATGCAATCAACTATCATTTTGCATTTGCTGGTTTGTTCTAGTACAATACTGCTTTGATACTGTTTTGTTGTTGTTTACCATATGTCATTAGATGCGACATTCTTGAATGGGAAGTCATTTATATATCATCAGTAACTCTTATGTTTGTGGTCATTTACCTAAAAAATAAAACTGTATTTGGTTAAAAACAATCACCACTGAATCCACCCTTCTGATGGGATCTTGATAATCCTGTTTTTTGGATCAAATAGATCTCAATCTGAGTTCAAAGTTCTGAATAACCCAAAGGGCAGGTTTGATCCAAGTCAAATATATCATCGTCTGATCTTAATTCAAAATCCCTCTGTTACTTTTGAAAAACTCATTTCCAAGATTTGATCTAATCCGTGATGCAAAATCACACTGGATTTCTTTTGAAAAACTGGGCCCTGAAGAATGTGGAAACCAGTGGGGAGAAAACACTATAGATGTCAATGGGTACCAGTTTCTGATAATCTTTAGTTTAAAATATCTTCTTTTGTGTTCAATAGAGGAAAGAACCAAAAACAGTTTTAATAAAAGCTAAATTAATAAAGAATTACATATAAAAAAAAATCTGTTCATTAGAGAACACCAAGCAACGTATCGTTTTCCAATAATAAATTTATATTTGCAACAAATATTAACTGTTTCCTACTTTGATAATAATAATAATAATAATAATAATATTCTTATAATACAACAATAAATGCTTCTTGAGCAATCAGGATAACAAAATTATTTCTGAATGACAATGTTGGATGATGATTGGTAAAAATGCTGAAAATTCATCTTTGCACAACAGGAATAAATTACATGTTAAAGTAATAAGTTACATGTTTAAACAAAAAGTTACATGCTTAAAAAAAAAAGCCGGCAACACAGTGGCTCAATGGTTAGCACTGTCCCCTCACAGCAAGAAGGCCACTGGTTCAAGTCCCGGCTGGGCCAGTTGGCATTTCTGTGTGGAGTGTACGTGTTCTCCCTGTGATTGTATGGGTTTCCTCTGGTTTCCCCCACAGCCCAAATACATGCGTTATATGAGTGTGAATGTGAGTGTATGGGTGTGTCCCAGCACTGGGTTGCAACTGGAAGGGTATCCGCTGCGTAAAACATATGCTAGAATAGTTGGTGGTTCATTCCGTTGGAGCAACCCTTGATAAATAAGGGACTAAGCTGAAGTGAATGAATGAATGAAGAAAACAGATATATTAAAGTGCAATAGTTGTATTTTTTTAACCACTTAGATCCACGTAATGCAGTCCTGATGAGTAACACAAACTATGCATTGACAGCACTATATTTTTTATATTAAAGCAATAATTTCTGAGTAAAAAAATAATCACATTCTTCCCCTGTGCAATGACTTTATCCAGGGGAATTGCATAATTTATCTACTTGCTGTTGTTTCTACGGGAATCTGGACGCGGTTGAGAAAGAACCTCAGTGATTTTGCCTAGAAGGAAGAACGCAGATCTCATATGTCTTCATTTGATCTTTAATAAGTTCACATTGCACTGCAGTTGCACAGTTGTGCGCTGTATGTTCCTCCTTCAAGTTAACAATGCCAGAACTACCTCAGTCATGAAGGTCAATCCAATAATCCTGCTTTATTGAGTTCTCCTGGCAGAGTACTTCATATTTACGTCATTCTGTGATGGCGCAGAGATGCTTGTCTCTGTCATAGGATATAGAAAGCATTAAAAGAAATGCAGTTGTATTATTCAAGGCTTTATTGTTTCCTTGCAGTTTAGTAAACTGGATTAGTTGTACAGTTCTGAGTTAAATGTCATTTACTGGTCCGGCAAGGATTATGTATATGACGTTAGCATGGTTTACAGAGGATCTAATGTGTGCATCACCGTGAAAATTGCATGTAGGTAGAGACTATATTAGATATATTAGTCTATATATATATATATATATATATATATATATATATGGGCGCCACGGTGGCGTAGTGGTTAGCACGTTCGCCTCACAGCAAGAAGGTCGCTGGTTCGAGCCCCGGCTGGGTCAGTTGGCATTTCTGTGTGGAGTTTGCATGTTCTCCCCGTGGTTGCGTGGGTCTCCTCCGGGTGCTCCGGTTTCCCCCACAAGTCCAAAGACATGTGGCATAGGTGAATTGGGTAGGCTAAATTGTCCGTATAGTGTATGAGTGTGAATGTGTGTGTGTGGATGTTTTCTCAGGGATGGGTTGCGGCTGGAAGGGCATCTGCTGCGTAAAAATATGCTGGATAAATTGGCGGTTGATTCCGCTGTGGCGACCCCGGATTAATAAAGGGACTAAGCCGACTAGAAAATGAATGAATGAATGAATATATATATATATATATCGCAAAATAAAAAAATATAGCAATGTTTGATTTTTCCAATATCGTTCAGCCCTAATAGACAATGGATTTTTTGTCCATGAAATTTCACAAATGTAACCTCAATAAATATGTTTCATCCACAAATATTTGGATGCAGTGTTGGGGGTAACGCATTACAAGTAACGTGAGTTATATTTTACTTTTCTAAGTAACGAGTAAAGTTACGCATTACTTAAAAAAAAGTAACTAGTTACTTTTTTGAAAATGTAATGTGAGTTACTTTTTAGTTGAATTAATTCGCTTTAAAAAAAAAAAGTTGTCTAAAGTGCAGCCGTAATTGAAGGAATATAGCTTAGTTTTGTTTGTATACTTCATTGTCCCCTAAGGCTGATTTTTTCCTGTGGACTCATGAGTATTTTAGCATAACCTGATACATTCATTCATTTATTCATTTTCTTTTCGGCTTAGGCCCTTTATTAATCTAGGGTTGCCACAGCAGAATGAACCGCCAACTTATCCAGTATATGTTTTACACAGCGCATGTCCATCCAGCTGCAAACCATCACTGTGAAACACCCATACACTCTCATTCACACACATACACAACGGACAATTTCATTCATTCATTTTCTTGTCGGCTTAGTCCCTTTATTAATCCGAGGTCGCCACAGCGGAATGAACCGCCAACTTATCCAGCATTTGTTTTTACGCAGCTGATGCCCTTCCAGCTGCAACCATCTCTGGGAAACATTCATACAAACTCATTCATACTCATACACTACGGACAATTTAGCCTACCCAATTCACCTATACCACATGTCTTTGGACTGTGGGGGAAACCGGAGCACCCGGAGGAAACCCACGCAACCACGGGGAGAACATGCAAACTCCACACAGAAATGCCAACTGACCCGGCCGGGGCTCGAACCAGCGACCTTCTTGCTGTGAGGCGAACGTGCTACTCACTACGCCACCATGGCGCCCACAACGGACAATTTAGCTCACCTAATTCAACTATAGCGCTTGTCTTTAGACTTGTGAGGGAAACCAGAGCACCCAGAGAAAACCCACCCGAACACGGGGGGAACATGCAAACTCCACACAGAAATGCCAACTGACCCAGCCGAGGCTCGAAGTGGGGTTTATTTCTAAACTAATTTCGAGAGGATCACGTGCTTATGATTGAACACAGCTGGTACCACATCAGCTCCGCATATTGCACCAATCAGACGAATCCTGACAAACTATAAATTACCAGAGCTTTCTTCTCCGGTCATCTTCGTCTTGAAGAATCCCCCCTTCCACCCCAACTCCTCTCCTTCTCTGATAGGGTGGCACGGTGGCCCAGTGGTTAGCACTGTTGCCTCACAGCAAGAACGCCGCTGGTTCGGCCTCTCCCCGAGTCAGTCGACGTTTCTGTGTGGAGTTTGCATGTTCTCCCCGTGTTCGCGTGGGTTTTCCCCGGGTTCTCCGGTTTCCTCCCACCGTCCAAAAAACATACAACATAAGTAAATTGACTACTTTTTAAATAGCATCTTAAGGCAACTGTAGTCAGATATATCTCAGCATGTTCACAAGCGGGGGGAGTTCTCGAGACTTACCTGAGCTCAAACTCTCCTCTCGCACTTTAAGGGAGGGAGCCCCGGACTCAAGGATATCCTGGGCTCAGGGCTCTCTCCAGGGACAGCATGCCAAATACACTTTATTATCAATAGTGAACTCTTGAATCAGCAACCTTCTTGCGGTGAGGCAACAGTGCTACCCACTATGCCACCGTGCATAACCTGATACAGTAAAGAAATAACACACACATAAAACACATACATAGACATATTCATTACCGATTGGTGTTCAATACTCTGATTGACACTGTAAGAAAAGAGTTTTTGAGCCTGTTCTGCTTACAAAGAGGGCTTCTGTATCTTCTGCCAGAAGGGTAGGATATCATAACATGGGAAAAGAGATTGATTGTTCAGAATTGTTAGCCTAGAAAACCCAGTCCGATTCTTATTATCTAAAAAAAAACAATCAAGAGTAAAAATTTCTAAAGGTGAAGTCAAACGTCATGTGGTTTCATCGTGGTGGGCTTTGTGGTGGTCATTAACATGCACTCTGCTGGGAATCTTTGAAGGTTAATCTACAGATCCTCCACGACACACACTATTTCCCGGACTGCTTTCCAAATCAGCTGAGCATCCAGACTGACCCTCTCACACATTTCACTTCAATTAGCTACTGAGTGAATCATAGGTCAGTCTGCTGCTGCATGGCAACCTGACGTAAAGAATGTGGATACTCTTACATAACCGGAGGCTGCACCAACATCACTGCTTACAGGATTTGCTTTATGTATAGGGGTCTGTTCAAATGAAGCTTTCTTAGAATGTGGGGAATTTATCTAGAAAAAGTATTTTGGGAAACTAAAAAAACTTGACACAGAGCGACAACAGTGGGAGATGAGAGAGCATTAGACCTGGGGTGCTTTATATTGTAGTTTTGTGTGTGTTTAGGTGGCAGCTGTCCATGCCGCACTTTTGATCTGTGTTTATTTTACTTATACATAAAGTGTTCAAAACGTCCTGCCTCCTTCAAACCTTGAACTTAGAACTTTACCTTTGTTACAGAAAGTTTTTTCGAGTGTCAATGGGTGTGTTTCCACTGTCGCACCATTCATGTTTCCACAGTAACTTCCAGGGCCTTGTCAGGGTTTCCTCTGGGCAAATGGCTGGGATTTATTTGGCCTGCTGAATACCTTGAACCAAAGAGGACTAGCTTGGGTGTTGGACAGGATCAAAGGCAAAGGCGTAGTTGAGTAAAAAGTCAGATCTGAGGCAAGATCAGAATCAGAAAGAGCTTCATTGGCAGGTATGTTCACACATACGAGGAATTTGTTTTCGTGACAGAGCTTCTACAATGCAACAGAATTACAGAGACAGGACAAAAAACAGATAATAAATATATTCAAAAAAATAGAAGTAAGTGTTAAATGCAAATATACAAATGGACTAGTGTATGTAAAGGTGTATGACTATATACAATGTTATATGTGCAGCTGTTATGTATAATTGGCATGTAAAGTGTGTTGTTAAATAAGTGTATGTGTGTGTAATAAGTGTATTGCAAGTAGTGGTGTTGGTTCCACGATTATTATCATCAAGTGTTCATGAGATGGATTGCCTGAGGGAAGAAACTGTTTCTGTGTCGGGCTGTTCTGGTGCGCAGTGCTCTGTAGCGACGATAAGAAGGTAACGGTTCAAAGAGGCAGTATGCTGGGTGTGAGGGGTCCAGAGTGATTTTGGCAGCCCTTCTGCTCGCTCTGGATAAGTACAGTTCTTGGAGAGTAGGGAGGGTTGAACCAATGATTCGCTCAGCAGTCCGAACTATTCAACGTAGTTTTCAAAGGTCAGATTTGGTAGCTGAGCTAAACCAGACAGTTATTGAAATGCAGGGAACTGATTCAATGATGAAGGTGTAGAACTGTTTCAGAAGCTCCTTTGGAAGGTTGAACTTCCTCAAGATGTCCATTTTACTGTTTTCACACAAGCACACACAAAAAGAAAGAATGTAAATTGAATATTGTTTAAAGAACAGACCTCATAATGTGTATAAATAAATTTCCACCACAATATACATATATAATTTGATGCTACGCCAACACAGTGGCTCAGTGGTTAGCACTGTCGCCTCACAGCAAGAAGATCGCTTGTTCAAGTCCTGGCTGGGCCAGTTGGCATTTCTGTGTGAAGTTTGCGTGTTCTCCCGTGTGTTCGTGTGGGTTTCCTCCGGGTGCCCCGGTTTACCCTACACTTCAAAGACATGCACTATAGGTGAATTGAATAAACTAAACTGGTCATAGTGTATGTATGTAAATGAGTGTGTATGGATGTTTCCCAGTAAAGCGTTGCAGCCGAAATGGCATCTGCTGTGTAAAACGTATGCTGGATAAGTTGGTGGGTCATTCCGCCGAGGCAACCTCTGACGAATAAACCCCTGGTGATATTTTTCTGTGCACTCACCCACGAGTATTTCAGCATAACCTAATACAGTAAAGAATTAAAAACATACATATAAAACTAACACATAAACATACGCATTACTGAAAGGCCCACATGGAATCTGCGCACGCAGAATTCCACAGATTTTTAGCCCATCATTGATCCTGTTTATTTACTGGTGTAAATGTGTGTACATTTATATTTATACAGTTTTTAAAATAGTTTCAGTAATACTACTGACTAATATGAACATATTCATATGATTTATTAACAATACAGTTTGTAACGTCATAATTTCTGTCTTTTAGTAGATATTTTAAATGAAAGACTTGCTTTCTTTAACAAATAAAGTGGATCTGATTGGATTTGCATTGTAAAGATTAAATAAAAGTTAAAAATGTTTACTAATATAATAATTACTTTTTATTTCAAATATTAAGGTTTTAGTTATGATACTCCCAAAATCATTCCGCATAAATCCGCAGATTTTTAACAAAACTCTGCACAGAAATAGCAAAAAATGACCACAGAGTCCATCTTGCCCGACCGATTAGTGTTCAACACTCTCATTGACACTGGAAGAAAAGAGATTTTGAGCTTATTCCGCTCACATGGAGGATTCTGTATCTTCCACCAGAGGGTAGGAGATCATAACATGGGAAGAGTACATGAGATGGATTGCTCAGAATTCTTAGCAAAGAAAACCCAGTCAGACTTTTATTATACTATCTCAAAAACAATCAAGAGTAAAAATTTCTCAAGGTGAAGTCAAGGTCCTGTGGTGGTCATTAATATGCCCTGCTGGGAATCTTTGAAGGTTAAACAACAGATCCTCTAAAACACACACTATTTCCTGGACTGCTTTCCAAATCAGCTGAGCAATAAAGGGACTAAAGGAAATGAATAAATGATTTAATGAAAAATGAATAAATGATTGACTATATATCAAATTATAAGGTTTGTCAAAATTTAGTTATTGACATATTCTTATTAATTGACAACTTATTTAAATCATGGGATGTTTTTTATAAGTTGTTTACATTTTAAGACTTTTTATTTAAAAAAACAAATGTTAAACACATACTGGTTACTATGGAATGCAAAAAGCTAGAACATTAGAACAGCTTTTTCAGAACGATCTTGAACATTCTAAGCATTAATTTCTTGTCTAAAAACAGAAGAGAGGCTCAGAGTGTCACATCCTTCTGATTTCCAGATTAAAAAAAAACACATCTTGACTCCTTTGCATAAAAGTCAGTCTACAGGCTTTCGTTGACAACCCATGGGGTGTCAGGAAAAGTTCATTACATATAACACTTTTAGCGTATGATTAATAAAGGTCTTACATTGTAAGTATTCAGCAAAAGTCAGACAGACGACCTCATAACAGCCTGGGTTTCATAACTGCACTAGCCTGACCTTTGCCTCAATGATCACACTCTGCTGTGTTGTTTCATAACATAAAAGGTGTTTAAGCAACAGTCCCTTGTGTTGAGTTCAAAGTAATCCAGGACACATTCTGCCTCAAAAAACACCCATCAGTGGCTCCATCATCTCTGTTAAACAACTCATAGCCTGTGACGTCAATGGATGTCTTTGGCAAACTCAGAAAAAGGTGGAGGAAATGGATGCATGATGCAGGGGGGGTTGGGAAACAGCTTTGATTTGAGCAGTCAAACCCCTGCTCTCCCTCACTTTCTCATCCCTGCTATCACACCTCCGCCTGCACAGTCTTATGGGACGCAGGTTTGACGTCAGCGAGTGTCAGCCCGGCCCATAGTCTGCCTCTGCTGCTAAACGGCTGCAGTAATTGATTCGGAAGAGCAGAACGAGCCTCCAGCTAATTGGTGTGTGGCAGCAGCTGCTCTGTTTCAGGTCTCTCCTCACATCTTCTCCCAGTTCACGTCAAACAAACAGAGCGGCGCGTTTTCATAAGCTGTGCAAATATGAGGGGGAGGTTGGTCATGCATCATCTGACGGTTGATTGAAGAGTGCGCAGCTTTGGAAGGTTCTGGTTGTTGAAGGTTATCAGCATTGCGTATTGTGGAAAGTGCATGAACTTCAGTGATGTTGAGAGGTAATGATTTAGTTGATTTACATAGGAATATCAATAAGGGACTAGTTATTGATTAGATTGACCAGTGTGTTTTTTTCCTTAATGAAATGGGTCGTTCAGTCAGATTTGAGCTTTAGATCACATGCCTGGAGCCATGCTGTCGTGAATAAACAGTGAGATTGGTGACACTATGCAGAAATTATGTTGAAACCAGGGCTGCAATTGCAAAACATTGCACTCTATTAAAACTGTAATGGAATTACGGCAGCTGAGAAGGCCATTCTCTGTGTTCTTTTAGAAGAATTTTTGAAGCCTGCATGAAAGTGTGTTTAATACCGCAAAATATGCTCAGTGTTAAAGTCACAACGTCCAGAATAAAAGAGAACAGACTTTACATTTCTTGGTTGCTACTCATTGGGCTGACATTTTTGACACATTCAATACTTTAACTGCCCCACCAAGAAAAAAACATTTTGGATTGAATTCCTTAACTCCTAATGTTGCTAGTTAACACACTCAATTCATTTTTTTCCAACACATCCCATAACTTCTAAAATTTAAACCTCTACCGAATTATCTATAGATATGTCGGTTTATGATAAAAATACTGAAATTAATACATTAAATATGAAGTATATGACCAATTTATTTATTATTATATCTTTATATTTTTAAGTATGTCATAAAATATTTTTTTTAAATTATTGTTCTTTTTTCTTTCTTTCTTTCTTTCTTTCTTTCTTTCTTTCTTTCTTTCTTTCTTTCTTTCTTTCTTTCTTTCTTTTCTTTTACAATAAAACCAAAATCAAGTGTAGCAGTGCAACAGGATTATTTTTGTGTGATATATTATTATTATTTTTTTGTAAACCAACAATGCTGTATAGTGTAAACCCTTATTTAAAACAGTCAAAATATGTTCAACCCTTTCGATAGAGCAGGCAGTTAAAGGGTTAAATAAGAAAATGTATTTCAAATGTTTTGCACAACATTGTTCATCATTTCCAAATAACAAGTCGTCCCACCCCAAAATCATAGCAAAATGTTTAACACCGATTTTAGCTTGAATGTGCTCCAGTGTAGACGCCAAGGAAAAGTGTTCCAAAAATGGAAGCATGTTGAGTTTTTCTATTGTCTGCTACCAAAGATGCAGAAGCTTGTCTATTGTTTTGTGTTTGGTGTACTTTGTCTAAGATTTGCTTAACTTAATCATGTGAAAGATCCTTCAAGTTGGAAAATGGTAGCGACAAACCAAGCTGATCTCAAAGAACTAGCAATGTTGAAAACTGCCTTTGTTATCGACAGTGTTGGGCACGTTCCTTTAAAAGGGTCATTAGTTATAGTTACTAGTTACTTCTCACAAATTGACAAAATAAATATAAAACATTGTATACTAATCTACACTATTTTAATGGGACTACCATTAAATTTAACACATTATAAATATTAACATAAACATTGCCTTTCACCTCAACAAGGGAAAAGTAGTGCTTATTTCCAGTTTGCAAAAGCTGCCTTTGAACTTGCCATTGGATTTGCCATCGTTCTGACTCCTGGTCGTCGGTGTGTGTGTGTGTGCTTGTGTATGAACTTTACTCTACATTACTCTGCCTCTGTTTGGAAAACGATGAAAATGTACTCTATCTAAGCCAATAATCACGTTCTCAGTTACACCACGTTCACAGACACACCAAGAATTTGAGAGGTCCTATATGGCTGAGAGAAACGCTGCTCGCATGAAAACCACTTAAGTGTTTTCAATTGTAGTAACGGGCATTTTATTGTCAGTAACGGCAACGGCGTAGGGAACCAGGAATTCATTTGATTACTCGTTACTGAATAAAATATCGCCGTTAGTAACGCAGTTTAATTATAGCTCCGTTATCCCATCTCTGGTTATTGACTCGTGTCAGTTGGTTCCAAAAAGTTGCACATTGAACACATAAAACAGATGACAACCATCTAGAATGAAAACGTGGGAGGATGTACAGTATCTTCAAATACCAGGTGGAAGTAGTCTGTATTGCAATCCCACAAAGGGAAACTGGAACTATAGTGCTGCACACAAACAAATTGTAAACAAAGCAGTGTTATGTGCCATTTTGACAGGACTATTTGCTCACCAAAGAGGGATTCACTCTTGCAATACTCTTCTACATACTGATGTGAGCCAGATGTGAAGCGACGTATAAAACACACAAAACACACTAGCCTGACAGACAATCACCAACGGCCCAACTCTGCCCACTGGCCAACAGTCAGCTCTTTGTGTTCCAAACTTAAAGGTGCAGTATACAGGTTTGACACCCAGTAGTTAAACTAGGTATTGCATGCCTTGATCAAAAGAAATGCAGGCGCAGGTTGCCAGATTGAGGACCAAAAGGAGCGAGCCTGGACATCGAGTCTAAAGGCTCATTTAACTTGTGTCCTATATAAAAGCATGTCACGCGATAGAAGGGACATTTATCATGTTGAAAGGTGTTTTTGCTCTAACCAACACCTGAAATTCATATTTTAGAAACTGAGCAACAGAAAACGGACAATGATCACCTCAGGTAAACCTCATGTGCTTTATTCAGTGTTAAATGCTAACAATATGAGTTTGAAAAGCAAATAGTTCACCTCAGATCATGAAAATAAATTCAGCATCTATATTTAACATTGTTAAAGTGGTTTAATATGTATTAATTAGATCATAAACCTTACCATTTTGTCAGTGAGTGCACATATTCTGTGCTTCTGAAGGCTGTATTTATATTTCTGTCATGTTGTCACGAGATGGAGAATCACAAGACGCAAAAATCCAAGTGCAGCAATTTATTTTCACAAGGAACCAAGGGATTATCCCAAATTCAAGAACGTACGTGAGGGACAAACAAAATCCTAAGGCAACTAAAACACAAGACAAAAGCGTTTATAAAGACAAGGCTAAATTAACAAACAAGAAACAGCTGTAACGTAATACAATCAGAAGTGCAAAGGATTATAGGAAATGAAGTTAAACTACAAAACAAGCTAGTGCCCTCAAGTGTCCAAAAGAGGACACTGCAACAGGTGTGACATTACCCCCACTTTAAGGGAGTGAATTCCAGACACTCCCACTTGATCACCTATCTTGGAGGGAGGCGGAACAGAGGTGGACCAGGGGGAGGGATGGTGGGTCAGACCAACATTAATCTACAAAATAAATGGAAGCCTAGTGAAGCCATACGAGCCAAGATTGAGTCCATGAAACGGTTGAACGAATGAGCCTAGATGATGATTCGATGCCCAAACTAGAGGCCACCATAGTGGTACAAATGGAGGAAAAATCCCTTTAAGCCAGTCATAAGTCCACCACGGTACAGCTGCTGGAATTGGTGGCCACATACATGGGGATAAAGGCCAGTCTGACCGTGTCAATGAATTAACCTTTGGCTTATTTGGAACAAAAGCTTGTTTTGGTGGCAAAGGCATACCCAGTTTAGGGAAAGGCTTACCCATAGATCTGGGTCGTGAAATGAAAGCAGGCTCACCGGCGCTTGAGGGCGAGGGCTCACCGGCGCTTGAGGGCGA
>CAIGQQ010004837.1:22699202-22716982 GCA_903798035.1 Danio albolineatus | reverse complement strand
ATCTATCTATCTATCTATCTATCTATCTATCTATCTATCTATCTATCCGACGAGATATTTTAACGTACAGTTTAACAGGACTTTAAATTTGTCGGGTATTTTCCCATCAGCCCGTGAGTCGAGCGGAAATAGGGCAGCGCAGCTTCTTTTCGGCGAACAACATCATCCAGGTCTAAAATGGCAGGAGCAGAAGGAGACGATTCTCTTTATCCCATCGCGGTTCTGATCGATGAACTGAGGAACGAAGATGTTCAGGTACATATAAGTCTTAAAGAACGCGTCTTTGATTCATATGTTGGAAGGAAATTGACGTTTTATTTGCATCTTCTATCATCACCCGGTAACCGAATTTCGCTTGCTGGCGATTCATTTAACGTTACAAAAGAAATCACCATTCGTTTATTATTATTATTATTATTATTATTATTATTATTATTATTATTGTTCTTATTATTATTAACATTATTGTACTTTTTTCCAGAGTATGTTCAAACTGCAGAGTTGTTTAGCTAACGTTACTCGATCCATAGAGCGAAAGCTGTGGGTAGGAGCCATATCAATCCTGAAATAGACTGGCTGTGTTTCAGATTCTGCTGTTTTCACTGACGGCAGTTTTGATATTGAAACCACAAAATTGCGACGCGACCTGTTTTGTCGTTATACCGGACAGTGGTTTTCAGTCCTGCTCCTGCAGACCTCCGGCCCGCGCTGAACATTTTTTGTGTCTCCTGCCCTGACACACCCAAGCCGTAGTTCTCCACAAAGATATATATATATATTTTACCCAACCTAAAGTGGTTCCAAACCCTTGTATGAGTATCTTTCATCGGCTGAAAGAAAGAAAGATATTCTGAAGAGTCCTGAAAACCGGTCAGTACTGACATCCATAGTAGGAAACCACAAATGTCAATACTGTGGACACACACCAGCCAGCTCGTTGACCTTGTATGATGTGCGTTGATTTAGAAAGAACTCCAAAACTTGCATTTCTGAGGTGCTCAGCTGTCATTCAGTACTTTTAATATGAGCCACTCACCTAGAATTGTTTATATAGATCAATGACTTAAAAAAAGACAAGAGTTTGCATGTTTTTTTGTGACTAGTGGTCTAATCTTGTTCACATCCTCAGTTGCGGTTGAACAGTATTAAGAAGTTGTCCACTATTGCCCTGGCATTGGGTGTGGAGAGAACACGCACTGAACTCCTACCTTTCCTCACTGGTAAGCATTTATCAATCTGCCTTTTTTATTCATGTAAATCTTTCTTATACAATTGCATAACCATATAGATCCTGGCTTGGTTTATTTATTTATATACAGAAGCTGTATTTGTTTATTATTTTACATCCAGTTGTAATTTTAAGATATTAAAATATCGATTAAATGCTATTTTTAGGCCTTTTTTTTATTGTTTAAATGTTTATGAATAGTTTCATCCATTGATAACCATGTTGATTTTACTTTTTTAGTTGTCAGTACAGAATTAACATGGGTAATGGTCCAAAAACCCTTCAAGATTTACCGTTCAATATTTGCGACATTGACCAAAGAGGGAGATGTTTTACCTTTCAAAATAATATTTTTGCAGAATTTAGGAGAAACTTATGGCCCTATTTAATTTTTATATTTAAGCAATTCCAGTGTTGGATGCAACATTTGCAGTAAAAACTCAAAACATAAATTCATATAGAAAGTATATGTTAACATAATATTGAAACAACTGTTTAATTTTTTAAATAAGTTATAAGATAAAATATCAATCTGTAAACATTTTTTGTATTTTAAATAAAGAAAATAAACATGTGATATGGATGTGACAAAGTCTGAGTTTGCAGTATGCAACATACTTTGTAGACATTGTGTGAATTAAACTGCACAACCCAAAATAAATCATGCTTATCAAGAGGATAAGAGTTGGCTCACTATTAAACAAAAATAGTTAATTTTATTTAATTTGACATTTTTGCATTTATGAGGGAAAAGCTTTGTTATGGATGTGACGGGTGTGAAATTGCCACTTGTATGACTTTGATAAATCAAATATAATAGTTTGAAAACACTGACAGAGACATTTTTGAGTATTTTTATTGCACTGTAAAATACTTGCTTACACAAAAGTAGAAACGGTTTCTCTATTTTTTTTATGGCGAGGTTGACATTTGCGCGAAATTGCTAATTTAAAAGAAAAATAAATGTTGTTTTTCACTGTTGTATTCAGGTTTGCTAAGGGAAAATAAAGAAGCACAATATTGAGGTTTTGCTGCATTTGTTACACAATGTACTCGCCCCTGAATGTTAATTCAGACACTGAATTAACATTTTTAACATCATTACCATTTTATGTGATGCAAGAAAGATATAATACAAAGTATAGCTTTATAAATGTACAAATTATTTTTTTAAAATCTAAATCAGAGACCCGTGGGCCAAAGTTGGTCCATGGTAACCTTTGAATTGGGCCGCCATCCCATCTGAGAAGAAAGAGAGAATATTGGGATGGTTGGGGCCAATGTCTTCAACAGAGCTTGTCGTTTCTAATTTTAACGTAACCCTTTCTTTGTTTGTTGAGTTACAAAAAAGCAAATGAAATGAAAATTTTCAATTAAATGTTGTGCATGGGGCGGCAAGGTTGTGTAGTGGGTAGCTCGATCGCCTCACAGCAAGAAGGTCGCTGGTTCAAGCCTCGGTTGGGTCAGTTGGCATTTCTGTGTGGAGTTTGCATGTTCTCCCTGTGGTTGTGTGGGTTTCCTTCAGGTGCTCCGGTTTCCCCCACAAGTCCAAAGACATGTGGTATTGGTGAATTGAGTAGGCTAAATTGTCTGTAGAGTATGAGTGTGTATGGATGTTTCACAGAGATGAGTTGCAGCTGGAAGGGCATCCGCTGCGTCAAACATATGCTGGATAAGTCGGCGGTTCATTCCGCTGTGGCGACCCCAGAATAATAAAGGCACTAAGCTGACAAGAAAATGAATGAATGAATGAATGAATGAGTGAATGTTATGCATGAATCAGATTTAAAAGATAAATGTTAGAATCCTCAATGAGCAAATCATGTGTATTCAGTGAATTCGGCATTGAACACCATTGAGTTATAAAGGGGATTGTTTTAAAATATTAATAAATTAGGAAAACATGCCAACTTTAATAATGTAAGGGTGTACTCACACTAGGCAGCGTTGTCTTGAACTGCGCTCAGGTATGATTGTTCCCCCTCCCCTGTCTCCCTTGGCCCACACTTACACTGCATATTTTGCCTTCCGAGCGTGCTTGCGTCATCGACGTTGCAACTGAACCGTGCTTGTGCCCAATTCAGAGCACTCGCACTTGTCAAACGTGCCTGGGCACAGTTTGGATAGCCTAGTGTGAGTACACCCTAATAGTTTGGTTTATTTAACTTCAGGCCACCACCCTTAATAAACTTAGTTTTTTGGTACTTCATAAGAAAAAGTTTGGGCACCCCAGATCTAAATATTAAACATTTTCAGAGATTTGAGATGCTGATGATTATTAAACATCTTGTGAAAGGCTCCTTTGCCTAGCCTAAATGTCAATTAGCTGACTGGAATCTCTTGACCTGCAGACACCATATATGACGAGGATGAAGTTCTTCTTGCCTTGGCTGAGCAGCTCGGGAGCTTCACTGTGCTGGTTGGAGGCCCAGAGTTTGTGCACTGTCTCTTGGTAAGTGCCAGGGGAGGAAATCAGTTAAATACTTAAAAATGACTAAATAAAACATCGCTTCCCTAACATGCCTGTCTGTTTGGGCCCCCTTAGCCTCCCCTGGAGAGTTTGGCCACAGTGGAGGAAACGGTCGTGCGGGACAAGGCCGTTGATTCTCTGCGTAAGATCTCTCAGGAACATTCCCCTGTAGACCTAGAGGTTCATTTTGTACCCCTAGTGAAGCGTTTGGCCAGCGGGGACTGGTTTACCTCCCGAACATCTGCATGTGGGCTGTTTAGCGTCTGTTACCCGCGAGTGTCCAGTACTGTTAAAGCGGAGATTCGTCAGTAAGTTTAAATGATTCATTGTTTTGTGTGACGTATGTTTCAGAATCGCGTTGATCAGTGTGGTGGTGTTCAGGATTTAATGTTGTGTTGGTGTTCATAGGCACTTCCGCACTCTTTGCTCTGATGACACTCCTATGGTGCGTCGTGCTGCTGCCTCTAAGCTCGGCGAGTTTGCCAAGGTTTTGGAGCTGGATTATGTTAAGAGTGACATCATTCCTCTCTTCACAGCTCTGGCCTCTGATGAGCAGGTATACTGGTGCACATTTGCATATTGTAGGATTATTGGAGTTATTGGTTCTTGGGCCATGGGACCTTTAAATGCATTTAATGGTCCCATGAAATTAAAATAAAGTTGTTTTAGATGTTAGTATTGTTAGTTTTTTATGATATCTATACAAAACAGACACAATTCGCATTTAGAAGATATAAAACTGATCTAACTGGCAGAGCTGTGGTAAAACAAAAACGCTATTGGCTGTTTTTTTTTTAAATGGGAGGAGCTATTATATGTCCCACCCTCTCTTCATGTTTCAGTTAGCATTACGTCAAACATCGAATAGAAAATACACATTTCAAAACACTTCATGGGACATTTAAAGATAATATTTATACACAATCTCAAAATAATTCTACTTAAAGCATTAATTTACAGCATAGTAATTTCAAGTTACTACTTATGTTTTAAATTTTTTTGAGACTAAAATGTCAAAGTATGTGCAAAACAATGTACCATCATCTTTCGGTGTACTGGATGTATTGTTGTAAAACAACGAAACGACATGCTTATTCTGACCTATACTTATTAAAACATAAATGGAGTGAACATACAAAAATGTATTCTATTTTAATGACAAAATGATTAAAAGTATAAACATTAAAATCATTTCATGCATGAAAATATGTCAATATGAAATATTTCATTATTTCAGATTTATGTAAAATTTTATGTAGGAATTAGAAATTTGTGTGTATATACAAACGAGTGTGTGTATGTATTTATCATATATAATAAGTAAAGATATACGTACATATTGAAAAAGTGGAATATTTAATATGAATATGAATCTGTTTGCTAGATATGTCTTTATCAGTCAAATATAACATTTATATCAATATAAAATATGAACACTTTCAGTATCTATGAGTATATGTAAATAGTATGTAAAGACATACACATGCATACTGAATAAATTGTAACATTTTATATTGATGTAAATTTTATATTGACTAATAAAGGCATTATCTAGCAAACCAATGATAACTGATAAATGGGCCCTTACATGTTTAAAACAGTCTTTTTTGTGGCTTGACATAAATATCACCACATGACCTTTATAATTAAGTTTAATTGCATGAACATTTTTCAGAACCATGATACTATTTCTTTTTTTAATTTGCCGTGTTTTAAAATAGATTTATTGTTTCCCCTCATTATTATTTGCCATTGATCCAGACATTTTTTTTCGTCTGCAGGATTCTGTGCGTCTCTTGGCGGTAGAAGCTGGCGTCAGCATTGCCACTCTTCTGCCGCAGGAAGACTTGGAGGCTCTGGTCATGCCCACTTTACGTCAGGCCGCCGAGGACAAGTCCTGGAGGGTGCGCTACATGGTGGCAGACAAATTCTCAGAAGTGGGTACTTATGAAATGCATAATTGGCCGTTAACCACATTGCCTCAGAGACTCACTCTGGTTGTTTTTCTGTTTGTGAAAAGTTGCAAAAAGCAGTTGGCCCAGAGATCACCAAGAACGATCTGGTCCCTGCGTTCCAGAACTTGTTGAAAGACTGCGAGGCAGAGGTCCGAGCTGCTGCTGCCAACAAGGTGAAAGGTGAGGTCTCCCTCTGCCAGCTTCCCAATGCCCCCATTTTTCCCTCTCTGTCTGAAAACAACAACATTATCTCATGGCCTGTTTATCCCTGCAGTATTCTGTGAAAATTTGCCTGAAGACAGCAGGGAGACCATCATTATGACTCACATTCTGCCATGCGTCAAGGTACACATTTTAATCTCGCCCACTTGTTTCTGAAATTGTGTGTGGCTGAACAGTTATGCTGCAAGATGCTGGCCAAGTCTTCAGGAGGGGGTACTTAGAAAACTCAAGCTTGTTTTTTGATAATGTGATATCATATCTGGGAAGGTGTCCAGGTTGTCTCTGCGAGGGATCTGCAAGAGGTCTACTTGTTTTTGTGTTATTTTGAGGGTGTTTACATCTTCACTATAAACAAGTTTGAGCTTTTTCATAATGGAAAAGTGGTTTCATATACATTCAGGAGTGTAGCTCAAAGGCAAAGGCTCATATTTCTTGTATAGTTTGCGCTCTTTGTTAGGACATCATAAGCAGGTAAAATTGATCCATCATTGGACTGTCCATCCATGCAGAGGTCATGAGCAGCAGGGGTCACTGTTGTTATTTGTTATGGTTAGTGATTCCATTTCAGCCACCTATCTCTCTCTTTTTAGGTTATATACTGTGTATGTATATATGACAAAAAGAGAATGACAATTTTAAATAAGTTATACGATGGTATGGCTAGGAAAAAAGAGAGTGAGAAAGAAAAAAAGACAATAAATTAAAAAAGAGAGCGTGCTCGCATAATACAATAAATTAATGCAGAATATTAAATAAAGCACATTTTATAAGTTTTAGTTACTTTCTTGTTATGAGACTCTAAAATGATATTCAAGTACAGATCAAATTCTCCTTTAAAAAATACAAAATTTAGTTTATAATTTAGTACATTTACGCTTATTTATAAAAAAAATCTAATTATCCACTAAATAATATTAGCTTTATGCAAAAAAATTCAATTAAGGAATAGTTTTCCTTTAATATAAAACCCCAAAACAACATGTCTATAGCTTAAAGAAAAATCACCACAAATCTTTTAGACAATTAGAGTATTCACATCAGACCTGAAAATTTGACAATGCCAAAGGGACAATCCCAAAAAAGGTGAGCAACAGATTCAAAAAAAAGTCTCATCGAAAGAGCAAGAGACTTCAGTGTCGTGCCACCTACAGTATCTCTAAGTTCAGCATTAAGCTATAATAAGTTTTTCATTATTTCTGTTTCCTTGTTTATGTCTGATGTGACGGATTGAATTATTATACAACAGAGACTGGGGTGGCATTTTATCAATGAACCTTTCAGTCCTTTAGCACTGGATACAGCATGTTTAAATTGATGTTCGTCATGGTAACTCTAACAGAGGTATTGAACTAAAATGAATTTTTCTGCTAAATGGTATTTGTAAAGATATGGTGTGCAACATAGTTGAAAGAAATTAATTAATTCCCAGATTTTTTTATTTTTTTGTCTTAAAATAATTACTCGAGTTTGAATAGGTTGAAGGTAGTTATCCTCAAAAAACACACAAGAACAAATAGGACAGAATAGTTAGAAGCAGCAAAGAAAGGTGTATCTGTTTTTCCTATACATCCCCATAAGTATTTGTCTGCATGTGTGCGTGCGTTCTATCAGTGTTTAAATGCATTAATGGCTTAATTCTGCTGCTAAGGACGGTGGTAGTGCTAGTGTTAATATTACTTTATATGCTGAAAATGACCAAAACAGAAGACAAAAGTTTTATAATTAAACATGTCAACGTCTGCAGCATAATACCCATATACCCATATAGAAGTGTATATACATTAATAAAATGTTTATTTGTATATAAAATGGCTAAATTTGCAACCAGTAGTCAATCGAAGACATTTTTTTAAAAAACTATTTTGGACTACAAAGAGCATCTTAACAGCCTTCGGTGAGTCTGCTTGAGTGTCTCGGAGCATTTTTAGGTCATGAGTGGCTTGGTAGTCTTATGACCTGATGCTTGATTTCTTTAATATGTTTATGTAAATGGATCATTCCTCACAGACACAAACAACAGCTCTGTTTGATTTGCCAGCAGATGCGAATGACAATTAGGTATACAAAGCTGTTCAACGAAACTTCAGACCAAATATAACAGGATTTTAGACCCTCTGCAGTGTTTTACAAGGAAATAAACGTCCAGGTTTTTAGACTCAAATGAATCTCTCCTCCTGCTCTGGGAGCTGTTGTTCTTTTAAAGACTCCAGTAATAGGAGGGGGGATGAATCAGTCTGTTTAGTGAGTCACAAGCAGAACAGTTCTATGATTCTCATATGAGGGCAGTTTGGTTGGCTCACTGCTGCAATGTATATGAAGCTGATATTTATTAATGTTTACTGATAGTTTTAAGATAATCAATCAAAGATTTGAGATGATAAATATTGATTTAGAAGTTGTTGTTACTATTATTTTTACTATTATTAATAATAAGAAAACAAAAACTTGATCCATATTAAAACATTTAACAAACAAATTGGTAATAGTGATGTTTTAATAACATAATTACATGAATAAAGAATTGTAGCTATATCATTACTGTTACATTTACTGTAGTAACACAACATAAAATTATTGCACATATACTGTAGTGAAAATCCAAAAACATTAATACATTTTATGTTGTTGTTGTTAATAATAATATTAATAATAATAATAATCATAATCATAATAACATTAAATACTTTAATGTTTTTGCATTTTTACTGTTGTGTATAAATAATAAAATATATATTTTGTCTTATATGATATTGTATTACTACTCTAAATGTAATTAATTATATAAATAATTATTTAATGTAATTATATTGTTATTAAGATGTCATTATTACCAATATGCTTGTGAATTTTTTATACAGATACATTTTGTAATACTATTTAATGATGATAATAATATTGATGATAATAATTATAGTAATATTATTAATAATAATAGTAAACATCTATATTTAGGTGTATTATTAATAGTATTATTATTAAATCAATATATTTTTTAATGAGGTAGTAGTAACTGCTGCTGTTAATATTGTTGATATAACAGTTGTTAACATAATATTTGTAATAATAAATTCTGTATTGGTAGTGTATTCTCTGTTAGTAATAAAACATAAGAGTACCATTATTGTATTGTTGCTTTTAATGAACATTTGAACTATAATAATAATAATAACAATAATAATATTGGCTGCAGGATAGTGGAAAAAACGGACATTGCGATTCTTTTTTTTTTTTTTTTTTTTTTCCTGCGATATTGAGTACAATTTCAACAAATGACTGGAATAATGAAAGTCTAGCAATATTCAGGTTCACAATTTGAATAATCAAATGTCAATTATAACACAATTCCAATTTATCTTTATATATATATATAATTACAAACAGTATAATTTATTGTGTCTGAAGGATTTACATGGCTTTAAATGTTCCAACAGTCACAAGCCCTTAAAAACACTTGCAAATGACAAACGTTTCAGTAACTTTACAATTAAACTTGTTCATTCAACTGTGGCTCCTGGTCAACTTCAATCACGGTTCGACATTGGAGACTATTGCAGATGCAAACGTTGCGAAATTAATGCTGAAACTATATATTCTGCGTCTCTAATTATAATGTAGAAGTGTTGCTATTGCTGTTCCTGTTATGTCAGTATAATGGTTACTAATAAAGGAACTGCACTTGTTGTTGTAATAGATTATTAATTCATTCCCCCTTCCTGTCCTGCAATCGCAGTGTCTCTGATTGGAGCCACTTGAATGTGAATAGCTTGCCTTCAAAGGCCTCAATCGTCGCCCTCCTCTGCTTTCTTTAACAGGAGCTGGTGTCTGACACAAACCAGCATGTGAAATCTGCTCTGGCTTCTGTCATCATGGGCCTCTCCACCATCCTCGGCAAGGACAACACCGTCGAACATCTGCTGCCGCTTTTCCTGGCCCAGCTGAAGGACGAGGTAACCCGCCTGGAGCTCGGCCCAGTCTCTTCTCTTTTTTTATTTCTCCAGTGGTCAATCTCTCTGATTAGACTAAAGCAGACACACAGATGTGCCTTTTGCATGTCTGAAAGGTCACCTTAGGGTTGCTGAAAGTCCTCGTTTGATGGTTCTTGGATTTTGTCCATGGTCCATATACTGTAGGATGTTAGGCTACATTTACACTAGTTTAAACAGCATTTAAAAAAAAAACCCTCCTCATCTATAGTGGCATTTTTGCTGGTTTTTAGAAAAGATGTCCATTCACACTTCATGACCAAAAAGCATGACAGAAGCAAATGTAAAACAGTTGGAATGAATACAGTCGTTATCATAATAGTTAAGCAACTAAATGTTACATTGCGAATATATTTATGCAAACAGACCATTTAGCATAATGAACAACTGACCATTTAAGTTGTGCAGTGGAATTTTTACTGTTTATGTTTGTTTGGCTGTAGGCTGTGATGTGAAGTGTGCAAAAGGCATATGCACGATCTCATACTGTCATTATAACACAGTAGCAACTTTAAATACTTACATTTTGAGAGAAGAGAGTATTTATTCATTATTTACCTTCCACTCAGTTACTTATTTATCAGGGGTCGCCACAGCGGAATGAACTGCCAACTATTCCAGCATATTTTTTACACAGCAGATGCCATTCCAGACGCAACCCAGTACTGGGAAACATCTATGCACACACATGCATTCATCAACTACTCGCGCTTTTGTTTACCCTTGCTCTGAGGTGACAGTACTAACCACTGAGCCATCTTGCTGCCAGAAAGAGAACAGAGAACAATCTCTTTCTTTTTTTAAAGATCTTTTTTTTGTCTTTATTGTAATAGAATGGTAATTAAACGGGAAGAAGAATCAGAAAGAGGAGGTGTGTGGGATTGGGAAAGGTCAGACTGTTGGTGATTTCAACTCGGGGCACCCGAAACACAAGTGTGCTACATGTTGGCGCACTGCTTATGAGACGATTAGCTCCAAAAGAAAATTGTTTTAGTCATTTTAAAGTCTGTGAACCGGAAGTTGCTGAGCCTTTAAAGTATGTTGATGTACTCCCTGCTGAAACTGAATATTTAGTTGTGGGCGGGGGTTTTATTTTGTGCATAATTACCTTGTATCAAACTGCCATCCACATAGGCCACCACTCAAATGTGGAAGCTTACAGTCTTTACTGAAGATTACCAAAGCAAACATTTTTCCAGTGGTTTGACTTGCACAGATTATTTGTTTGGCTAAAGAATAACAATGTGCGCTAGCAAAATAAACTTTGTAAATTGTTGATTTTGATTTCAAATGAACTTTAAAGGGAAGAACACATACAGGATGCTCTTTCTGTATCGGCATAATGGCCCTATAAGAGACCTTATTTAATAGTTTATGACTTTGTCTGTTTTCAATTCAGCGTAGACAAACTAAAATGATGTCTGTCCTCCTTTTGAGGGTCAGAAATGTCAAGTTCATGTGTTTTGAAAGGTAACTGCACTAGCATAAACGTAGCCCTAGATTGTAGTCATAAACTCTTGGTTGTTTTTTAAATGTAGTTGAACTTTGGCCTCATCTTTCATCTCAGTTAAGCCAAAAGTGAAACTCATCCAAACGCTCTCCTCCTCTGTTTGTGTTTCCTTCTGTTTTATTGGACTCGTCTGGATTGTCAAACACTGCATCTGAAAATGTTAAGAGCTGGATTTTGTAAATTCTGTCCTGAAGTGTATTTCCATTGGCCGCTTATCCATCTGACTCTGTTTGACTAACAAACTTTGTTGTTTGGATTTGAGTCAGTCATCAGCAAAGTGCACTTGCTCAAGCAAGTCATCAAATATTTGGCAGCATAGGCTGTAACAGTATCACATGAGCAGCGCGTCCTCCTGGAGCCTTTTAAGGGAAATCTAAAACATGAGGACATTTGTCTTCTCTGTGAAGTTCACACTCAACTTTATTCACTTAATTAGAATAATTTATTAGGCTTTTAAAGGCAAAAAAATCAAGAAAGCTCTGTTTACTTTCTTTGAGATGTGTAATACACTGCTCTCATTGTGCCTGACTCATCTGTGCATTTTATAAAGGAACTTTTAGTTGACATTCTGTTTACCAGGCCTTCCTTGTTTAACTGTTTTTTTTTTTAACATTGTCAGTTTTTTCCCCTCAAAAACGTTTTTTATTTTGTTATTAGAAAACGAATTATATTTTAAGATTACTTTTAATTAGGCCTTAACAGTATATCGTTTTGGCATCTATATTGCAATATGTGTATCCACAATAGTCACATATGCAAAAGATATGCAATGTTAAGTCTGAATTATAGTTTAGCAGGAGCTACAGAATTGTATTTAATCTTTGTATTTGTACAGAATTTATGATTTATGCAGAAAAAATTCTTAGAATTTTTACAACATTTCAAAGTGAAAGCCAGATTATTTCACCTACTCCACTGGCAGATAATTTAGCTTGTTTTAAGGAAAATCTCCTAAATTTGCCTTATTTCTTCTCACTGTGAAAACAAAACAATAGTTTTATTTGCTGTTAGAATTTTTATTTAGGTATTTGTACTAGAAACGACACAAAAGAAAGTAAGAGCATTTTTTTTTTGCATTGTGATTATTTAATTTCTATACCCGAATACTGTTAGACTACCCAGAAAACCAAATAGTGCTGTTCAAATTATCATGTGAAACTGTTCATATGGCCATAAGCATCGCAGAAAAATAAAATCCCAATGTCAGATTTTTCCAATACCGTGCAGCCCTACTACTATAAAAAGATTGACATCTAATACTTGTGTATGAAAATTTAACTAAAGATTGAATATTAGTCTAAATATATTTCAATAAATCTTTATTTTTTCGGAGGATTATTATTTATGTCTAAAGATTAAATGGGTATTTTAACTTTTCAAATGGTCTCAAGATTAATATTTTCTAATTTACACATTTATTTTCTTTTCGGCTTAGTCCCTTTATTAATATGGGGTCGCCACAACTTATACAGCATATGTTTGAAAATTGTGTTTAACTGAAGATGATTAATTTGTTTAACTGAAGATTATTTGTATATATATGAAGTTGTGTGAAGATGAATCATTACTATTGCTTAATATTTATCTGTCTAATGTTTATATTGTCTTATCTGCCAATTATATATTATTTTGTCCAATTACCTAAAGATTCATTTTATCTGTCTGAAGATTAGTATCGAATAGGGCTGTGCAATTAATCGCAATCGCAAAAAAATCGCGATTTAAGCACATGCAATTTCTAAATCACAAAGGCTGCAATTTTATCTATTAATATATTTAGATTTTTCTTCACGTTCTTGTGCACATGATTTTAATATGTTAACCAATCAGAGCTGACGCAGCACACCGGGCAATTACAGTTAAGCTGAGCGGGAGAAAGACATTAACCAGTCAGAGCTCACTCCGCGCACGATGAAGTTGAGCCGGGGAACTGAATAGGTGGTTTTGATTGACATTTTATTTATTGTTACGACTGGAATTGAGGTTAGTTCATCTTTATTTTTTCATGTTGTCTGTTTTTAAGACAATTTTACTACAGTTTAATTTATTAATCTTAATACTATGTTATTTCATTGTGAAATGTTTTGTTATGCACTTCTTGTGCACCGAATATATTTAGAATGTGTGTATGTAGCGTGTTTGAAAAAGCAAAAACAGTTGCCAAAATCGCAAATAAAATTGCAGTCGCAATATTCGTTCCAAAAATCGCAATAGGATTATTTTGTCCTTATTGCACAGCCCTAGCATTGATTCTTGTTTATTCATTTAAAAAAAAAATTGAAATAGAAAATTGGAAGTCAATTTTTATCTGCTGATAATTAGACAAAATGTTAAGATTCATTATTTAATTTTTGAATTATATTTATATAAACCAGTGTCCTGAGGTGCGCCTGAACATCATCTCTAACCTGGACTGTGTGAACGAGGTGATCGGGATCCGACAGCTCTCTCAGTCTCTGCTTCCAGCTATAGTGGAGCTGGCCGAGGATGCCAAGTGGAGGGTTCGGCTGGCCATCATCGAGTACATGCCACTGCTGGCTGGCCAACTGGTGAGTCTGCGTGCCACTCTTTTATTGGTGTATAAACCATTACATTTCCCTTCAGGTTGTTCTAAATCTATGTTTTACAGAATAAAAAATGTCATACAGAATTAGCTATTTCATAGAATGTTTAAGCAGCTCTTTGCTATACAATGCAAGTGAACTTTTACAATCTTGCTAAAGGACAGACTGATTTGGAAACATTTTAATTTGTAGACGTTTTCTGATGAACTCCTCTGTTAAGCTGTATGGAATGTAACTATAATTATCTCTGTTGTCAGGGGGTGGAGTTTTTCGACGAGAAGCTGAACTCCCTGTGCATGGCATGGCTCATTGATCACGGTAGGTCTTCTGAGGCCTCTAGTTTTAAGCGCATCACAATTCACTTGACAACCGAAGGAAAGAAAGATGTATTGAGTTATTGACAACTATGAACCAAAACCTATAAACTGTATAAGTTCAAGCAGATGGATTTGCTTACATTTGAAGATAACGCGGCCAAGGCATGCAGCAGTTGCCCAGGCCTTTCTGTTGTCCTGACTCTTTCCCAAAAGGAGAAGAGAAACACACGCACCTCTACTATAAACCATTTACAAGAGTCTGATAAAATGCTAGAAATCCACAAGTCTGGATCCACCTTTAGGTCTAATAAGCATAATGTTACATACCAGACTGCATTACGGCCTGGCAAAGTAATAGCTTTTTAAGGCGACATCAGATGGTGTTTCTTCAGGGTCCTAATGAAACTTCTATAACCTGGGTAATATCTCAATAATACTGTAAATAAACACCCATTTTAATATGTCAAATGTATGTCAGCCCACAGCAAGCAATTTTGCTTCATATATTTTTTTATTTTTATGAGCAGCAGAACACCCCACCCCTCTCTGAGGCTGCATCAGCAATGGCTGTGGTATTGATCCATTCTTTAGGAGCTAAACCAGTTCAGCACACACACAGAGTTCAACCAACCCTCAAGCTTCTGCTGAGTCTTATTTATATGACTGACATGGAGTATTTTAATCTTTTGTTCTACATTCTAAAGGCTCGTACACACCGGGACGCTTTTCGTTTGTGTTTATCGTCAGCATTTTTTAGATGTTTTTCCGCATTCAAGCCCAAGCGATTTTTCTCTGCCGTCGAGCAGAAGAGCATGTAAAATCACTCCTTGATGTTAGATGGCGCACAGGGTGGCGATTAAGCTTCTGATACCCCTTTTGTAACACAGAAGAAGAATAGAGAAAGTTGACATGCTTGTTGTTGGCGATTCGAACAAGCATGGAAGAAATAATTATTGTCCACCAGTGCAATAAGCAGCTCCACGTTTATATTGCCGCTGGGCATCTTCTTCAATGTGCGCTCGCATTGACAGTTTTGTGCGTGAGCGCCTCTGAGTGCTGTTTACTGTAACTTCAGCAGCTCCGTGCATATGGACAAAAGTGCCAATCTGATTGGTGGAGAAACGAAAAAATTGGTGTGCAAAAAAAAAAAAAGCATGAGGCGTTTCTTCAAAAATGATGTGTTTTAAAAAAATGGTGTATTGCGTGTTGCTGTGCATGATCACATTGGTGCCCTTTATTTAGTCACGAAGCGTCACTGGTGGAAAGAGTACTGAAAAATCACCATTACTTGGCCAAAGATGTAGTGCAAGTAGAGTAAAAGTATCTGCTGTAAATATTACTCAAGTAGGAGTAAAAAGTAGACCTTTTAAAAGTACTCAAGAGTAGTGAGCATTACACTGTAGAAAAGTTGATGCGTTTACAGAATGTTACGTTTACACATCCCTGCACAAACAACACGTGGTGTATTCTTCCTATTTTAGTTTGTTCCTTCCAATCTTCCTTCAATTATTTGTTCTCTCCTTCCTTCATTCATTCGTTTGTTCCCTCTTTCCTTCATTCACTCGTTCGTTCGTTCATATATTTGTTCCTTCCTACATAAGGTACTTTTGTTCATTCATTCGTTTGTTCGTTCCTTCTTTCCTTCCTTAGTTTGTTCAGTCCTTCCTTGAATTCTTCCTTCATTCGTTTGGTACTTCCTTCTTTCCTCCCATAATTTGTTCGCTCATTCTTTCTTTCATATTTTTGTTCCTTCCTTCATTAGGTCCTTTGTTTATTTGTTCGTTCGTTCCTTCTTTCCTTCCTTAGTTTGTTCAGTCCTTCCTTCATTTATTTGGTTCTTCGATCCTTCTTTCCATTCCTTGTTTGGTCCTTCCTTTTTATTTAGCCCTTCCTTCCATTCTTCATTAGTTCCATTTAGTGATTGTTTAAGGCTGTTTGGTGATTTCAGTCATCATACAGTCGACATCCATCATTTTTAGTGACATGCAGTCTATAAACAGTCTCTGGATCATTGCGTGTAAAGATTTTTGACATCTTCTTGGACATTTTTATTGTTTCCTAAAGGTTTGCTGCATTTATAAAGCGCCCATGTCTTGAGGTTGTTCAGTATGATGCGATTTACTTTCTATGTGTGATTTAATTGGACAGGAATCACAGGACTGATCTTTCTACTTTAGACAATGACCATAGACAAGAAAGAAATACAGTAGTGACTGCAGGTTGAAGTAAAGTAGCGGAGTAAAAGTACCGATACTGCTCTAAACATGTACTCAAGGAAAAGTAAAAGTCCACATTTTTAGAACTACTCAGTAAATACCAATTCCTGAGGAAAAACTACTCAATTACAGTAGTGTGAGTATTTGTAATTAGTTACTTTACACCACAGCGAGGCGTTAAACGTTGAAGAAAAACGTGAGCAAAAAGCATCCCGGTGTGAGCGGGCCTTAAGGTTGTGCCGAGCAGACTCCTGAACATCTTATCATTGTGCATCATTTATATTTGCTTGTCATTGCAGTTTGACCATTATCAGTGTAAAATGTATTCAAACAAACATCTTCATGTGAAAAGTGACACTGCTGGGTATAAGGTTTGTGTGAATCAGAAGTTGCTTTTTTTCAGTATGTTGATGTACTTCCAAATAAAACTTTCTTTTTGGGCATCATTCAGTCATAGCAAACTAATGGTGATCACTACAATATTATGGACTGAAAATCAGAATCGCTGTAAATGCTGCTCTCTGAATCACTGTCTATCTCCCCTGTGTCTATATTTGTGTTGCCGATGTGAAAATCAGCTGTTGTGCACGTAATGAAACTCCCCTTTTTATGCAAACCCTTCCCTCTTTCGCCACTCAACATTCCCTCCTAAAAGCTGGACTTTCCTGACTTTTTTCAAACTAGAGATTTGAATACACTCTGCTGAGACAGGGGGGGTTCATGGCCCTTTAAGATTATTAAGACTGAAGCCATCAAACTGATGTTAACAGACTTTGTTCAAAAAGTCAGACCTTGATTAGATTTTGGATGGTATTTAGATGGTAGGAGGTGTGGCAGGAGCGGTCACTATATGATGTCAGTCCATATGGATCTTTTGAATGTAGTCTATCTGCAAACATATTCGTGCAGTGCTATACTGCTTGTATATATTAGCAGAGCAAAGAACCACGAATGCACATAAAAAAAAGCGTGACAGAGGGTAATTTAAAACAAATGCGAAAGACTGACAGAAACTTTACTGTGGCACACGCCTGAAGCATCCATACAGAAAGGAACTCTTCACACAGTGTTGGAAGGTGGAATTTTGTTCCATATTGGTTATTCAGTCATTTATTAGTTTTCTTTCAGCTTAGTGCCTTATTTATCAGGGGTCACCACAGTGCAATGAACCACACCATATTGGTTATTTCTAAAGACAAAATTAATCAATTTGTAGACATCAGTGCGTAGAGTCTAACACAGTGACTTATCAAAGAACTAAATAAATCCAATGAGTGCAACTGATGTAAGTGCATATATATATATATATATATAT
>CAIGQQ010004837.1:22645962-22698802 GCA_903798035.1 Danio albolineatus | reverse complement strand
TATATATATATATATATGTGTAAGTGTATATAAGTCTTGTGTGTGTGCGTAGACTGAATGTGCATTTAGGAAAATGTGCTTTCCATCAGAGTTTATGCTCAAGTCCTTTTAGGTAATCAGTTGAGTCAAATGATTATTATTATTTTTTTTTCCTAGGTTTTATTTCTTAACAAAGCTCTGTCTATTATAAATCAATTAATTATAAATCATTCTATTCAGCATTTTATACCATATCCTAAATTGTGCATGAAATAGGTGGATGGAAACATGACTAGTGTAACCAGTTATTACACACTGAACATGGTCAATGCATTTTACTGTCATCTTTTATTGATGGGATATAATGGGCCCATAGCATGGAAAATAGTTTTACCAGGTCAGGCAAGTATTGCTGCTGTTGTATAACTGACTCAAAGGACCATGCATTTTAATAATATATCAATAGTTAATGAATTCTTTTGTAAAGATTGTCCATTTCAAAGAAATGCAAACGTTTCGAGCAGGACTACTGTTCAGTATTGCTATGAATAACAGCCCAAGTGTTATTTAAGCAGCAAATCAGCATATTAAAATGGATTTATATAGGATCATATGACACTCAAACTGAAATAATGGCTGCTTTTGCCACCGTCATGTCTAATATTGAGCTTCACACAGGTGCCACTTTAGTAGAATGATTTTTGATTGGCGTGTCAGTGGTAATAAGTGTTTGAGATTGATGAGCCTCTTAGTAAAAGTTCAATTTAACGCTTGTCAGAACAGTTATGATCTCACTCTCAACCATGCGCTGAGTAGATCCAGCTGTTGGTGTTTTGCATGGTGAATTTCAGCAAAGACTTGACAGTGCGCACACACGCGCACACACACACACACACAAATGCACAATTACACTCTGACACAGTTGTAGACAAAGGGCCAGATGGGTTACATCACTGGAATGTTCTTGTATATCCTGTGCTGCTGGGCCAGTGCTGTCCTCTTACATAAGAGCTCAGAGCCGGAGCGGCGCTGCTCTCGGCTCTCTGTCATGTGTAAATCTCAACTCCTCTTTCTGACAAACACACACACACATAGGCACATCTGCAAGAGGCTCATTTCGTGTGTGTTTTATAATCCCCATTTAAAGCTTGACCTACTTCAGGCAAGTGCTCATCATTTTTTGGCTGATGTGGGGTATTTAGTTTTTTTTTCATAAGCTCTGTGAGGACCATGGGTGGGGATTTGTACTGAATTTTAAACTCTAAATAGGATTGTCTCAGGAAAATTCCCTGCCTTTTTGATAACGAGGGTTATGTCATCGTCAGACTTGATCTGAAAAGAGCCGCCCGTCTGATGTTTAGCAGATTTGCGATGCACAATTTCACAGGATGTTTGTAGATATTCGCTTTTCCCAGAATGAAGGTTAAATGGCTTAGATTGTGATCTGTTATTCGAGTTATTGTGAAGTCAGGTGGAATGTAATCTGCGGAGGTAATGCTGAGCACCAAAACAATGTTGATTAACCTCACTTGGGTCCAAATCTCATGCAAGGAATCTGATCAAACAAGTGGTGAAGGCTTAAAATAGCAGCGTAAATATTACAAAACGAGCTTGTAATTCACATTTAGAAGGAAAACAAGTGAAACAGTGGAGCTGGATTGGATACTGAGGGTGTTGTAGTGTAGTGGATAAAAATCTGGACTGGTAAATGCATGGCTCAAACCCCTAAAGGGACAAACCATGATATTTTGTTGTCTTTAAATGGGAATAAGATTACATTTAAACACCATTTATTTTCTAATTTGAATAACTCATTTGCAATCATATTTTGTCATTTACAATCAGAGCAGAGTAGAGAATTTTATCTGAATTTTTCAAAACATTACATAAAATAAAAGAATTATTCCAGGTTCATTTGTAATTTACCTTTTGATATTTTGATAAAAAAAATTAATTTAATGTTTAATTCCTTAATAAAGTTTTCTGTTGTCCTCTTCATAGTCTTGACGTTTTTTTTTTCTTTTCTTTTTTTAATGTGGATTTTTTTTTATACCCTAAGGGAAAAAACAACATTTCAGTCCAGACATAACACTTATTTAATCAACAGATGCAATGCAATTTAAGTCATAACAAAAACAGACAGGTGCAAAAATCTAGGCACCCCAACAGAATTATGATATCAGTCTTTTGTACAGCCACCTTTTGCTGAAATGGACCCTTTTCACAAGCCTGTTATGACACATTTAACGGTCATCATTATCTTAAATCCTTCAAAGTTTTTAATATTCTAATTTTTTTTTAAACATATGAACATTTATATGTATTTATGTATGCAGTATATTATATTTGCTTCAAATTACAAAAAAACGAATTACAGTTTGTGCGAGGCGTTTCTAATGCAGTGTCTATGGGACAGGACTGTAAATTAGACGTTATTCTCCCCTCTAGCTGCCGTCATTAGTCTCACACAATTTTTTTTCTTTTTTCTGAAAGTCTTTATAACACCATCATGGAGTTTTTCTTTTATTATTTCAGCAAATAATATTGAAAAAAAAATGATTTGTTGTATTCTCCCATTCACTGCGCTCTAAGTTTTCCCAACTGTGACGACTTCCGCTACTGAGAAACCCGGAAATGTGAAAAGGGTCTATAACAGAGTGTAGACGCTTCTTGTAGTCACTGATATCCTGCACATATTAAGTTTGGATCTGTTTGCTCTGTAATGTTTCTTTTACTTTGGTTAAATTTAACAAGTACAGTATCACTCACTATTTTTTTACTATTTCTGGTCGGTTGTCACAACCTTCTTGTCGTTACTTGTGCCACTGCATCAAGAAAAATGGTGAAATTAAAAATATTGACAAAGTGTAGCACAATATTTACAAATCTGCTAAATAATTGCTAACTGTACCAATATTCTGTATAGTAGAAACTTAAGTGGAAAAATTAGACTGCTAATATGTTGCTATGCACATATTTATTTGTAGTTAAAAGTATCTAAATATCAGTTTCCCACATCGTTCATGCTAGCGTGTGAATGAACAAAAGTATCTTCTCTGGGCTTGCAGTGTATGCCATCCGTGAGGCTGCCACCTGCAACCTCATGAAGCTGGTGGAGAAGTTTGGAGCTGAATGGGCCCAGAATACCATTGTGCCCAAAGTCCTTGGCATGGCCAATGATTCCAACTATCTGCACAGGATGACCACTCTTTTCTGCATCAATGTAAGTCTGGATGCTTTCTGCTTTAAATCAGCTGCTCTTCCAGTTAAACCTCATTTTGCATTACATGGTGTGTCAAGATGTGAATAACTGAAAGTTGTGTTTTATCTGGGTCAGGCTCTGTCTGAAGCATGTGGACAGGAAATCACCACCAAGCACATGTTGCCTGTAGTCCTCAAGATGTCCACTGACCAGGTGGCCAACGTTCGCTTCAATGTGGCCAAAAGCTTACAGAAGATTGGACCGGTTCTGGAGAGCAGGTACTCCATAGAAAACTATAATAATTTAAAAATATCAATAGTTAAAAACGATAATAGCTGCATATACTTTTCACAGACTGACACGTTTTCTCATTTTGAGATTATAGCTGCATTTGAGAATCTCAAAACTGTCTAAACATCCATTGTTTTTGATTTTAGACGCAAACCTTCCAGTAATTCTAGGCCCTTTTGCATCAGAGAAACTTATTTCATTTTCGAGTGATCGCAGTTCCCCACGTTTCAAAGCGTGAAACCGACTCATAATTAATTGCTCTGGTAATTAAAATGTTTGATACGCTTCTAGGCAATGAGGTTTCTGAGTTCCACTGTTTGTTTAGACTTTGTTCTGGTGTTTACACAAGTTTACGCCAGAAATACATACAATGCTACTGTAGAAGTAGTTCAACATCTGTAATCATAAAGTACAGTGAATTTTTAAAAATAAACTCTCGCACCGTCAGTCTCACTCTGCTCTCGCGACTCTTGGCCCCACCCACAATCGATACCAGGCCCAATCATATATATTGCACTCTGCATCTCTGCAATGTGTAGTTGAATTTTTTAGAGCATGTGGACACTCATGCACCACCATGCACATGTTGCCTCTAGACCTCAAGATGTACGCTGACCAGGTGGCCATCGTGCACATCAGGGTATGGCTAATGCCGAATTCACACCAGACGCGGCACGCGCGGCAAAATCGTGATATTCGCGCGTAAATAGACGCGTAAACATTTGAGTTTACTCGCTTCTTTCGCGGGTACAAATCCGCTTCATTCGCACGTCAAATTGACTTGAGAAAAGACGCGGATTCGCGTGATGGGCAGGGCTTCTGTCTATGGGTGACTGTAGCTTTATTGCTAAATGGCTAACAGGGGTTTTATAGAGAGAATAACTGTTTTAATGTGCTTTATGAAGGCTAAAAAAAGCGTTGATTCGTTTGGAGCTGTATGGATTCCAATAGAGTCCACTAGATTATTTTAGAGGTGCACAGATCTCTGTGAGCTCATAAACTCCTCCAGAAACTGAACCTGGATGATGGAAGCTTTCAGCGGTGCTTCTGACTGAGCTGAGCCCAGCTTGATGAACTGTTGTCGGTGTCAGCTGGAGGATTTCCCCCCGAGACACCCTCAACAGGCGCTACGTCATAATCATATCCCACAAGAGCAAGCTCCCGATTGGTTAACGCAGCGCGAAAGTCCGCTGAAGTTCAGATTTTCAAACTGAAGCGATGCGCGCGAATTGCGTGTTAAACGCGTCAAACGCGCAAAACGCTCAATTCACGCGGCGCCATTCGCGCGTATCACGCCATCCGTGCCGCGCCATTCGCGCAATTTGCGTCATTCGCGCCGCGCCATTCACGCGTATCGCGCCGCAGCATGCCTATTCGCGTCTTTGCATTGACTTAACATGTAAATGACTCGCGCTTGACGCGTCTTCCGCGTCTGGTGTGAATGCACCATTAGGGTATACGAGGCTACCACATGCACTCAATGCAGAAGTATAAATTGGGCTATTGACTTTGTCATCTTTGCACAAATCTATCTTAAGAAGTTATTTAAAAATTTAGGAGTATGTTTTGGAGGAACTAAATAAGCTCTAACTTCAGAATAGGGTCTATCCTCTAACAATGGGAACTACCAGGCACTGTAATTGTACTTTTAATGGTCAATCCTCCATCTGTTGACCATTAGTGAAGGAGTGGATGCAACCAGGGGGAAAATCTTTTTTTTTTTTTTTTTTTTTTTATGGGATGGTCCTGGTAGTTAGTTCCTATAACTAATTTTCTGTTATCTATTTAGTTAGTGAAATCTCTTACTATAACAATAATGTATCCCACAGTGCTTTGCAAGCAGAGGTCAAACCAGTCCTGGAGAAACTTTCCACAGATCAAGACATGGATGTAAAGTACTTCGCTCTGGAGGCCATAAGTGGTTCGTTTCCTTTTATTACTTCAAATGTCAAACATGAATCTTCTCAGAACATGGCTTGATTCTCTTCTGTGCTGTCCCCCCGCCCCCTTACTTTCTCAATAGTTCTCGCCTTGGCTTGACCGACCTTCACTCAACATCCAGTGAAAAACTGACAACGCAAAACCTGTTGCATTTCTATTTATTGTTCATTTTGAATGATTAAATATCGTCTGTGTGTTCTTGTTTACTCTCGAAGATATTGAATGATCAAAGGTTAGACTCTGGGTCAAGTTTTGCCTCTCAAAACACCGTTAGCACAGCTCAGCTCTGCATGCTTGTACAGTATAGCTCTTCTTAAACATTACCCCGTGAGCCATTCCAGTGCGATCGTATCATAATCGCTACATGCCTGCTTCAGCATGCCATTTGCTTTTCTTAGACCAGAGCTCATCCTGCCAGTAGCAGATGGTGCGAAATGCCTGTTTATTTGCTTTAGTAGATTTGCTAGCACACAGCACATTGTTTACATGTGTTCCCTCTCCAGAGAGGGGAAAAAAAACCTCTTGTGCTCACAGTTAAAGCGCAGAATCCTGCGTGTGCACAGGGCAGATAGTGTTCTGGGCACATGGTTAGATTGAGGTCTGTTCACCGTGCTTTATGAGGTGAAATCACACCTTTTATCATTAGATTTGCCATCCATGACCGTATAATTGAATCAGTTGTGCTCTAACACATCAACATTACTTAATTCATGCAGCTTTGTCTGCATTTTTGGTTCGGAATGATCCAATTTATAGACTTTTGTGCCAACAAAATATCTAGTACTAATAAAATGTCTAATTTTAAATGTTTTTTTGTAAATTAAGTGGCATATTAAAGGGATGGTTCACACAAAAATGAAAATTGCCGTCCTTCACTTGCTCCAAACCTGTTTGAGTTTCATCTGTTGAACACAAGAAGATATTTTGACGAATGTATTGAACCACCTAAAGGTGAGTAAACATTTTTGGGTGAACTATCCCTTTTAATGTGTCACCGAATGACTAGCTTGGCATGGAGGAATGCGTTGTGGGAGGTAATAGACTTAATAAACGGAATTGATTGTTACAAATGACTTGCACCTACTTCATTCTGAGGAAAGCCTTTGTTCATGCTCAATGTCCTGAGGACTTGCATTTTTCTTTTTCAACTCATGGGAAATTGGTGTACTTTGGGGACTGAATAAAGTCATTTGAACTATGTATCCTGCTGTCAACCTCCTTTGACGCACTTTCACAGACTAATCGTTGCATAATTCTAAGGGGAACGGCGTGTGCGTCACACCTGTTAGATCTCACCTCCAACCGTTTGTCATCCTATATGAATTTTAAAGATTAATGTGGAATCGGGTTTTTGGTCTCCCGATGAACCGTTTTCTACAGTTACCTGGCTAATGATCTTATCAAGAGCATTGGATTGCGTGTTTTCGTCACTGAATTTGGCTGGAACTGTTTAGCTCTGGCACTTTTCCTGGAGCGTCAGGTGTCTTGTTTAACCAGCATCAATTCTGAAGGCAGTAAAAACTTGCGGGCTGGATTTGTGGCTAGATCTATTTGCAACTCATTTGAGCAGCTCACTTAGAGTGAAGTTATTAAAGAGGGTAGCAAACTATCTAGTTTCATTCCAATTTAGAGGCGTGTAGTCATAGATCAGGCTGACTTTTTACCTTGATGATTTGCATGGCTAATATAGTCTCATTATCTGAACCTAAATGTGGAGACAGTGGTCCATTAGTGAGCTGTCTGAACGACAAATTAATGTCCTAAGCAATTACACCTATAAACGGCCACATATAATATCCTAAAATTACAGGGAGTGCAGAATTATTAGGCAAGTTGTATTTTTGAGCATTAATTTTATTATTTAACAACAACCATGTTCTCAATGAACCCAAAAAACTTATCAATATCAAAGCTGAATATTTTTGGAAGTAGTTTTTAGTTTTAGCTATTTTAGGAGGATATCTGTGTGTGCAGGTGACTATTACTGTGCATAATTATTAGGCAACTTAACAAAAAACAAATATATACCCATTTCAATTATTTATTTTCACCAGTGAAACCAATATAACATCTCAACATTCACAAATATACATTTCTGACATTCAAAAACAAAAAAAAAACTAATCAGTGACCAATATAGCCACCTTTCTTTGCAAGGACACTTTAAAGCCTGTCATCCATGGATTCTGTCAGTGTTTTGATCTGTTCACCATCAACATTGCGTGCAGCAGCAACCACAGCTTCTCAGACACTGTTCAGAGAGGTGTACTGTTTTCCCTCACAAATCTCACATTTGATGATGGACCACAGGTTCTCTATGGGGTTCAGATCAGGTGAACAAGGAGGCCATGTCATTAGTTTTTCTTCTTTTAGACCCTTTCTTGCCAGCCACGCTGTGGAGTACTTGGACGCTATGATGGAGCATTGTCCTGCATGAAAATCATGTTTTTTTTGAAGGATGCAGACTTCTTCCTGTACCACTGCTTGAAGAAGGTGTCGTCCAGAAACTGGCAGTAGGACTGGGAGTTGAGCTTGACTCCTTCCATAACCTGAAAAGGCCCCACAAGCCCATCTTAGATGATACCAGCCCAAACCAGTACTCCACCTCAACCTTGCTGGCGTCTGAGTCGGACTGGAGCTCTCTGCCCTTTACCGATCCAGCCACGGGCCCATCCATCTGGCCCATCAAGACTCACTCTCATTTCATCAGTCCATAAAACCTTAGAAAAATCAGTCTTGAGATATTTCTTGGCCCAGTCTTGACGGTTCAGCTTGTGTGTCTTGTTCAGTGGTGGTCGTTTTTCAGCCTACCTTACCTTGGCTATGTCTCTGAGTATTGCACACCTTGTGCTTTTGGGCACTCCAGTGATGTTGCAGCTCTGAAATATGGCAAAACTGGTGGCAAGTGACATCTTGGCAGCTGCACGCTTGACTTTTCTCAGTTCATGTGCAGTTATTTTGCGCCCTGGTTTTTCCACACGCTTCTTGCGACCCTGTTGACTATTTTGAATGAAACGCTTGATTGTTGGATGATCACGCTTCAGAAGCTTGGCAATTTTAAGAGTGCTGCATCCCTCAGCAAGATATCTCACTATTTTTGACTTTTCGGAGCTTGTCAAGTCCTTCTTTTGACCCATTTTGCCAAAGGAAAGGAAGTTGCCTAATAATTCTGCACACCTGATAAAGGGTGTTGATGTCATTACACCACACCTTCTCATTACAGAGATGCACATCACCTAATATGCTTCATTGCGAGTAGGCTTTCGAGCCTATACAGCTTGGAGTAAGACAACATGCATAAAGAGGATGCTGTGGTCAAAATACTCATTTGCCTAATAATTCTGCACTCCCTGTAATATGGACTGATGTCTGTAAAGTGAAAAAGTGCGTCAAACTCTTAAGGCTGCACTCTCAACAGCTATAAGTCCCTGTACTTCCTGTGTAGCCTGGATGGTTCATTGTGGCTAATTACTTTCAGATGTTCCTACTTGTGTTTGAGCAGGATTACGCAACGGCAGCTGTGCTGGAGATGGCTAACAATTATTTTGTTTGGATGCGTCAAGCTGAAATTCAAAGACTGATGACACAGATGGAGTCGTCTACTCAAATTCTGGACCATCTAGTATGTTTATAACCTCCACAACTGACATCATTCAACTGCTTTTGAATGTCCTCGTTACATAATGTGTTCCCCATGGTTCAGTACTTGGCCCACATTTCTTTTCCTCGCTTCTAGTCATATAATCTATCACCGTGGTCTCGGCTTTCACTATATACTGATGACATTCTGATCTCATCACTAGCTTTAAAACACCACTCCAGAACCAGCACTCTAAAACTACCAGCTCCATTATTACATCTCTCACTAGCTGTTTCCATTCAAAAATGTGAATTAAATTTATGTGCAAAACAGGAATATGGCATAAAATGTGCAAATAAAGCAGCGTTTCTGTCCAATGAGTCAAAGAGAACAAAAAAGTCACTTCCTGATTACCTGGCGCCAAATATCAAAAGCCAAAATGGAATTTTCTGCAGTAGGAGAAGCTGAGTCAATCTTTTCCTTATTTAATAAACGACTTGCGCCTCAGAAGACAAATGCTGACATGCAGTGAATGCAACACCAAAACTGAAATGGTTAAGGCATTTTAGAATGACCAAAACAACATTTCAGATTTGTTGCAATGCGATCAGGCTGCTGGTTTGTCCGTTCACGCACATTTTTATCATCACATGATCTCATAACAAAATCACAGCACTATTTTTAATGCACATACTGGAATTTGTTCGGTAAAATTGTTTCCATCATAGTTTATGCGCATCTTTTATATTGGATGAAAAGTTTATCCTACTTAGTTTTTATGTGTATTTTCAAAACTTATGCGCATCATGTCGTTTCCATCTGTTCTTGTGTTTAGTTTTGTTTTTTTTGCACATGTGCAAAATGAGAATAAAAATAGGTGGATGGAAACATAGCGAGTGGCATTCATGGTGAGCTCAGACTTCTGTAAACTCAACTGGTTTTATTAACAGTTTAGCTCACCAAACTTGATCAAATATGCCTGAATACCTAGAAAATTACAAGCAACCTTACTGGCTAAGAGTGGATCTCATATTGCAGTTTAGGCTTTGCACTTAATTTAAAGGAATAGTTCACCCAATTAACAATACTGTTATTAATTACTCCCCCATCATGTCATTCCGAACCCATCAGACCACAAATTAAGGTATTGAGGATGAAATCCTTTGAGCTTCCTTATCCTTTATAGACCACAAAGGTCCTGGCTCATTCATTCATTCATTTTCGGCATAGTCCCTTTATTAATCTGGGGTCGCCACAGTGGAATGAACCGCTAACTTTTCCAGCATATGTTTTACGCAGCAGATGCCCTTCCAGCTGGAACCCATCTCCAGGAAAGTTTCATACACACTTATTCACACACTATGGACAATTTAGCCTACCCAATTCACCTATAGCGCTTGTCTTTGGACTTGTGAGGGAAACTGGAGCACCCGGAGGAAACCCACGCAACCATGGAGAAAACATGAAAACTCCACAGAAATGCCAACTGACCCAGGCAAGGCTCGAACCAGTGACCTTCTTGCTGTGAGGGGATCGTGCTACTCACTACTCCGCCGTGGTGCAGTCTCATTCATAGTTTAGGTAAAAATCCTCAAAACAAACCGATTGTCTTCAGTTGTTCAATTGGAATATTTTCAAGCTATGATGATACTGTAAGAAAATAAGATGACGACGTCTTGAAGAAGAAAAAAAAAGTTTTATTCAAGAATAGTAGTAACAAAGTGGAGACCACATCGGATTCTTCTCAGTGTCAGTATAGTGTGTGGGCATCCAGAGTATACATCAATGTTTGCACCCTGCACTGACACTTAGGAGAAGAAACACTTGAACAAAGTTAGTAATTTTGTTTTATGAGTTCACAAAAGTGTTCTTGTAACTTCATAATATTCAGTTTGAACTACTGAAGGCGCATCTCACCCTGGAGCTCAACAATGGTTACTCACTGAAGCTGAGCCTGGTCAGTAACTAGATGGGGAGACCAGATGGAAAAACTAGGTCGCTGTTGGAAGTGGTGTTAGAGAGGCCAGCAGGAGACACTCAACCTGTAGCCTTTGTGAGACTGGATGCCCTTATTATGCAAAGGGGGACACTATACTGTCAGTGAGCGTTGTCTTTTGGACGAGACGTTAAATAGAGGTCCTGACTCTCTGTGATCATTAAAAATCCCATGGCACTTCTCATAAAGAGGTGTCCTTGCCAAATCCCTCCATTGGCCCTTACCGATCATGGCCTCCCAATCCCCATCCACCGAATTGGCTCTATTACTGTCTCTTCACTCCCCCTATAGCTGGTGAGTACACTGGTGCCGTTGTCCTGTGGCTGCCGTCACATCATCCAAGTGGATGTTGCACACTGGTGGTGGTGTGGAAAGAACCCCACCTATAGACCATTTCAATGGGGTGATGTCAGTGGCCCATGAACATTTCCTGCTTGTTATCAAACTATTCCATAACTGCAACAAGAGGCAATTCAATCATAACTTAATGTTAAAACAGCTATCATAACATTATTTATTAATATGTTTCTCTTTTTGGATACTTGGAAGCTTTAGAAATGAAAAATGTAAAACAGGAAGTACATTGGGACCATTGTTTTTGTTTACATCCCTCAAAAGGGTCTATATAACCCCAGGCTATATAAATACACATTACATTACATGAGTTATTTTGAGGAGGACTTTGGTACCTCTCTGGACTTTGAACAAGTCAGGTGAGGAAGCTCTTGTATTCATCTAAATTATCTTAATTTGTATTTTGAATATAAGCAAAGGTCTTAGGGGGTTGGCTCATCATGGGGGTGAGTAATTAATGACATTTTCATTTTTAAGTGAACCAATCCTTTAATGTTAAACTGGACTTTTATAAGAATACAATCATTCACAAAGGACCAAGACTTCATGTCATCGGGCCAATAAACCCCTCTGAATGTTCAGTTGCCTAGAGTTGCCAACAGAATGAAAGCTACAGCAGCAATTTAAGGTCCGCTGTGGCACCTGTTGTTAATCGTACTCGACAAGAACAACTGTCTGTTCTGTTGTCTTTAAACTGGTGGATTCCAGTTATTTCTTTGCTATTTCTTGTGTGGTGGTGTTAGCGTTAAATAACCAACTAAAATAATAAAGTGATTACTCATCTTTAGCTAAGAGAAGCACTAGTTGAAAATTACAGATCTGATGTGTCATTGATCGAGTGAGTGGATGAGAAACTCCACAATATGGTTCCAGTCAGAAACTAATCTCTGTTGTATCAGGTTACATCATTCAATCAAATCATTGTTGTATGTGCGTGTGTGTATATACACGTATATAGTTTTACAATCTCATTAGATGTCTGTTACACATTAGCACACTTTGGCTATAGCCGAGGGTTATACGTCCACAGGTCAGGCATCACTCACTTAATCTGATCAGATGTTTTTGTCCAGTGTAGCAGACTGAATTAATCTGTGCCAATCATTCCTGTTCCTCTGAGGGGAAGATCTCTGATAACCACCTAATTATGCTGTAATAATAGGATTTTCCAGCAATGGGACTGTTAATTGCATTAACCACATTTGTCTCAATTGCATTTCCTCAAGATTAACAAGAGTAATAATACCATTCCTCTACCAACCCTGCTGCCTCTGTGAGACAGATGTGGGTCAGGTTTAGGCTTTCTGCAAGAAGAGAACACCCCAATTAGCTGCTTTAACTGTGTTTAATTACAGCAAGTTAAAAATAAACTCCATACAGGGACATGTTTAGACACCCCTAAATCTGTATTGTGTATATTATTATTATTGTTATTATTACACTTTTCTTTAGTCTGGTTTTCATTACAGATTTTCACAAATCTTTTGTGATAGTTTATAAATAAACTCATTACCATCTTTAAAGTACAGTCATAAATAAAAGTACAAAATCTGTGGTACCTTTTTAAAGGGTACATTTTTGTTCCTAACAGGTCCTTAATGGCCCGATTCCACCGAGTGGTACAGTACGATACGGTATCTCTGTAAACCAATAGCGTTCAGCTACTCCTATAGCTCTGCCTATTGGTACTCTTTTGTCATGCTCAGTACCCTTTCTAAAGGGTACTCAAAAAGTGGTACAGTGCCGTTTGCGTTTTGGTACCATTTGACAGTGGAAATGGCCATAAAAGTGTGCTGTACTGTACCACTCAGTGGAAACGGGCCACAAAAGTACACAACACCTAAAAAGTACAAATGCGTACCTCACAGTAGGCTACATTAAAGGTACAAAAGTGTACCCTAAAGATAGGCTAATGTCTACCTGTATGGTATAAAAGTGTACCTCCTAAAAAGGATAATTGGCAAACATTTATTTCTGAGAGTGTATCATGTCGCACTGCAAATTGCAGGGTTATTTATTTATATAATATATTGTCTTAATAATTTAAGTACTATAAATATATCATTTTATTATTAATATATCTGAATTGCTAAAACTGACAAGCATGATAACCTTTTAGTTTTTTGTGATATGTGGGGGATATTTGTTACATTGAGGTTTCATTTAGGAATATTTATCAGTAGAAATGCTGAACAATTCAGGCAAGAATAACTCTACAGCTGCTGCAAGCCCCTGTCGCCCACAAAACAATCTGCTTTAAGTTGGCTAAGAGAAATATTTAGTGGTTGTTGATTTCGGGAACAGTGGAAAAAACAACATTTTCTCTGCTTGTGTAATTTGCGAGCATTCTTGTGTGGTGAGCTGTCTGGAAATCTGCTCTTGCCTCATCTGAATGACCGAGAAAGAGAAAGCGTACGTGAAAAGTGTGAATGAGAACGAATGAGCTCGGGGTCATGTGAAAGTCCCAGCAGAAGAGGAAGGAACCTCCTTTTGAGAACTAACTGCTCATCTCAATACAATAATTGAGAAGTTGCAATGGGGATCAGAAGATTGGTGAGCAGAAATGAACGATTAAAACCACAACCTCCCTCAGATGCAAAAAAATAAATAAATAAATAAATAAATGACTTAAATACTTTGATTTTAATAGTGGACACAGCTTGCACAAATTCAATAAAAAAGTATTTGACACCACGTTTTAATAAAACATGTGCAAGGTGCAGTTTTGATCAATCGTCAGTTTTGAGGCTGATAACAACCAACAGCATCATCAAACGACATCATCAAGCCCGTATAGAGGCACAGAATTTATATCTCAGTTGCAGCGGATTATTTGACAACAGAACTGCCAGAGGCGCCGATATTCAATCTTCTATAACTTCTGAAGGACTGTGAACGCCGTAAGTGCACCCCAAGTTCCAAAACGGCAGGGGTGAAAGCGTCACAAAAACAAACAACCCGCTGCTTAAAAACTTGGGCCTTCCATAATACTAATGAGAAAGGCTTTGTTCACGTGTCTGGAGCTAATGGAGTTACAGTTACCGTGGTGGCGCTCGAGCACACTCCTGACGACGACGAAGATGCGCCGAGGCGAGAATGTGAACTGTTTGTTTTTCCGTCTGAACCAAAAAGCTGTAAGATGAACGCTACAGCTTCTACGAAAAAGTGGTCCAATGAAATTACGGAGAACTGCAGTTGAAATGGGATTCATTGGTGAGTTTAGTTTCTTAATTTACTTTATCGCAAGGTCATTAAGTGCGCGCGTTCATTCATCTGTGAAAACCGCGTGGGTAATGCAGAAAATACATTTACAAAACCCTGAAGATAAGCGCGAGCCTTTATATTTACAGGTAAATATAAATATTTACATTTATATTTACTAAAACTACAGACAGAGAGTTGTGTTAATGAGTCATTTATCACTCCTGTAAAAAAGTGTGTGTATACATTATTATGGACTTAATAAGCCCACATGTATATAATCCACCATGTGCTTGAGTGTGAACGCTGAACAGCCACTTAATTGCCAGCGGTGATGACGAAAGTAAACGTACACAAAACGCTTTGTTCAATAAATCTTTTTTATTTTAACAGCACATTAGCTTATGTGTGGTCAACAACCATGAAGGTAAATGTAGATTGTAGGATGTCTAAGGAATGGTGCTTGCCAACAAGGAGGTGAGATTATGATATGGCAACACATTCACTAATCTGTTCTTTCTGAACTATTCATAAGAAATATTGCTATTAATACTTTTCAACGGCATATACTGATCTGACTGACCAAAAAGAAAAGCACTGTTACAAAGCTGACCAAGAAGCTCCGAACTCCACACGGTGGGGTTAAACAGGAACACTTCTGAGGGGACTTTGGTTTTGTACCTTTGTAAAACCTGGGTCTACATCCTGTAACAATACCAACAGAATCAAACCGATAACCAAACTTATTACAGAATAGCTCACCTAAAACTGAACATTCCGTCTTCATTAGCTCTCCCTCATCATGTTGACCCAAATCTCTACGCGTTCTTCGAAGAAACATTTTATGGCATCAAAACAGATGCAAAAGTCCCATAAAGGTATTATTGAAACGACACGAGGATGAGCAGATGATGGCAGAATGTTCAGTTTTGGGTGAGCTATTTCTTGAAGATCTTAACTTAAAAGAACGAAGAAAAAGGCACACGGAACACTATCACATTAAATACAAAATTGGTTGCATTTTGAAAGCACTTTAAAATGTTCTAACCCCTACTTTATACAAAACAATCACTACCTCGCACTCTCTCTGTGTCCTTCTTTGAGAGAGCGCTGGCTCGCGGGGAGCACGTTATTGGAAAGAGATGAATTTGTGTCACTTACTTGTGGAAACTAGCAGAGCAGGTTCACCTCACCTATCTGCTGTCTCCTCGGCTACATTTCCTTTAGCGTCCTTGTCAAAGTGCTCCAGTATCTTATCTGCATTAATATGTGTTCTGTTACAAAGCCCCCAAATTTTGCGATCATTTTGTGGTTACGATCGTTCTCTGTTAAGTTTCTGAAATCTGAGTTTAGTCACAGACTCGTCATTTCAAGTAGAACAGATTTACTAAGTGCTTCTGACCAAAACAACCTTTTGTTTTGTTTGTCCTAAATTCAATGAATTTGCCGAACAATCCAGTGTCTTGTGACTAAACGTGAATGCTGATGTTTTCTTTAATGCAAAGGGGAAAATCCCAGCAAAATAATTAGAATTAAATTCCCTAAATCATTTAAACGCATGCCTACGTCACCCATGGATGTGATGATGTCTCCTGACATACAAACAGCTCCTCGTTAGTTATCACCATGTAAAGAACTCTCTTTCCTTCAAAGTGTGCCAATTTGTGTGCCGATTCACAGGAACTGTGATATTAGCAAGCAAAATAACACTGTTGTGGTTCGAGGAGAACTAATTGTTATTCTTAGGGCTTTTAGGATGAGTGTGAGAAGGAAATCCAGTGGGAAATAAAAAAAAATCTAAATCACAGCTTCATCCGCAAGTGTCTGTGGATTTGGACTTGAGCCGTGCAGAGGAAACATCAGTTGATAGCAGTTTTGGGTGGTGTTGTGGTTCCTACTTATGGCTTGTTTTTTTTTTTTTTTCTCAGTTCCAGATGAATCAGTATATTGCTTCTCTATTGCCATGTGTTTTAACTAACATTGCACTAACAGAGTGCACACGACTAAAGTCAGATGCTTTTGAGTGCTTTTGTTCAGTACAAAACATATCAATGTTTAATTGTGCTGTCGAGCAGGCTCTGTAATGCAGATCTAGGCTGTCTTTGTGCTACATATGGCGCGTAGCGAGCAGCTCCTATCCTGCGGTCGGCTCCGAGGCGAGAGGAGGTGAGCCGCCAACGTGGCTGGCCCGATCGCCACACCATCCGGCACTCTATTGTGAAAGAGCAGCAGGTGGGACCACTGGAGAACGAGGAGGGAGGTAGGAAGGAGTTTCGTCGAAGTATAAAGATTACAAGCTCACGTTCGCCTTAACCTAATCGTCCTCTCAAAACTCAATCCATCCCTGTGACGTCATCCGTCAGTTCTTCCCGTAGTGAGTCAGGTATCAAGGTAATACTGGTTATTTGAGTTTCGCTTAGTTCACCAGCACGAAACCATGCTGAGGGTCCACCGTCTCCATCATTTCACTGTCCAGAAATGGGTCACCCAACGGCAGGCCTTCATAGCCAGCAGCACCAACCTCTGCTGGTGGAGGCAGCTGCACAGGATCAAGAGGGTAGTCGTATTGCTCCGGGTACAGTGCTTCACCTGAAGGCGAGTGGCTTGGGTCGCAGGGTGGGTAGGTGTAGTTGAGGGGTTCAGGCTGTTGGAGCTGCAACTGAGCAGGGAAGCTTTGTGGTAGAGGTTGCAGCTGAGAGTAATGGCCCGGGTAGGTTTCATATGTTAGGGCTTCTGGGTTGGGCTCCATTAGGGGGCCAAGTGGCTGTGCGTGTGCAAACGGAGGTGGGCTCTGCGGCTGCTGATGTGCTGGTGCTAGTGAACCCTGCAGCTGAGGTGGGGCTCCGGAGTCCTGATGGCCCATGGTTGCACAGGGAGCGAAAGGGTCCTCCACAATGTGCATCTGGTTGAAGTAGGCCTGCATTTGGGTTTGTTTCTGCAGATACAAACGTTTCTGTTGCAGCCTGCGGATCAAACAGAAGGGGTTTAATAGATGGATCGCCGGTTTCACATCAAGATAAAGTAAAGTGTAGCACCTGTGTTCCTGCAGCTGCTGCTCCAGACTGCGAGGAGTTTCTTTGCAGAACATCTTGCAACTGCTGGGGCTGTTGGCCATCAGTGTGGCTTGCTGCAAAGAGATGCAGAGCTTCAGGGATTGCGAAATACAGAGCTGTAGCAATCGTTTATCATTGCCATGAATGTCTTGAGAAATACGGCAGTGAACTTTTGGCTATTTGTTCATTTTATTAATAAAGACAGCAGACACATAACATTCAATTAAGAGGGTGAAGCAAAAAAACAAAAAACAATATGATTAGAAACTCTGCTACTAACAAAGTTCCAACAGAAGAGAAGGTATTAAAAAATCCCTATGCTACACACACACTATAGCTGCTTCCCAAATGGCACACTATGCACTTATGCACTATGAACTTACACACTCAACAGCACAGTATATGCATTTAGCGTCGTCCCAAATGGTACACTTATGGGGTTTTTTACTAAACGGAAATTCAAACCGTTTCCCAGATGACGTTTGACAGTCAGTATCAGTATAACTGCATTCACCATCAGGAGGTGGTGTAATCACTTTCAAAGGTGAATTTTGCTTTCACAATGCAAAATAAATGAAAGTTATCCAACATGTGCGCCCGATAGCTCCATCCATTCCACTACATGAGCAAAGCTGCGAGAAGAGTGCGTGAAATGTCTATCATCCCACACTACATTTTACCGGTTGATTAAGTGCGTCATCCGTGTATTTAAAGTGCACTCATTATTTGTAGAGTTTTCAGTGTAAATACACTACTTGCACTATTTATACTACAAAACGGCGTAGAATAGTGCACACAAATGAATGCTAAATTTCTCAGGATACATCTAAGCGTAATTTTTAGTTAAAGTGTCATTTTTGTTGTCTGACGTTCATATACTTCTTTACTTCAAATGAACTTTGTAATGTTTCGATTTACACAGTAGCTGGTTGGTTTGGTTCATGGCTTTAATTGCTTTAACTTTCCATTGCCAGAAATGAATGGGAAAAATACCTCTGTAGCCAAAAATAGAACAACACTTATGAACTCAATTGTGTAGCTGCCAACATGTTGCCATGTGGTTGCTAGGGTTTACTGGGTCGTTATCATGATGTTATTTGGTTTCTAGAGGGAAAGATCATAATTCTGGCCAGTAGTAATTGAAATACTTGTCTTTATTTGTTATTACAAAAGTTACTATTATAGGCCATGCACCGTCAGATATTGTCTTTAAAGTGCACACGCATCTCAGATGAGCTTAAGTCAATGTTAGCTGCAGGATGTGCATCACCTGCATTCTGTGGGAGAGGTACTGCGGCTCTAGACTCTGTCTCCTTGATAATAGAGCGGGGTAAGTTCCACCTGAGCACAGAGCAATGTCATGCTGGTGACCTCTTTCCTCCTGTACAAACCACACACACAGAGAAATCATGTCAGCGCCTCGCTAGGCGGCCACATCAGTGGCTGGGCACTCAAATGCATGAATTCATTACTCAGTTATGAAAAGACTGAATAGCTGTTCGCTGACCCAGAGGGGATTCTGGGAAAAAACATGCCAGTCTGCTCCAGTAGCTAATCCTCACAATGACAAATGCTTCTAATGGAAGATCATTTTCACAATATTAGCATAGAAAAATGAACATAATTTAGAGTGCTTTTCTTTTCTCGGACTTCATCTGCACACTGGCGCCTGCTTGTGCTGTGCGTCTACCAGTTATTCCCATCCACATTTACTCATTGAATCATACTGAAAGTCTTTGGAGAGCTTGCACTGGAGCAATGGGCAGCAGTCACCGGTCTGTTACTCAACAATGGCCACATTCAGGGGGCTTACCGGATGGACAGTAAACAACTGACAATTGGCTGCTTCTTCTCCAGTCATTACATAAGTGAGGCTGTCTGTGTGTCAGTAGGGAGGTTAGAAGGGTAAAAGAGTTCAGCAAAGGGCATTCAGGCACTTTTTAACCCAAGTAACTTGCCAGATGATTAATAAAAAAAAAGTTTAAAGTGAAATTTAAAACCTCCGATAAACTAAATTTCTCATGTTGGTTATTTAATTTTTATAAATCATGTTGATAATTTCCCTTTAAAAAATACAACTGCGTGTTAATTCAGTGCTATATGATTTTGCATCATCTCATGCCATGAGTGGTGTGTTAAATTTGTAATTGTTACAGTATTCTTGTCCATATGTGAATGCACAGTGTTTCTGATGACCAATAAACGGTAGGAAATCACCAATTGGTAGGAATAACACTAAATCAAAGACCAGCTATATAAATCAAAGGTCTTATCTATTACCATACTCAGCCAATCAGAATGCAGACAACATGAGAGTTAAGCCCAACAGACTATCAGTAAGATAGCAACAATAGTTCCTTTTACTTTTTTAGCTTTAATTTAAAATATCTATCTATATATCCAATATCCATATATCTAAATATCCATGTTTAAATATCAAGTAACCATAAATGATTACCCTCAATTATTTTAATGTCACAAGATCTTTATTTAGAAAAAAACCCTCAGCTTTAATAGAGTACATTTCACAGTGCAAACCTTTAATGAACTAAAATAAATAAATGAATAAAATGTAAGTTAAAGATGAAATTTTTGTTCAATAATCGCAATTAAGGTATTTAGTTAATCAAGGTTTTATTTTTAAGCTCCAGCCCTAACATACAGAGCTTTAAGTATTTCATGAGGGGGAAAAAATGGAGGTCGTGAAGTTCTTGGAAAACCGGTTCACCTAAACCTGATGATGATGCAACCATTACATCAGTATCCCAGCATTAAGGCGCTCATCCATGACTCACTGTTCATGAATGCACCGAATTGTATAGAGCAAAGCATCAAGCTCCATTATTGTGCACAGGTCAAGCATTAACTCAACACCCATAACTATTTCAACTGTGACCATTTTTAACAGAAGCACATTTTTAACACTACCACACACATAATTTTGTATGTTTAATTAACATAATAAAACAATATTGGCAAATGGTTACATTTACACATTTAACAGACACTTTCCTCTTCCCTTGGCACATACGGAAGAGAGGAATTGTGTTCTACAGGTAGTTTCTCAAGCCCTCTCACCTGTGCGGAGCACACTCAGAATTGCACAATGTTTTCCAAGTAATGTTTTCCAGAAGTATGGAGTGTTTTTAGAGGGTGTCTGGTGCATAGGGAGAGAACAGGTGGTTTGTCAGGCCCACTCACCTGCATGAAGCACACTATCAATTAAAAGATTTGTTTTCCAAAAACATGAATTGTTGATAAAAGCATTAATCGCTTTTGAAGGAAGAATGTAGTTGTTTAAATAGTTTTATAAACAGTGTTACTATATTTATCTCGTAAAAATCTTTTACATTTAAATATTTTGGCTGTAAAATTATTCCTTAATGCCCTGAACGTAACTGACACAGTGGCAATTGGCAGTCTTCTGATTATTGCTGTGATTTCTGAGAGTGAGTGAATGTATTTGTCAGTTGGTGACTTGGTACATCATAACATCACAATATTGTGTTATTAAAGTGCTCTGTATAATGTCCTGTAAAAACAGTTAATCTCCTATTTACATAAGAGGATTTGCACATGTGCAGAAGCCAGTACTGAACAAATCTCCAGGATTTTTGAGCAGTAAATGTATATGCCTCTGATTGGCCATTATATTAAAATAAATGTATGAACAGTACATTAACAGCACATTTTTATGTTTGGGAAAACTAACTAATGTACACACTCATTGTCTTTAAGTTTATAAAAAAAAAAAAAAAAACTGTTACAAGCTTTTTTAAATACACCATTTCTGCTACCTGATTGTAACATATACTACAAATCAAATGACAGGTTAAGCCAAATCTGTGTTTTCTAGTGTTCTCCTGGTGGACTGACCTGTAGTGCAGGGTCCAGTAAGCCATGTGGATGGGCCTGAGGGCTTAGCAGCCCTAGAGATGGGGTTTCTCCAGAGCCCATCTGCCCGTACACCTTATTTAGCTCCAGGATACCTTTGGTACGTGCCAGATTCTGTAGGTGCTGTCTAAAGGCCACCAAGCCTACACAGAGAGAGGAATAAGATAATGAATAATAGCAGTGTTATTTCCGAATGATTTAGAGATCATCAGATGATGTTCTGCCCTCAGTGTCTACATCCACGAGTGGTCATGTATTTTCAGATGGGAGTGTCATAACAGAGGAAGTGACTCTCGTTCCCTGAAGCCCACATCACCTCTGACTGCTCCAGTGTGCCACTACCACGTGACCTCACTTAACACGGCTAATCAGTTTTTTTCAGGACAAGATATGTCCAGGCCGGGCTGCAAATGCTTTATTCATCGCTCAAGTGCACATTAAAATGCTGTTTAGTGGCTCTTGACTCCTCTGCTGCTGAACGGAAGAGGTTAGATGGGTTGATTCTCAGGTTATTTTAGGGCTTCAAGTGATTAAGGGTAATTATTCAGGCCACAGGATGAGAGAACTCAATAGGACCGACTTGGCCTAATCTTCAAAGCATTCTCTGATTCACTCAATGAATCATCTGACAGGGGGTGGCGCATTTAGAGGAGGAAAACAAGAGAGAAACAGGGAGGGAGGGAAAGGGTGTGAAAATAATAATAATAAGTGTGAGAAAATGAGAAGGAAGAGCAATGAAATGTATTAATTTAAAAAAAAATTATATCTTATGAACGTACTGTATAACAGTGCAAATGTCCAAATAACTGGATCACCGGTGAGCATGCAATATTTTACACTTTAAAAAAAAAAAACGTTACAAAATGTCAAATAATTTATTATTCTAATTTTAAACTATTTTTAAAAAGGAAATAATATTACCATTGTCACATGATTCTTCAGGAATCATAATCATTCTAAGATGCTGATTTGGTGCTGAAGAAACATTTCTTCTGATTGTCAATTAGAAGTAAATATTTTAGAACAAAACATAAGTTTTTTTTATTATTAATTATTTTTTTTAATTAAAGTCTGCAATTTAAATCACACATGAGTTGGAAGTTGTTACAGACTTTTATTTAATTATGACCATGTATTTCCAACTTGATTGGAATATTAAGGGGGTAGGGTTTTATTTTTTCACATATCTCACCCCAGGGCCATCAAACTCAAGTCATCAAAGATGGACTACCATTCCAGAGCAGAAGCAAATGTTACGTTTTAATTAAAAACTGTTAACTTTCTGTGCACAGATTAATTGTTCACCTCTCAAGACTAACAATGCACTAGCAAAATGTTGTAAATTTTGATCCCATCCAACTTTTGAACATTAGTGAATATAATCTCACTCAGGGCTGCACAATATGTTGTTCCTGCATCAACACTGCAAATGTCAAATATTCACAACCTGAATACTATGAATAAAAAAAAAACTATGAACTGTTTATTTCATGTGTATCTTTGTTCTATTGCAGTTGTCCATACTTGTAATAAAAACATTTTAAAATATAGTTTATTTTCTTTTAATATCGCAGTACACCTCACAGAAACGCTGTATATTGAAATGTCAGTTTTTTACAAAATGGTATGTCCCTCACCTTGTGTGAGTGATGTGTCTGAAGCCCTGCGGCCCTCTCTGAAGCTGATGGGAGAGCGGTTGTGCGCCTCTCTCCTCTGAGTGCTCAGTGCCTGCATGGTGGGGTTTGCAGGCCGAGCGCTGATGAACGGTGGTGTCAAGCGGGTGACTGGTGTGTTGGCCAGGACCACCTCATTAAGAGAGGGCCCGTCTTCAAGCAGACTGAGGTCACTGTGCATGGACCCCATATCATACTCTGAATCCACGCTACCCAGAGAGGGGTTATGACCCATGCTGAACAGTTTACCTGGGTAAAGAACAGGATGACATGCTTTATAAAGCACTGTTGAATTGTTGCATTAACATTGGGAGCACTAGTTTGCCAATAAGCCACACCAACCTCCACTTGTCATGATTCCTGGCTGGTTGGTGACCTCAGATAGTGTGTGTCTGCGCTGACCAAAGCGGGCTGTCTGGTAGGCGTTGAAGACGTGGATATGATCATCCTCTGTGTCTGGCTCCTCTGTTTCGATACCCTCATCTATAGATGTCTCCATCATATTGCTGGGGGATGAAGCGCTAGATTTGCGAACGGCCACAGGGGGCAGGGGGTCTAGCATGCAGCCGTTGATCTGCAAAACAATGTAAAGGTCACTAAATATAATATTTTCTGACTCGTGAAAAGAATTTGAATGACGTAGGCCTTGATCCCCACCCATCTAAAGGAAAGCTTCCTAGTAGATTAGAAATGATAAAAAAAGTAAAAAGTATAAAGACTGAATAAAGATTCCACCTGCTGCAAGTAATGAAATGGTTGCTCAGTCCCAACTGTAAGAAAGTCACAAATTAAAGATTGGAATCTTGAAGTATGATCTCATATTGGGAGATCAAATATGTCAGTTACCTGGAAGCTATCAAATTTGGATAAGGTCAATATATTTTTAATATTAGCGAAAATAGTCACAAACATGATGTATATTATGAACATCATCACAATTTTGAGAAATATCACATCACATTTATGAGAACTAAAGTTGCAATTGTGAGGCAGAAAGTGACAATTTTAATAAAGCCATTTCAAGTTGCATCGTAAGAAAGTCACAATTGAGAATTATAAATGTGCATTTTTAGATACTCCTTTTAAATGAAAATTTATAAAACCACTATTTTGAGATACTAAGTCATGATTATGTTTGGTAAAACTTTGCATGTGCGCCACGGTGGCGTTGTGAGTAGCACGTTCGCCTCACAGCAAGAAGGTCGCTGGTTCGAGCCTCGGCTGGGTCAATTGGCATTTTTGCGTGGAGTTTGCATGTTCTCCCCGTGGTTGCGTGGGTTTCCTCCGGGTGCTCCGGTTTCCCCCACAAGTCAAAAATTAATTGGGTAAGGCTAAATTGTCCGTAGTGTATGTGTGTGAATGAGTGTGTACGGATGTTTCCCAGAGATGGGTTGCAGCTGGTAGGGCATCCGCTGCGTAAAAAAATGCTGGATAAGTTGGCGGTTCATTCCGCTGTGGCGACCCCGGATTAATAAAGGGACTAAGCTGACAAGAAAATGAATGAATGAATGAAAACTTTCCATGTGGCAAATATGAAGATGCAATTTTAAAAAATGAAATAAAAAAAGGAAAAAATAAATACAATTGTATATATGTATATATTTGTGTAAAAATTGAAAATCTGGAAAAATTGTGATATAAAGAGAAGTCATCATTTGACAAGGTAGCGTCAAAACTGGGAACTTTAAATGTACAATTTGTATATAAATTTGCATTTCCAAGAAATAAAGATGCATATGCGAATAAGTGGTAATTTCTAAAAAAGTTGTCACATTATAGGATGATGCAAAATTTAAAATGAGCTGTAACAATGATCATTTCAAAGTCACAATTAATATGTTCAACTGAATTAGAGTTGCAGTGTGTATTCAATTCCTATATTCACTTCAAAGTGATTCAGGAGGTGACAACCTTTCAGGATGTTTCTTTTACTTTGGATGAACTCTTATTCACACTGGTGTTGTAGATAAGACATTTCACCAACAAGCCTCCCAGCACTGCATTTCTTAAGAACGGGTTCTAATCTCCCATCAGCCCTCATAAGTCACCCCACAGACCTGAGGCGCATTTCCACTCAGTCAGCACCACACACACACACACACACACAAAACTTTACGTGCTTCACGATGACAGACCGAACTTCATGAACACATTCCCTAATGATTTGGGGATTGAGCAAGAGTAAACAAAAGCTCTGCAGTCTCTCCCTTTTCGCCTCTTTTTATTGCTCCCTCTCTTTCACTCTTGCTTTTCGCTCAAACGAATGAGTGAGCTGGAGAAGAGGGGGTGGAAGTCTGGAATGCAGGGACAGGAAGTGTGTTTTGGCTGAGAGGGCCGTCAGAGCCTCATGCAGACCGAGTACACTGAGACATGCCATCATACACACACACACACTGAACCGACATGGATCATCTGGATGAGTTGAGTTTCCTGCAGCCTGCTGGGCCAGGAATTCTGTTAGCCCAACACACAGTTTAAGAACAGCAACACATCCTTCTCTTCTTTCTTTCCCTTTTTTGTAATTTAGCCCAATATTGTACCCGGCTCTTTTGCTATTGACACACAAACGGTGTGATTATACAGGCTATACAGAGTGAATTATGTAATCCCAGCCATCCCGCCCCAGCAGGGGTTGTGCCATACTCTCTGAGATCATGCTTCAGATTTTATGAGCTTGAACTAGAAATTGTGTCGCAATTACCCCTGTTATCTTAAAGGGCAAGTGTGTCAATTTTTCAGTGCTAAAGGGTTTAATTCTATTGTCTTAATAGGCATAAATATGCCATTTGTTGGTTAATTTCTGCAAAAAGTGAAAACATTGTTTTTGGTTGTTTCATATAATTGCTTGACCAGTCAGACAACATCAATACTGGCTCAACCAATGATGTAATAGACTAAGCATGTGCCATCAGTTTTTCAGCCATTTACACTGTTTGGGAAACTTGTGTGAAAACAGACATTATTTTGTGCATTTTTGTGCACACTGTAAAAAAAAAGTGACTAACACGTCCTCTTAACGTGCAGTTTGGTGTTTGTTAATGTTATCAAGTACTGCCGTCCACCCTCTAATAAAACAGCCCTTTTTTAGAATTAAATGAACTAAAATGCAAGTGAAACCATAAAACTTTAATTAATCGACATAAATTTAACATGTTAAATTAAATAAAATATATTACATTCACAAAAAATAAAAATCAAATGAACAATTTCAGCATATTTCAATGAAAAAAAAACACCTGAAACTAAAGAGACAGGGATTTTACTATACAATTTAACGTAAAAATGCAAAAATAAGATGTTATAATATGCTTTTTTGGCTTGTTAAGTTATTCAATTCTATTTAATCTTCATAGGTGTAAATACACTATTTGTAGGTTGATTTCCCCTAAAAGTGTAAACAGTGACTATGTTTGCATGCACATCAGTTATCTAAATATTTGCCTTAATCTGAATAAGACAATAATATGATTAAGGTGTTTACATGAGCAGCTTTTTAAATATTCCTTTTCCGTTTTACATGTTTTAGCACATAATACGATTAACGTTATTGCATCACCACACTATCCACATTTCCTCTGGAGCTTCATTTTGTCGATTTTTAACTGCAGTTTGGCACTTTCACTTTCATTCAGGAACATTTCATGCATGTCCCCATGACAAACGAGATATTTGATGCAAGTATGAACTGCTGGACGAGCATTTCATGATGCAGTTGTCTGTGGTCGTACACTGACTGGTCGGTGGAGAGAATAGAGTCAAACAACCGTGTGTGTATAGACTATTCTATCGCAAATTGTGGCGAAAATGCTACACGACGGTAATAGTTTGGTGTTTACATTAGTACAAATTAGTAAGGTGTTTACATGTCTGCACTGCACTTCAATAATGCAACTAAAATCTGCATACTCCACATGTCTTAATCCGATTTCTGTGTAGTTAGATTATGACCTTAATCGAATTAAATGAATCAAAAATCGCCGTTTACGTGGTAGACTCTTAATCAGAGTATTGTCTTAATCTAATTAAATTGGATTATTGGTGTCTATGCAAACACACTCTCTGTCTCTGGTGCTGAACATCTCAGCCAATCAGACAACGGGAATACTGGTGTAAAAAAATGAAAAAAGTAAAAACAGAAAATATTATAATAAAATATAATTAAAAACTTTAACACATCCCTATTTTGGGGGCATTAAATCTCTCACTTAAATATTAGTAATTACATTTCAAAGTTTTGCATCATTTACTTCCTCCCCTGAACTATGCATTGAAGAAACAATGTACATGATTCCTCTCACTGTACAGCCCTAACATCCGTGTACACATACACCACTAACAGCACCAATATGTCATTTACAATAATAGGAATTTGCACATTGTTCTTTGCACGCATTGTTCAAAAGAGGAATTAACTTGTGCAATGTTCAGTATGAACGCCATGAAGGCTCACTAACTCCACATTTCCGAAGATGGTAAAATAGCAGCACACACAAAGCCAGCCAGTCTGTGGTGTGCATATCTTTGAGAGGGAGAAGAAAGAAGGGAACGACTAAGCTGTAGCGAATGGACAGCTGTCACGTCCAATGTGTGTCACTGCAGTCTGACCTGCTTATGTAAGCCAAACAGCTGTGAACGAGCTCAAGGGGAAAACGCTCTCTCGCCTCACCGTCACATAAACTTCACTACAGCTACTAAAAACCGTCAGAGTCAACAGCGTCTTCCTCAGAGAGACAGACAGACAGACTGATAATATGAAAACTGGAGTGAGTGAAGGAGAGCTGTGCTGTTATTCCTGTTCTGTATGCCAAGCTGGCAGGCGATCTGGCCGTCTGTCAGGATGGTTGTGAACAAAAGGCTCCTCGGGGAGCAGGCGTGATGAGGAGGCCTGAGCAAACAGCCAGACCCACTGCATGACCTTGGAACGACTCAAGTTGCTTAATACCAATGTAGGGAAGGAGTGTAAGAGCACTCGGCGGGCAGCAGAAGTCAGACTCTGGAACAACAACTGTTTGTTTCAGCCTTTTGACAACCCTGCAGCTCGCAGTACAGCAGTGAGGAAGGGGATTTAGTGAAAATGGAATGAAAAATCCACAAAACATCTGTCATCTGTTCTAAAAAGAGATTAAAATTATTTGTATTTAATCAATTATGTATTTAAGTATCGATTTAAAAAAAACTTCTCATGTACTGTACAGTTGAAGTCAAAATTATTAGACCTACTCTGAATCTTTTCAAATATTTCCCAAATAATGTTTAACAGAGCAAGGAATTTTTCCACAGTATTTCCTATAATGTTTTTCTTCTAGAGAAAGTCTTATTTGTTTTATTTCAGCTAGAATAAAGCAGTTTTGTATTTTTTTAAACCTTATAAACGTCAATGTTGTTAGCCCCCCTTAAACATTTTTTTAAAATTGTCTACAGAGCAAACCATCTTAATACAGTGATTTGCCTAATTAACCTACTTAAGCCTTTATATTTCACTTGAAGCTGAATGCTAGTACCTTAAAAAAACCTGTAGTAAAATATTGCTGTCATCATGGCAAAGATATAAGAAATTCGTTATTAAAACTATTTTGTTAAGAAAAAAAGTTCAAATCCGTTAAACAGAATATGGGGAAAACATAATAATAATTCTGACTTCAACATTTTATTTAGACATTATTTAAATTATTACCTGATAATTACCTTTTCAAATAATCTTGTTTTTAAACACTTAATCTTATTATTCATTTAAAATATCTTCCTGATAATTAATTTTATCCAATGTACATTATTTTAGTAAACTTATAAAACCTAAATGTATAAATACCCACAAATAATAAACATATTAAACACTTGTTTATAAAAAAAAAACAAACAGGAAAATATAAAGGGAAAAAACACCCCTTAAAAACAATATAACTATATAACCTCATGTATTTTACTAATTTACAAATGAAAAATATTGCTCCTAATCTTAAACAATTAAACCTTTTTGAAGCTACAGTGAAATGTGATAACAGTCACACAGAGAAACACAAGTGTCAGTTCACTACAATCAATTTGTCACTCACTTTGGGAGTCCCGACCTCCTCCTCCTCCATGAGGCTGTGCTCAGCAGCGCAGGAGGACTGTGGGAAAGTGAAGGAGTCTGCAGAGGCTTGAGGCACAGCAGGAGGCCGCATGTGACGCAAGTTCTGAGGCAGGAGGCTCACCTGAGGAGCGGCGCTGCTCGCCTGCAGCCCACAGACAGAGAGAGACCCAAACAGTCAACATCACACTTACACTACTGTTAACATTTTCATTAAGCCTAATTGAATTGAAAGAGTGCACGTACCTTGACGAGGGTCTGCTCTGCGATTGTACTGGGGCGTCTCTGGCGAGCGTCGAGTCGGGGCTCCACTGGGAAGCTGCAGCGGTGGGCCTTCAGCCTCTCAACCAACAAGTAGTAGATAGCAGCAAAGTGATTGTAACTCTTATTCTGAAGAGACTGGAGAAACGATTGAAAAAATGGCTGTTTAATCAAGCTTGAATGAAAGAACGTAAGCTTGTTTTTTTTAAATGTCTGTAATCTGGTCACCTCCACAGTCTTGTGCTGGTCAATGCCCAGGCTGTGCATCAGCCTGAGCACCTGTTCGCTGTATTCGCCCACTGCAGCCTCTCCCTCTGTGGTCTGCTGGTACAACATCGGCCGCTGCACAGGCACCTCCATCACCATCCACTTGTGCTCCTTTATTTGTCCTATAGACAGACGCTTGGAGGGGTCTAACACCAGCATCCGCCTGATTAGATGCTCACAGTCTGTGAATAAAAGAAAAACATTTCAACAATCATGTATTCCTAAAAAAAGCAAACACCATTAAACAACAAATTAAACAACAGTTTTCAACCTTGGTAATAATAAGAAATGTTTACTGAGTAACAAATCCACATCATATCTAAATGATCATGTGATGCTGAAGACATTAAGAAAATCAAGAAAACTCTTGTATTACGACACTAGAGTTTCATTATGATTCTGAACAAATAAATGCAACTTTGGTCAGCAGAAGAGATTATTATTATTATGATTTTTAGTAAAACATTAAAACATCTTCTATGAACACTAAACTTTTTAAAACCACAATGTAGTAAATAAAAAAACAACAACGTTTTATTAACTCTATATTACACTTTTATCAACTAAATGAAAATGAAAAGGTGGCAAGACCAAAAGCTCCAAAAGTATCAAATTTATTTACTTAAAAACAGCTCACAGCAGTCTGCTTATACAACAATAAGTATATTTCATTCGTATATGTATTTTTTTGTTTGACTAAACACCCAGTTGAGACTGATTAATTATTTTTGATGCTTTTATTACCTATCAATACTGAACCAGAGAGAATGTATTTAAGCTTTATTTGTCTCTAATTTCTGAAATTTATCCCACAGATAAATAATTTTAAGTTAAAATAAAACTTGTTTTTATATAATTTAGTTGTATTTAAGTCACAAACTAATTTCGAGAGGAGCACGTGATATGATTAATCGTGGCTAGTCTCTCATCTGTAATCATTAGTAAACCAATCAGATTATTCCAAACCTACTATAAATAGCCCGTCTAGCCTTACTCCCTTATCTTCGGAAGAATCCCCCATCTCCCCCTTTCCTCCTTTACCAGCTATCAAGAACTACCTGATCGCGTACCCCCTTACATGCTCGCTGACCAGGTGGGAGCCCTGGGCTTAATTATCTTCGAGCTCAGGGTTCTCTCCTGGGAAAGCATGCCAAGCCTGCTATTCTTATGAAGCAATATCTAAGTATGAACTCATGAATTGTAATCTTCACATTTATCTTAATTGTAAAATGTAACAATATTACAGCTTTTATATATTTTTGACTTCCAAAAATATAATGCGTTCAGCTGTTTGGCACAAATATAAAACTGAAGAAAGCAACCTTTGAGCTGGTTTATGAATATTGCTGTGGCTATACAAATGATCATTAAAGCAACTTAACTCATCATCAAAAACATTTATCTTTAGCATTGTATTAGCATAACAGCATTTTTAGCATACATTTTTACTGACTTCATGCAAAAAATTTTCCACCTTAATTCATCACTGGCACCAGGTTTGCCATAAAGTGGTTTCACAATGCGTCTTCGTAAACCCAATCAGCGTACAGTTAACTTGTCAGAAGATCAGTTTCTCCTGATAACAATTAGCAGTGAATTTTTATTTGTGTTATTATATCAGTGTAGCATTATCATGAAGTACGAGCAGTGTGAATGTTCATCTCAGCGGTACAGAGAGAACAGCAGCTCTGTAAAATCTCAGCCTGAAAGGGTCACAGTGTGTTTGCTTCACAGTAAACACTGCTGCATTTGAGACGTAAGTGGCGACAGCATGTACCGTCCACTGCCTGGGACAAGATTTGTGGAACAGCCTCTGCAGAAAACAGCGCACCATCAGTCCAACACAAACCCAGAACACATTATCATCCAAGAATGTACAAGGTCTGTTGTCGCTCTCTCTCTCTGCCCTTGCCTATTGACTACGTCTGACTCGGCTGGATGAAGACTGTTGACGTCACTGAGCTGATGGCGACGTGGGTGTTCTTATTGCTCCTTCACATCTCGCTGCTGATCATTTTTGGAGAGAACGATCTTGTTTTTCCCTCATCCAATTAATGTGCTGCATTTAGGGTTCCTAAAGAGCCTCGAGACATTAGAGCAAAGAGAGGGAGTCCCACAGCTACAGTAATGCTCCTGTGCTGGATCACAGTTGGATATCCTGCTGCTGGAAACATCCTCCTCCTGGGGGCTCCTTCACTTCAGCAGGGGAAATGTTTACATATTCATGAAGATCATATGCAGAAAAACTGCTGTGAGGACCACTTTGTGAAGGCTCTTTCTTGATTTTAGGACAAAGGAGTTCTTCAGATGCAAACTGATCATCTTGGTGTTTTACTGAGATGAAGGGTTAGTTCATCTAAACATATATAGTAAATATTTTCTCTGGGTACTGACCCCTCATGTCAATTCAAATCTCTCACTTTAAGGTGGAACAGTAAAAGTATATAATTTTGGGTCCAACTGGCTTCTACTGATTGAAAGAAAAAATCTAAATATTGCACTAAATATCTACATAAATGTGTGTATACAGATTTTGAAACAACATTGCATGAGTTTTAAAATGTTCAGGTGAACCATCCCATTAAGCCCAGAGCAATAATTTAATTTAAAGTTTCTAAAACACAGTCTCAGAAACATTGTAAATGACTTATGTATGTTTTGAATCATGAAACATGACCCCAACATCTTAGAGCTTTGAATTGTATGCAGCTGCTCTAGAATCTGGTTTCCTCTTGGAGTTCATTGATCCTGACTGTTCAAAGCAGCTAAACACAATTTCCATCATGATTTATATTTAGGATGACGTTTCAGTGTTGGTATGGAGTGCTTTATTTCTTCCTGAACATATATATTGCATCACCAAAAATGATTGAGGTCATGTCCACGTGTTGTGTGATAAGCCTAGCCTTACTTTTTGAAATTAGAATGAATTCCTAAATCTACACCAGAATTAGTTAAGTTATAGTTAACCATAATAAAACAAGGAAAATTCATTGATGTAAAAAAAAAAAAAAAAAAAGAGGAAATACACAAATGAATTCTCGGAAATATAAAGGCATAAAAAGCAGAATAAAACAATTCTAAATAGCCTATTATTAAAAACTGCAACTCTATGAAAATAATACTAAATCACAGCACAAAGAAAACCTTTTCTAAACTCAATAATTAGTTGGACATCTGCTTAAATTTCTCTTAAAAAGTTGTCGAAACAAGAAATTTGTCATATCATTTACTTTACATTGGGTAATGTGATGAATGAAAGTCTTAAATTTATATTTTTTAAATGAAAAATAAAATATATAAAAATTACTCCATGACAGCAGTGCTGGCTAAAGCTACACTGATGATGCATCATTTACAGGGAATGTTTATCATCCATACATAAACAATTCTAGCAACAGTTTAGTGCGACATTTTTGTCTGTATTGGAGGTGTCAGTGTCAGTATGGTTAAAAAAAACACTAGTAATTACTTTAGTATATTTTCATGTGGGTGTCTGACAAGTGAACATAGATCTAGCACCAGATATCCCAGCCTCTGTTACCTTTTACCTTGCACTTTTTTGTTAACATATATTATTATTTATTTGTTTAGGATATATGTTGTTTTAACAATCTGATTCCAATGCATGATTATCAAATTGTTAAAATGACTATAATTAAATGTAATATACTTATAAATAAAATTTTATGTGTTCTTTGAAAGGGTGTACTTGCATTATGATGATATAATATTGTCATTCTGGCATTATATAATGAGCGGTTTAAAATGGTATTAAAATGACAATAATATTGTTTATTGCAAATATTTTGTTGCAATATATTATAACTAAGGCTGGATACAATTTTGTAATTCCATGTCAGGACCAAAGAAATAATACAAATAATATATTAATACATTTTATATGCTTTTAGTATGTACTATAAATGATATATTTATAAATATATATTATTTATTTACTTTTTTAATGACAACTCAGTAAATGCATTGTAATCTGTACCTTCCACAATCATACTTCTCTTTAACCTTAAATGATGATCAAAACACAGAACAACTGTAAGAAGGTTCGATTAGTCTGACACTGATCCTACATGTCGTTGAAGATAATGCCATTACTGCGCAAGTTCCTGAATGTTCCACAGCGTCTTGAGTCCTCATTAAAGCTACCAGGATTATTCTGGAGAAGTACTTCTTCACTTAGAAGTGAGCCAAAGTTCCCTGTTTGACTCGCCAGGCACTCGTAATGGTTCCCAACAGTGCATGTAGCGTGTAGTGTGTGCTAGTGCTCTTGGCTGAAAGCACGCTGAGGTGGAGTGTAGACACTCCGCAGGGGTGAAATCCTCTGTGATGAGCGCATTTGAAAAGGAAATGTAAAGCAAAAAACACATGCTGTTCTTCTTATTTGGGGAGTAATGCTTAGCTTCACTATGGGCTTGAGTTATGTGCTAACGTTCTCAACGTGGCGTAATTGTTTAAATGTCTTAAAGTCACTGACCCTTACTACTGGGCCCCCTCACCCTCAATCAGGGGTCATCCTGCCAAGACCGGCGGGTTAATATGAGCACGCTCTTCCTCTGGTTACTTGATCCATGTCTAATCACAGTGAGCAAAGCTAGTATAGTATGAACAAATATGACATAATAAATGACTCGCGACTCACTCGTGAACTTAGTCGCTGCCATTAGGATGGTCTTGCCTTGCACCCTTTGCCCTGTCACTTCAATCCACTCTTGCCCTCCTTCTCTGTGCAATGCAATCCTGCCTTTCATGGCTCGCATTTTCTGGCCAGAAAAAGCGTGGAGGGAATATTGTGATTTTACTCTGTGTGGGTCACTCATTTGTAAGTGAGTAGGTTAATAACTAGTTTGGTCATTAGTCTTAAGGAAGACTTGTATTATTAGATTAACTGTCTGGTTCACCTGACGCGGACCGGATTTTCTAGCAAGGTTCTAGACCTATGATTTCCAAGTGCTACTTTAAGGCCCTACAAAATCAGTTAAAAACCAAACTGTAAATACTTCTATTTAGCAAGGATACATTCAATTGATAAAGTCAATATAGACATTCATAAAGTCAGAAAACTTTTCTATGTCAAATGAATGCTGTTCTTTTGAACTTCATGAAACAATGTGAAAAGTTTCCACAAAAATATTAAGCATCGCATCTGTTTTTAACATGGGTAATAATGATTCTGCAAATTGTAAATATTTCTAAAGGATCATGAGACACTAGTAAAGACTGGAGGAGTGATTCTGGAAACTCAGCTTTGCCATTATGGAAGCATGTTCTATTTTAAAATATATTAAAATTGAAAACAGTTATTTAAACTTTATTATAATGTTAGTTGATTTTTATATTAATATTTTTACTAGATATTGCACAAAAGACAAGCATGGCAAATATTTTAAAACAACATAATTTAATAATGGGGTGACGCAGTGGGTAGTGCTGTCGCCTCATAGCAAGAAGGTCGCTGGTTCTCGGCTGGAGTCTCGGCTGGGTCAGTTGGCATTTCTGTGTGGAGTTTGCATGTTCTCCCCGTGTTCACATGGGTTTCCGGGTGCTCTGGTTTCACCCACAAGTCCAAAGACATGTGGTATAGGTGAATTGGGTAAGCTCAATTGGCCATTGTGTGTGTGTGAATGAGTGTGTATGAATTTTTCCCAGTGATGGGTTGCAACTGGAAGGGCATCGGCTGCGTAAAACATATGCTGGATAAGTTTGCAGTTCATTCTGCTGTGGCGACCGAAGATTAATAAAGAGATTAAGCCGAAAAGAAAATGAATAATTTAATAACCCTCATAATGAGTATCTTTTTCCCCTACTGTAAGCATTCAAATATTGTTATCATCTGTAGTACTTACAATGATTCATCGACATTGAGGTTCGTCCACAGAACAATAATGATTGTTACATCAGTGTATCCCTCACTACCAGCTGACCTCATTAACTGGCTGATCGGTTACTAGTTTACTAATGGACCATCATGACTCATGTGAAAGGGAAATGTGTGCACTACAGTTGGAGCCGTTCCTCTTTATACACTCCAGACGCGCACAAACTGTAGCCAAGCACTTATGGAATGTTTTAATTGACTGGAATCACTTTCGGGTTTGAATTTTGTGAAAAAACAGCAACTGTCGCCAGAAAACCAATCCTGGTGGTGGCTTTTTGTTCGATGAGAGCGTCTCACCTTCTGTCATGAAGTAAGGGATACGGAAACGGCCCTCCAGAACACGCTGCCTCAGGACCGGGAGAGAGGGGCCGTCAAAGGGCAGGGCGCCACACACCAGCACGTACAGAACCACCCCCATACTCTGCAGGAACACACACACAGTGTCAGCTTAGAGAAAACACGATTACAGCATACACATGTACAGGTGCATGTTCTTAAAGGGATAAAAATGTGAGTAGGAATGAAAATGTGCTGTTAATTTATTCACCCTCAGGCCATTCAAAATGATGTAACTTTTTTCTTTGGTAAAACATTAAAGAATATTTTTAGCTGAAACTGTGGTTCATAAAATGCCTACAAGTCAAAAAGTCAATGGCTAATGGCACTTTGAAAGATTAAAAACTTCCAAGTTATTAACCGATTTTAATTACTTTGATTATTTTGTCCACTTTCACATCATTATGCAACAGTAATAATTTAAATAATGTTCAATTTCTTGCACGGACCAATGCCAAATACTAACTGTGATGCTGAGTACTAACTGATTTGGAAGCACCGTACGTATAATATTAATAATTTAGTTAACAAGCTTTGTAATGTAATATTAATTAACAACTCATATATAATACTGTAGAATATTATAATTAATAATATTCAATTACACTTTAAATTCATTTAAAACATTAATAGCTTGATAAAATGTTATATGAAGCTTCAATTTTCCAGCAAAGTTCATATAAACCCACAGGTAATGTTTGTCATTTGTGGACTGAAACAGCTTGCTGGAACAGTTGGTTTTTCTGCTTTTTCTGTGCTGATGAGAATGACAGCTTTAATTTAGTTGGCATTTGTGACATTTTTTAAAATCTAAATGTGCCGGAAGCTTACATTTTCCTCAGTTTCAACGAAACACCTTCTTTTTAAAAGAAAGTTTTAGGGGTAAAATTGACACTATGCTACGAGGAGCCATTCAAAAAGATCCACTGTACAGTTACAATATCTGTTAAAGTTTAATACCTCATCAGAGAAAATAAAGTCATCTATCTACATTTCGCATGGCTTGGAGGTGAATATATCAACTGCAGATATTCATTTTGGAAGAACAATCCCTCACACACACACAAAACATCACCACTTACTAATCCTCATGTCATTTCCAAACCTGTGTAAGTTTGTGGTGCATAAAAAATGTTAATGAAAATGTTCATGCTGCTCTTTTCACATTTAATGTGAATATCTTGGTTAAAAAAAATACAGGAATTGACATGAGGGTGAGTAAATGTTTTCCATTTTTAGATGATCTCTTCCTTTAAATGGTAATAAAAGTGAACAAGCACTTTCACATGATCTGATCTCTATCTCTCGCTCTCACACATAGAACAGAGGGTGTTCGGTTTACTCTTTGACGTCAGACAAGTTCTCAAAGGTTGAATAGGTGGTAACACAAACAACAGTCAGCTGACTCGCTAATCATTTACTGTCAAACACACTGCGGTGTGAACCTGCACGAATATGCTGGATAGTTAGATAAGTGCTGAGGGCCATTACCCAGATGTCCAGCTGCGGTCCCTCATACTGCTGTCCCTCAAACACCTCTGGGGCCGCATATGGAGGACTCCCACACCATGTGGCCAGAGGCTTGCCTGATTGGAAGAAATTCCCAAAGCCAAAATCTGCACAAAAAAAGAGAAAAAAAGGGCAAGAAATGTGAAATAAGAATGAAACAGACAGGGTTGACTGTGCATGTGTAAAGGGGCAAAGATCACATTTCACCTTTAGGGGACGACAAACAGAAGAGTTTCATTATAGTATTGATTGTATTATCAAGGCTCCCACACCTAGTGACCATTGAACTTTTTCGAGCATTTGTTAAAGGCTTTAAAAAAGGAATATAGAGTAGAGGCTAAAGTCACTAAAAATAATCATTTCTAACTGCTGAAACATTTCTTACCTATACATTTATATAAACAGTGGATAAAAGTAAGTACTGAACACATCATGAGTTTCTAGTCAAAATATTTTTAAAGAAGTTGTTGACATAAAATATATGAAATAAATCCAAACAAATAAAACAAAACCAATTTCAGAAAAATTACTGTGTAATAACAAATTAATTACAAAAGAAGTTGCTGAATTATTGAAATGTATTTAAAGGTACCCTGTAACAAAAATGTCTATACCATGAGCCTTAGCCATCAGTTTCTTGATTCTTATACATATTATGTGATTGTTGGACTGAAGCAGACAATATTAATTTACACAGGGCTGCTTTCTAATTATTGAGGGATTTCAGCTTCTGTCTGGTCTTTCAATGGCTTTTTACACCTCCCTTTCTTTATGTGTTCAATACTTTGTATTTCAAGTATTTGGGGTCTGAACTATTTTTTATGGTTTAACAAGTCTACATTATGTAGAAGACTGCTTGCTTTTGATAAAAATTCAAATAATACAGTGTATTATTATTAATATTATGGCATTAAACTAATACATGCATTTTCCTGGATCTCTCCACATATTTCTGTAGTTCAAATTACTTAAAGATTGTTATATTAAGATTGTTAAAAGATTGGTTAAAAGAACCAAATTTATTTTAATGTATTTTTGCAACAGTTATCCCAAACCGTTAAACCTGTATTTTTATTACTTTTTGCATTTAAATAATTAAACATTATAAAAAAGTTTTTTGTTTGCAAAACTCTGTTGTCGATCTGCTGAATTTTGCTCTCGATTCTCTCGTTCTTTTTTAAAATGTGGCCAAAAATGAATAATGAATCCTATTATTGATTGAATAATATTTTTTTTTAAATAAAATGCTGTTCCATCTGTATCTAGAATTTTTAAGAAAAAATACAGAAAAAAAACATGGTGTAGTGTTTTCCTTAAATTACCTATGGTACTCGGAGTACAGACACAGTAAAAACAAACTCTAATATCCAAAGCCAAAGGTACATTTCCTTCAGAATGTTTTTGCAGCCCACTTCTTTCTTCTCTGGTGTTGACTAATATTAGTGTTTTACTCACAGAGACCATTACAAAAAATAGAAAAGAGAAGGAAAAAAAAGAAAACCAATAAACTAGAGTGTTTTTTTTATCTTACAGACATCAAGGAAACTAAATTAGCATTTTGTGGCAAGTAGATGCCAGTTTCCTCCTAAAAAACACTTTTTTGCACAAGCACAAGTATTGATGACTCATCTTGCACTGGACAGTTTTTTTTGCCCAGTCAAATACCTTCCCGAATGAAAACAGCAGATCATGTTAATGGAGGCCAATGGACTAAATCATTGAATGGATGAAATCTGTATCAAAATCAGTATTTATTGATCGGTATTGACCAATAAAAGATTTTTGTTCTACTGGTCATCAACCGATTATTTAAAATAAGCCATTAATAAAGGTCAATATTCGTGACAGCTCATGTCACTTTCTTTGCATTTATATGAAATATATTTTTGTGTATTTGTAATGTATGTTTAGTGACAGACTAACTATATATTTTTTCTCATTAAATGAATAGAATAGACTCAAGTTTCATAATAAAAGCAAAGACTCTTAAAGGTTGAAGTGTCACTATAATACATTAAAAAAGATTTTCTGGTGCCCCATGCATCTCTTGTTACAGATTAATAAGAAAAACTGCCATTATTTTCGATAAAATGACAAGTCTGTGACAATTTCTCACTTCAACCTTGTGTTTCAATGGGAAAGAAAGAAAGCATTCAAACTGTTTCATGTGGTCTTTAGGAAAGGACTAAAACATGACTCAGCGAGTTTAATTATACAGACTAACAAGCTGTAACATTGTGTAAATGACGAGAAAACATCAGGTTACATTATGTAATGTCACTTAAAATTCCTATGTGACTAAGTTGGCATTACACCACATTACATCTACCGGCAAATATTGTATAACATGGATTGCTGACAAGAGCTCATGAAGGAACGAAGGGGTCACAGAGCCAACACACATGCTGAGCAGCATCTGTAATAGGGCTTAGTGGATCATGCCAAGCAAACCCTGAAGATGGAAACCATCATCACCACCTCACTCTGGCTTGATTGGGTTGGAAGAGCTTTACAAAGTGCTTAGAGATTAGATACAAAAGCCACCACTGCCAGAATTCGAAGACAGTGGTGTTAGATGGCCAAATATGGCTTCAAATATTGCTCTCAGACAAATCATACAATACTTGTGTTGTGTACCTTTAAAAGTATGATTTACAAGCCTGTATTTATTCATAATTGTGTACAGCTGCAAGAACTTTCTTAAAGAGCAGGTCAGATTTTTTTCTTTTTTTTCTTTTCTTTTCTTTTTTTAAAAAAATATCTTATTAGCAATTTTTCCCAGTCTAATCAAAACAGAGTTACATTTGCGTTATCCTCACTTGTGCGTGAAATACAAACACTCCAACCTGCCCAAAAACACTTCCGCTGTTAGTGTGTTAACATCATTTTCTGCACTGTGATTACAAATGTGTTTTGTATCCATTGCCTAAGAATGATCATGCTCTTGCTATTTTACAGAGGACCGTTTTTCTAATCTTGGACACCTTTAGAACTGGCGATATGGACTGAAAATTATATGGTATTATGATAGCGATTATTTGGATGATAGATCATATGTATCCACTGAATTTCAAAAAAAGTCCCGCATCTTTAGAGAAAAGTACTAATTATCATACACTACCTGACAAAAGTCTTGTCGTCTTTCCCAAGCGCAACAAATAATGATTTCTAGTTGATCATTTGGAAGTATTAAAAGGTAGATATTGCAAATGAATCATCTATTGAACTGCATCCCAATCATCACAAATACTGCAGAAGACCTACTGGAACCTGCATGGACCCAAGATTCTCACAGACATCCAAACAGCCTGTGGTATAAAGACATTTGTGCTGCCCATTACATCACAGGAGAGGGCAAATTATTTAGCAGGATAGCGCTCCTCATACTTCAGCCTTCACATCAAAGTTCATGAAAGCAAAGAAGGTCAAGGTGCTGCAGGATTGGCCAGCCCAGTCACCAGACATGAACATTGTTGAGCCTGTCTGGGGTAAGATGGAGGAGGCATTAAAGATGAATGCAAGGCGTCTTGAGTCCTGCAAGAACGCTTTCTTTGCCGTTCCAGGTGACTTTATTAATAAGTTATTTGAGTCATTGCAGAGATGTATGGATGCAGTCCTCAAAGCTCATGGGAGTCAGACACTATATTAATTTTTTTTCCACTGCACCATGACTTTATATTCTATACTGTACATTATTTCTGTGACAAGACTTTTGTCTAAGTAAAGTCAGACCTTACTGTCCTGATTAAATCAATAAAAACCAAGGCATGCTCATATTTTATTTTGGAAAATAAGCGTAATCTAGAGCAGTGTTTCTTAACTGGTTTGGCCACGGGACCCACATTTTCACATGGTCATCAAGCCGCGACCCAAATTTTTAGGAACTGTAATATAATTTTAGGAATTATAATTAATTTGTATTTATTTTTAAACATACACAAGTAGTGACAGAAAAATCATAAGAAAATCAGCTTACAAATATTACAATATTTATATAGCTTACAATAATACATTATTACTGACATTTAACAATATGTATCAAATTATAGAAATATTACAAAGTAAAAATGACAAACACTGTCAACAGTGGTTAGGGTAAGGAAAGGTTGTTACCATAAAAAAAAAACTGAACTGTTAATAAAACACTAACACTGATCCTGTTGAACAGAACAAACCAGCCAATTGTAAATTTATTAAAATAATCATAACCATTTTTACATCTAATATGACAGCAATTATAAACATATGTTTCACTTACAGTAATTTGGGAAGATAATGACATAACTGAAGAAGTGCTTTACTAATGTGATAAGAGTTTCAAAGTCAGGGGTGATGGTAGACAGTGCTACCTGAAGATCGTGCTCTATGTCCAACCTGTTCCTTAGTTTCATACAAATACGCAGTTCTGAATGGTATGGGTTTGATCGCACTCTCAGATCGTGAAAACTGGGAGAGGCTTACTTCACTGAATTTCTTTTTCAGCGTCTTATCACATGACAGCTCCACCAGCTGACTCTCTACGTCTCTGACACTTTCCACGTCGATTGCAAAGGGACAGGTTGTCGTGCGGGCATTTCAAAATAAAAGTCCGGTATACGCAACGTGACGCTTTCCACGTCAATTCTAAAGGGAATGGTTGTCGCGAGTGCATTTCAAAATAAAAGTCCGGTATAAGCAAAACAAGTTAAAAATTTAACTTTTGTTGTTTTTTTTGACCACACTCCGCGACCCACTTTTGGGTCGCGACCCACCAGTTGAGAAACACTGATCTAGAGGCCTTTGCCTTTCATATAAGCCACTACTGATATCAAATGATCAACTAGAAGTTAAGTTATTATTTGTTGTTCCTAAATATAGGTGGCAAGACTTTTGTCAGGTAGTGTATTTTACACACTTCCTCATTTTATACTGGTTCTGGATGTCCACTGTCTTGCAGAGCTCAACCATATTTAAACATTGAAGCAGCTGATCAAGCTCTTCAGGTTCATATTAAATAAACAAACAGGTGTGCTGCAGCAGATAAAACGTTTTCTGGACAGTGGGCTGAGCAGACCTTGAGCATACGTTGAAATGTTATTTCTGTGTCATGTCAGTAGATCTGCATTTGTAAACAGGCTCAAACACACAAAACTAATTGCACTTGTATTACTGTAATTATAAATCATTATCAGACTAATTATAGGTTTTATCATTATTATGATAAGTCATTTTTATTTATTTATTTATTTATTTTTTACTTGTACTTGTATATTGCAAACGATAAAATGTTGCTCATCCCCAGACACGGAATTCATTTATCTCTCATCCATGAAAGCATGATTAATACATTATATGTATAAGTATGGGCGCCACGGTGGCGTAGTGGGTAGCACGATCGCCTCACAGCAAAAAGGTCGCTGGATCGAGCCTCGGCTGGGTCAGATTGCATGTTCTCTGGTGTAGGTGAATTGGGTAGGCTAAATTGTCTATAGTGTATGTGTGTGAATGAGTGTGTATGGATGTTTCCCTGAGATGGGTTGCAGCTGGAAGGGCATCCACTGCGTAAAACATATGCTGGATAAGTTGGCGGTATATTCTGCTGTGGCGACCCCGGATTAATAAAGGGACTAAGCCGAAAAGCAAATAAATGAATGAATGAATGTATATGTATATGCACAATGCATAGGCTTTAGTTTTCCAAGTACAGCATTACTTGGCTTTTCATTTCCAGATAGATTAATCAAAACAGACTTGGCCAGCTGACCAATCACAGCAGAGATGGCTTATGGAAGGGAGCGGTTTACAGACCTTAAGCCCTGAATTACCTGATTGATCAAAATCATCACAGAATGATTCTATTAAATGCATATTCTGAGAAAATTACAATGCTGTTTGCTGGATTTAAACGTGTTGTAAGAAACTCCAATATTAGGGTACTTCAAACACCATATCACCTACTCTTTAATCTGTATTCTTTAGTTTTTTTTATTATTAGACATTTATATACACTATACCACTATATACGCATTTATTATGCTATATAAATATGATCCGTATATGATAGATTTTCCTGACAGTATTTAGATGAGAATAATAATTAGATACACATTTATATCAATTAATTTTATATCTCTAAAATACATTTTACATTTATGTTTATTATGTGTATTTATAGAACAATATTTACAGGATATTTGGTGTAGAATATTGGTGATTTAAAAGATTAGATTTATTGATTCAAGTCATCACTGGCAAGTCAAATTGCTTTAATTTGATTAAAATTCCAGGGAACGTCGAATTGTTTTCTACGATCTGAGCTCCAGGGACTTGATAAAATGAAACCATGAACCTTAAGTGAGGGATAAAATGCTGCTGTGCTCGCATTACATTGTGCCTCTGATGTAAGAGGCCGGTATGATGAGTCCATATCAGTTGAGCTGACCCACTTCATGAGTTGAATGCTGAGCAGGAGGGATTGACGTCAATGCTCTAGGCAGACATGCTGGAGTGAGCCTCAACATTCAATACAGGAATCACTCAATCTCATCCGGGCCCTACAGCTAAACTCCTGCAACCTGGAAAACATATTTACAGGCAGGCAGAGCTTTTTGTTACTTTAAATAAAAAGCTTTTATTGAGGTCAATAGCTCTGCCTCTCATAATTTGGTTATGCAGTGGACATACGTAACATATTGTACATTGGATTTGTGCTGAAGGTTGGTTATAAAGATCTCTGGGGATCCAATCCTAACAATTTTTATACGGTTTCCCAATCATTGCCCACCCCCAGGATGTCTCCCACTTACACAGGTTTGCTCATTCAACGTGAATTACTGGAAAAACAGAGTACACTCTTGGCTTTGACATTTTAATGTCACGTAATCACAGTATTGCTCCGTACAGTGTGGGAAAGGGTGTTTATGTTAAAAAGATGGGAGTTTTGCAGGGTCCTCTACTTTATCAGGAGGACTTCTTTCAGTCATGGCACAGGCACATAAGTGTTTGAAGTGGAACATAAAAGGCTGATGACCTTTCTTTGAGTGACCCAGCTCAAGCCATCTTCTTAGAGCTTGACTGTGCATCAGTGTGAGTCGAATAGAAAAAGGACCTTTAACAAAGCCTTGTGGGACACCCCTCTGTGATTGGCTTCAGCGTTACTTGCTACACAGACACAAAAATCAAGAGAGAAGAGCTTGGGCAGAAGCAGGTTGAGGTGTCAGGGAAACCGACAATGTTTGTCTGTGTGTTAATATGCGTGCACATATGTGTGTGGGAAGCTCTTTGTTCGCCAAGAGCCTTGCATGGCTGTGATCAAAGCCTGGCTTACATGATACTCCATAGCCGCTTGATTGCTCAGATTCAAATGAAATTGCAAATGAACCTTGGTCTGCATATATGGCTCAGCACTTACAGCACCTGTGATCTCTTGACGCAAGTCATGGGTTTGCCAACTGAGCAGTACATGAGTCATCATTATGACCAATAAAGCTTTGATTAACAAATAGTCCGTCACACCTTATAATAAACCATGATGAGTTCACAAAAATGTAGGTGGAAAACGTTTATGATGAGGACTGAGAGTACCAAACCGTTTTGTCTACAAAGCTTTTCAAACTTCATTGTGTAAATGGAGAGTGTAAATAGCAAAAATGTCTACTGTCTTTTATATCTAGATATTCATAGCTATTTGTAAATTTTTAGAACCAAAAATGTTTAGTAAATAAAGTTTTTCTGTTTAATGATATAAGAATTTAATGAAAATGTTTATCGAAAAATACCATGTTATTCAGTTTATGTTAAATCCATATATTTTGTACCCATGCCACAATTAATAATCTTCTTTATGGGTATTAGGAGCTGCTTTGATTAATTTGTATTGTGGGTTTGGTAAAGCCTAAATGTAAATTACAAATTTATCCACAACCCATTTAGTTGATACATAATTACATATTTGTTTTCTGCAAAACTACAGTTTTGTCATGTCAGTTATTTTACCCTTTCAATACAATCAATGGCACACATCAAAAATGGATTGCTTGTCCATTGCATGTGCAGTCACTGCAGTTCATGCAGAAGCAGAGCCAGGCAGAAGTATGAATTGGAGAAAGATAGAAAAAGACCTGTTTAAAATTATTTAAGATCTAAAACATGATACTCCGGTGACTTTAGTTCCTTTTTTTTTTATTATATATTTTTCTTTACATTGTTAGACCCCACAGAATCCCTGGGTAATGTTTTTTGCAAGTAATTGCAAGTTTATTTTTATTTCATAGTTTTAGTTAACTTCATTCAATACCCCTGTAATATTTCCTGTAAAATGAACAATATATCAAAGCCAAAATGTTTGAAGATTATCTGTGACTTCTTTTACCAGCAATCTTGATGTTCATATGTCCATCTAGCAGCAAGTTCTCAGCCTTTAAGTCCCGGTGAACGATGTTACGATTGTGACAGTACTCGACAGCAGACAGAATTTGCCAGAACTTGCGTCGAGCCTCTGGTTCACTCAGCCGTCCATGCTTGGCTAGGTAGTCTAAATAAAGAGAAAGCAAAGTTAGCTAAACGCCACACATACACAAAGCACAGACCTGAGTCAATTAAACATTCTGCAGGGGCAATATAGTGCAATATGGGTCACAATAAAATGTGACTGACACAAAAAAAGCAATAATTTGCAAACCATGACCACAGTTTGTACCGGGAAAGGCTCCGGCGGTGTGGTGTGGCCAGTGGCAGAGATTGATGAGCCACAATAAGGAGGCTCTGTGGTGTATGAGTAGGGTAAACATCCCCCTGGATGGTGTAATCATGTGGTCACCACACCCTCGAGTGCTGGGTCAGTCCCTGGCCCTCGGCCCATTGCCAAAGCTACAGTCCTCACACATTCCTTTCCATACGGGATCACACTGAGCTGGACAGGCAGAGCCACTGCATCCGTTCTATCAGTCAAAAGACATTTTAAACAAAGTGGATAAAGTAAGGTCCATAAAGACATGAATGAGTGAATCCGATGTCAAGAAACTTCACTGGCCTGCACAGAGTCCTAAAATTAACCCGACTAAAGATCTTTGGGATGAAATAGACCCCTGCTGTGATCCAGGCCTTCTCATCCAACATCAATGCCTTATCTCACAAATACTCTTTTAAAAGAATAGTAAAAAGAAATCCCATAAAAACACTTCTAAACCTTGTACTTGTTTTGAAAAGCCTTTCCAGAAGAGTAGAAACTGTTATAGCTGCAATGCATGGGCCAACTCCATATTAAACCCCACAGATGAGGATTGGGATGACATTAAAGTTCATGTGCATATAAGGGCAAATGTGCCTATGTATCTATGTGTATATATATTCTGACTTCTTCAAAACAATAATGAATTCCTGGTAGCTCCTTGCCTGCTAGTGGAGAAGGCAGTGTTGCATAATTCTATGCTTAAGCGATTTGTCAAATAGCATTAAAAAAAAATTACAGTTTTCAAAAACAGAGCAATTTGCAAAATTACCTTGAATAACCGAGCTTGAAGAGCGGAAGGTAGAAGAAAAACATTGGCTACTACAGAGAAGGCACATTGTGTCCACATGCTCTTATTTAAATATGCCAAGTCCATTTCCTGGATACATTTGCTGTTGTGATGATGAGTGTATTTAACTCTATGTATTGCGTGGCTTGCAATGAAAGGATATTACCTACTAACCAATCTTACAGTATACCTTAAATACAGAGCTCCCATAAAATAAACATATAAACAAATAATCAAACAAACAAACCATCTGTATATTTTATGCATACATACATACGAGCAAACATAGAATATGCAGATGGTTTAAAAATGATAAACTCATTTGATTAAAGTTGCAGCTGGTATACCAGCGCATATCCAATAATAATAATAACAATAATAATAATAATAATAATAATAATAATAAAAATACTAAATAATAATAATAATAAAAAATCATGTTATATAAAAAGCTATTTTGCTTTATGAATATAACATTTACATTACTGCCAACTGTCAAATTCTTTGAGCAAGCCAATTAGATACCAGATGCAACATTCTGAAATTGTGCTTTTTTTTTAGGACTGTGTTGTTAATCAGAAAACACACCTGACATAGGAATGTGTCATATGTGTGTGAATTGGTCGGTGGGACTGATGTTCATGCATTCTGCTCTATACCCCTCAACTAACTCTAATCTCCCCTGTTAAAGCACAGTGTGTGCACTTTGGCCAGGCAAACAATATCTCAGTCTTGTACCAGCATAACAGATACATTGAGCTCTAAAATGAGCTTGTTCTGCATGAGTTTTTGCTTCTGCTAAGCCATGTGAGCATGAATAAAGCAGACCTGAGAGAGACTGAGCTGGCCAGCTGACCTAATAAAAGTTGCTTCCACTTTTGTAAGTAGTACAACTGGAGTTCCTCTCCGCTGACCCTTACAAAGCAGAGCGGCAGTCACACCACAGCTACATGACTGACAATCTGAGGCACATCATTTCCTCTTTTCAGCAAGGTGCAGCTTTTGTATGGCTTGTTTGGGAATAGTCAAACACAAACTCGCTGAACCTTGTGCTTTGATGAACCAAAAATAATAACAATTATTCATAGCATGTTCTAACATTTAATGTAACAAATAACATCAAACGGTAACATTATTTAATTGCTCATTGTATGCATTGATTAATGCAATCAAATAAGACCTTATTGTACTTACAGTGGGGGAAATAAGTATTCAACCTGTCACCATTTTGCTCAGAAAACTTATTTCTAAAGGTGCTGTTGACTTAATATTTAAACTAAACTGTAGTGAAAATTTCAAGTTATGTGTAATAAAATGAAATAACACAGGAAAAAAGTATTGAACCCATGAAGAAAGGGAGCTGTAGAAAGGCAGAGAAAGCCCAGACAGCTGAAATTTCTCAATAGTTATTCAACAACCCTCAGATTTTCGTCATTATAAATTAATAGCAGCTGCTTCAGTCCAACATCTACATTACTAGGATGATGAAGATGAAACCTGAGTGGACATTTCAGCAAGACAACGATCCAAAACACAGCCCAAGAAACTCTCAAAATGCTTTCAGAGAAGGAAAATCAAGCTGTAGAATGGCCCAGCCAATCACCTGACATGAATCCAATAGAAAATACAAATCAAAGATCAGATGGTTCAGACGAGACCCACAGAACCATCAAGACTTTTACACTGTTGAACTCTCCATATGAGAGGTGTCCACCACCACCAAAAAAGCCTTTTATATAAAGTATTAAATATGTTTCAGTAGTTCAGTACTTTCTCCTTGTGTCATTCCATTATTATTACACAATGTTTTTCAGACAATTTTTTTCTCAACAATTTCTGGTTAAAATCTGGTTCAAGTCAACAGCTTCTTTAGAATATTTGTACCAGAAAGAGAAAAAAAAACACACACACACGACGTGTTGAATACTTATTTTCCCCACGCTAAGGTATTTTTATATTTTTTTTTACCAAAATACTAAATGTATTCACTGCATTTTAATCATAAAAATGAAATATTAAGCAAACAAAAATGTTTATTGATAAAAAGATATATTGTTTATCACAATTGAGGCGTAAATCCATTTAAATGATGACAAAATGTTTAAAATCAAAGATTAATACTTCAGAAAACATGATACTTTCTAATTTGTTTAATTAGCCATTATCCACAATTCCCTTGCTATGTGACATTATTAAATAATAATAATGATGATAATAATAATAATTATAATTATTATTATCATCAAGATGATGGGGAAAGAACTGCTGCATATATAATTATTTAAAACCTAATTTAAGGTCTGAAGAATTTAATTTTCTCAAATCAAAGTATTCTTCCAAGACCACTGTGAGAAATGTTTAAAAAATGAAGGTACTGCCATGGTAAATAATAAAAAAAAGGTTTATTTCTTCCAGATATACAAACAATTTCCAACATTCAGAAAGCATTTCTCCCAGTGTTAGTGTAGCACATGTACACTCTTTCCTGTGAGTTATAAATGATCAAGACAGGAATTCTGAATTTTCCTATACTGCCATTACTAATGCTAAAGCCTAAAATTGACAGGCTAGAAATAGAGCCTGAGGGTAAAAGGCAGAGATGGCAAGGCTGAGGGCAGACACGGGTGTCAAGACTGATCAGCTGACATGTTCAACAAAGAACAGTTTCTTCAGCTCTGGATTTTTCTAAAATATGCATGGCCTACATTTTTCTCCTCTCCACTTCCAAAATTCAAATCAAATCAAACCCTTAGCTTTCCCTCTCTCTCTCTCTGTCTCTCTCCTGCGTTTGTCTGAATGTTCTGCAGTTCCTGCTTATTCGAAGTTGACCCAGTTTTTCCATCTTGGGCTCTGCGGTGCGGTGCTGGTGGAGCAGACAGACACTCGCGGTGGGCTTCTGCGCTGCTAAGCTCCACCACAGGGGATCGAACCCAGCACTTCACAACACCAAATGCTGCTCTATCTCTCGCTTTTATCCCGCTGATCATTATGTGATGGGAGTGAGTGCCTGTCTTATGTTTGGAAAGCTAGTCTGAACTAAAAGAACGGCTAATCATGTGCTACTTTCTGTGATGCAATATTTTTTTTTATTTGCAGTATTTTCTGAATTATGGAAAATAAAAATTCCCAACTCCACTATATGTAATAAGTAGAAATATAAAAAGTGAGCATATTTCATTAAATACTGCTTCATTTGCAGGTTTAAACATTATATTTAAGAAAACCTTTAAAATTGTTGGGGTCCCTTGACACATTTTCATTGTTGTCTGGGCTATTTATAGCGAGTTTCTCTATTTGCATATGTTGTGAGTATTTTCACGCACGTGTTTAGTCAGAGATTGATGAATTAATGTTTACTATTTCCATCTCCATAAAATCTAACAAACAGTCAATAAACTTTTGGGGGTCCCCCGACACGTTTTCGATGGGGTCTGTGCTATTTGCAGTGCATTTCTGTATTTGCGTGTGTTGTGAGTATTTTCATAACAGTCTAGAAATACAATCAAGAAAAACATACAATTGAATTAAAGTATTTTATCATATCCTGAGTCTAACAGTATTCAAGTAATTGAATGATAAAAATAATTCAATAAAATGAATCATAGTTATGGTCACAAATGGTACAGTTTCTTATACCTGGATGTTTTTAAAATCATTATACAATCACAGGCATTAAAACCACATGCAAATGACAAGTTATAATATAAACTTAACATTGCATATCCTGCAATGTGACTATTGTGAATGATCACATTGCGATACGATGCTGAAACGATATTTTGTGCAGCTTAAGTCCAAACAATAATGTTTATGTAATCATTCGTGTTTGTTTTTTTACCCTTTTCACCTGCTTTAAAAGCATAGTTTACCCCAGAAATAAAGAGTTGTGCATGAATTGAAGTGAACTAGTCCCTTAATTGGTCAAAAAGCTTCAATTTCCAAAAAGTGATTAACAGGAGACTTTTAGTCTTGATGGTGAAGGTGCATGCTGTAAAGAAGTTGCATAATCATATTGTGCAACCCAGAATCACAAAGTCTGGACAACATGGCCTCTCGATACTTCAAAACAGTAATTACATGGTAATTTTGACAGAAAATAACTTACACACAAGTATTTGTTATGCTGTGTTGACAGATTATTTTATTGCTTTTTTATTTGCTTGACCTCAGTAGCCTCGTTTCAAGTCTCTATGGGACATTTGGCTGTTATCTTCGTGTTGTTGCACACTTGGGCGGCAGTAAGTCTTTTGGTTTGCCCCAGCCACGACACTGCTCTTTGTATCACTTTCAAAACAGACGCTGTTGTCACATCTAATGCCAGGGTCACAGTGCCCATATAAAATACACCACAATCACAAGACTGTAAAACACTTCACATTTAAGCACAAGCTTGCTGATTGGTGGCTGGACACGCAGTGTTTGCATTACAATGTTTCCAATGCATCTGAGGCAAGTCATTTGCCTCTAACTAATTTTGCACAATGCCAATGATATTCATATGATGTTTAATATATATAATTTTTGACCAATAGGAGCTGGCTGTGGGTGGAGCTACTCTTTCAAGAGACTATTTATTAAAGCCATTTCTCTTATAATACATAGAAACACAAAAACTTGAATCCTCGTGGTAGGAACAATTTCTTGGTAGCATATCACATTGCCGTGTACTGTGAAACAGACACAGTGTTATGTAAGAATAATGTGTGATGATTATGTGAGTTTTCACAGGTGGTGCACAGCAGCTGCTGCTACAAAGTCAAAGAGATCAGTCTGTGGAAGTGATGCAGGCTACTTTTAGACTTTCACTTTCAGGAATCATTCCGAATCATCAAGTCAAATGGATAGGTTACCTCAATCTACTCACCCTCATGTTGTTCAAAACCTGTATGTATTTCTTCAGATTTTTTCTGACATAGTTCATCCAAAAGTTAATCACTTTTTACTCATTTTAAACCTGAATTGCTGTTTTCCTCAAGGAAAAATATACTTTAGAGACATCTGTCAGTATTTTTTGTCTATATAATGGAAGTCAATGGCTGACTTTATCTTAAGGAGGCTTTTGCCTGGATCGAAACCCAAGTTCAGTTGTCCCCCGTTGCCACCTTCTTGACTGTTTGTGTTCACACAGTCTTTTTTCCTTCTGAACCCCGGTACGCTTGCGTCATCAAGCTGCTGTTTTGTGTACAGCTGTGGCTAGGTGACGGCCAGGCAAGTAAAGCGGCAAAATGGAGACATACAGATATCAGGGTTGTTCTGCTTTTACTGAATCTTTTGTTTTTGTTACCAAAATACAGAGAGCCACTTGCTCTATCTGCTGCAAAAAATATTAAAAATATTCCAAGCATTACACACTAAACGTACCGTACTCTGACATCAGACAAACCTGGGTGGTTCTGCTTTTGTGTTTTGCTAATGAAAGTCATACATGATTGAAATGACATGGGGATGAGAAATTGGCAGTTTTGGGAAATTTATACACTATACATAACAGATGAGTTGTTTTATAATGTTTTATAAGAATCGGTTTCTCGAATTCTCTGAAAATGTCAGAAAAAAGTTGAAAATTATACTTACGACTGGAATAACTGCTTATTTTATGCATTGACCAGTTGTTTTCAAGTTGTTGATGTGTCTGTGAGAAAATGTCAAGTCTATATTAGTGGTAAATTAGTTTAAAAATGAGATATGTGCATAATTAGCAACTATTCAAGTTGCATGTAAAATAATGTTAGTGTTGTAAAATGTATAGTAAACTTGTAACTGTTATTATTTATATATAGATTTATATTTATTTATATATATATATATATACAACATCTCAGTTACAAGTTTACTATACA
>CAIGQQ010004837.1:22609972-22624962 GCA_903798035.1 Danio albolineatus | reverse complement strand
TATATATATATATATATATATATATATATATATATATGACATTACAACACGTGTTCGCTTTTGTAAGTGATTTTATGTTTTAGAATAGAATCTGTAATGTTCTCAAATAAAATGTGTAAACAGGCCCTGTATGTGCCGTTCACATATATACAGTTAATATAGAATAAGAATAATTATATTAATAATAACAATAATAAGTAGGATGTCGTTTATTTATTGTTTTTCTTAATAAATAACCTACTATAAAATAAAAACATTAACGTATGCTATGGATAAGAATTTAATGAATGCTCCGTAAATGTGGCATTACAAACTTCAGTCATATATTTGCGAGTTATATATATTCAGTTATATATATATGCGAGTTGCTCTTTTGAGAAACTGAAATAAACGTGCTGTTAAAAGCTGCTCTAAAGTCCAGCGCAGAGCAGGTTATGCGCATATGCGGGTCCGACCGCTTACACGTTGCTTAATACGCAAGGATGTACAGCGATAATATCTTTACAGATGAAAAAAATAATAATAAAGGATTAAAATGTTAATTTTTTGTTTATTTACTACATTAATAGAAAAAAACACGGCCTGCTTCATGTCGAGGGGCTTTTTCAGCTTATTCATGACAATTGGCATTTTTATATTATTATTATTAGCAGTATTGTTTATTATTTATTACATGCATATTTTTATTAGTTTTAATAAAAAAGTGTAGATTTGTCCACCTGTGGGGTTTTGAAGATGTCTGCGTCACCATATGGGGCATAAGAACAGGACATGTGTTTGGATATAACTCAGTAGTTTGACCACATTTCGTTATTATTGTTCATTTATTCGTTTGTTGGAGATTAGAACTGAATTTAGAAATAGTTTTGAATCAAATCTTTGCGCTTAACTAACGAAATTAAATATGTGGGCTAATGGACTCAGATGAGACATGGACGCAGTGGTTGTTATATTTATAAAAAAAATAGTAATTTTTGTAACATATATTTTAATCTCTATTTTCCCTATATAGAGATATTTGTGTTTTGCTGTACATCTTGTGTTAAGCTTTTGAATCCACATAGGCGCATTACTAACGCGCTGGACTTTATGAGCCTCCGATTGGCCTTTACTTTCACTTTCTTTCTTTCGTGGAAAACGGTGTTGTATGCACGGACATCCATTAGCCTACATAATTAATTTCGTTTGTTAAGCGCAAAAATTAGTTTCAAAACTATTTCTAAATTTAGTTCTAATTTCCAGCAAATGAATAAATGAACAATAATAACGAAGCCTGATTCCTGGATTTACTCAATTTGTTTTACCTTAAGTGGCTGTAAACTATTTATTCGGGCTGAATTTAAACAAACAAATTAAGTTGAACATTGTTAAATTTAAATTGTTTGTTTAAATTCAACACAAATAAATTGTTTGTAACAGTTTTGCAGACATTTTTTCAGTGTGGTAAAAAACGGAGTTATATCCAAACACACATGCTGACCCATATGGTTCAAAACCTGACAGGTGGACAAATCTAAGCTTCAGATGACTTTAATATTTTTTTAATAATTCCTAGTTTAAGTGTTGGAACATTAAATGAATGGGGCATGTGGGGATAACTGGGAATATAACATAACCAGGAAGCTGCAGGTACACGGACCAAGTTTGCAATGCAGTTTACAAATATTCATTGGATCGATGGAGTTGCGACCTTGGCTAACGATGGTTTTCGGAAACGCAGCCCTGCTTTGTTAAATAAGATTATTATGTAAATAATATAAAAGTTAAATATTCAGTTACGAATAATGTGTTTTTGTTAACTGTATGATCAAAAATCGACAAATCAATCGATTATCGAGTAGCCTAATCATTAACCAATCAACAAATCATCCTTTGTTAAATACAGTAAATAAGTACATAAGTTGCATGTAGTATTATTGTAGCAAAACTGAACACCCATGACAGTGACAATTCTGTATGAACAAAGTTATGAACAAAATGTGTTGGAAGTTTGGAAGTAAACTTTTACTTTGATTCTTTCTCTCTCACAAACACAACAGTCACACCTTCCATGAATACAGTTGCACAAATCACAATACAAGAAAATCAGACTTTTTTTTCTGTAGAGATTATTAACATTTTGTGTATGCATATTCTGTATGATTTTGTATAAAATATATGCTATAATATGTGCAATAATCTACAGTGTTTGGCCCATAGAGTCTGATTAAGGTCATGAAACAGAATAAGCAAATAAATAACAAAAATCATTAATTGCAACTAATATAAATAAAATAAAAAAAAAGCCAAATGTTTTGCAAAAGAAATGTTCAAAAATGAGGGCATCGTGGTGGCACAGTGAGTAGCACGATCGCCTCACAGCAAGAAGATCGCTGGTTCGTGCCTCGGCTGGGTCAGTTGGCATTCCTGTGTGGAGTTTGCATGTTCTCCCCGTGTTCGCGTGGGTTTCCTCCAGGTGCTTCCCCCACAACTCCAAAGACATGTGGTATAGGTGAATTGAGTAAGCTAAATTGTCCGTATAGAATGAGTGTGAATGATTGTAATGTTTCCCATGATGGGTTGCAGCTGGAAGGGCATCCGCTGCATAAAACATAAGCTGGATAAGTTGGTGGTTCATTCCGCTGTGGCAACCCCAGATTAATAAAGGGACTAAGCCGACAAGAAAATGAATGAATGAATGTAGGACCGATCTGTAAAAGAATCCACACTTTCTCACATTAAAATTTTGATTCCCATGATATATCTTATATTCATTCATTGATTTTCCTTTTGGCTTAGTCCCTTTATTAATCTGGGGTCGCCACAGCGGAATGAACTGTCAATTTATCAAGCACGTTTTCAAACACGGGGAGAACATGCAAACTCCTCACAAAAACACCAACTGACCCAGGGACCTTTTTAGTGTGAGGTGACAGTGCTAACCACTGAGCCCACTGCTAACTGTGTCACCCTCACATATTTAGTTTTGAAATAATATTTATAAAGGAGCTGTTGACATGGAATTGAACCAAATTTTGGTAAAATCCCAAACAATGCAAACACACAAAACGAAAAATACATTTTAAGCTAAATAAAACTATAATAGTTTTAGTAATAGTTAATCAATAATTATAATGGAATGACACAAGGAGAAAGTGCTGAACTACTGAAGTGTATTTATCACTTTATATAAAAGGCCTTTTTGGTTATGACAGCTTAAAGATGCTTCTCATATGGAGAATGAAGTCACATACATTGCTCACGTGGGATTTTGTTTGTAGTTTGTTGTTTGTTTGTTTGTCCAATTTGGTTTCATCTTCATCCTAATGTAGATGTTGGACTAAAGCAGCTGTTATTTATTTACACCGAGGAAGGGCAGAGGGTTGCTGAAGAACTACTTCTATCTGGGCTTTCACTGCCTTCCAATATGCCTTTCTTCATGTGTGATTTCATTTTATTACACATAACTTCATTTGTAAACTAAATTGTTTTGTTTTCTTTGCATATTTGGATTTCTTTGGTTGGTTGTTACCAACATCCAGGGCAAATGTCAAGTCAACAGCATCTTTAGAAATATAATTTCTGAGAAAAATGGTGACATGTTCAATACTAATTTCACCCACTGTATGTAAACAGTTGAAGTCAGAATTATTAGCCCCCTGAATTATGAATTACTTATTAATTACTTATTAAACATTGCTTTTATTCCAGCTCAAATAAAACAAATAAGACTTTCTCCAGAAGAAAAAAATATTATCGAACATACGTATTTCACGGGGGGCTAATAATTCTGACTTTAACTTAATATGTAACATGTAAACCCGCAAACTCTTTTTAAATACTTAAAGGTGTGCATCACAAGCCCTCATGATCATCCTCTCATTTCTGTGCTCTGTATGTTTTCAGCTGTGTCCTTTATCTCATGAGAACAGTTTTTTTTGTCAGTTCTGCAGCTTCTCGATTATATCAAGTTGTATCAATCCTGTCTACTGCCCCAAGTAGGGCTGCACAATATTGAGAATTATGCTATATGTGATATTGTTGTTGAACAATGCAATAACTATATTTCTTGCAAAAACATTTCCCTACAGTATGCTACTGTTGTTAAGATTACAAAAAATCATATATGTTTAATTATCTACTAAAATATTTCAAACATATAAAATATTAATTATACTAAAATTCTTAAATCTAATTCAAGCTAAAAAAAAATTAATAGATAAAAAAAGCTGTCAAGGAAGGTGCAAACATTTTGACTTTAAAATGCAATGAATGACTAAAACCCTCGATAAACCCTAGATATTCTAGTTTGGTTTTACCATAGACATGTAAACACAAAATGCATGTGTCTCAAAGAGTTTATTCGTATGGAACCAGCCAGCATGTTAAAATTACAGCATCTTTTAAGCAAAATATTTCCTTGCCTGTCTTCATAAATAAAATAAATGAATAAACAATTAAAATGAAAAGAAAAAGTAATATCACAAGTCAAATAATCTATTATTGTAATATCATTGCATTCCTACATGTTAATAATGTTTACATTTTAATACCTAATTATTTTAAGTGGATCTTGACAAGATGTCAGTATATCCATATCAATAAGGACTGTAAACTTTTTAAAATTTATTTATAAAAGACATACAAGGAAATAGGTTGCTTAAAAGATGCTAATAAAAACTTTAAAATTAACAATGTTAATGCTAATGCTTGAGATAAATGCTTTTTGTGTTTGTGTCTATGGTAAAACCAAACCAGAAATCAGAATATTTACATTCATTGTATTTTAAAGTCAAAATGTTTGCACCTTACTGGACAGATTTGAATTAGATTTAAGATAATTTTAGTATGTTGAATATTTTATGTGTTTATGTGTTATGTGTTAGCATGATAAAAATACAAACTTATGCCCTGGATTTTGTTTGTATTTCTAAGTTTAAGACATATTTTAATATTAATTTGTTACATACTATGCATGCTGTTTTTGTTTGTTTATCTGAGGGATTCTATAGCTGGTAATTTGTTGATTCAGGTTATGCATAATCTTCATTATACAACAAAATAAAAACTAAACTATTTAACAAGCTATTGATGAAACAAAATATAATAACGCTGTTGCTCACTATATTCAAAGATTCATGTTAAATCGTTGTTCTTAAGCATTTGCAGTTAAAATGTCAAACGAAATAAAGCAGGTTTTAATTTTAATTGTTGCCTTATGTTAGGTCAGACCTATTATATGGTTGTTATAGCCTATAATTTAAATTGTTACAACTGTAATTGCATTTTGTATTGCATTATTATTACTATATGCAAATAAAACTAAATGCTATAGCTTAAAGGATAGTTCACTCAAAAATGAAAAATCTGTCATCAATTAAACACCTTACACTTCACAAAATTTGGATTAATTTCTTTCTGCTGTTGAACACAAAACATGTAACCAATAACAGTTGTTTTTCCTACAATGGATACTGGTATTCATCTTTCTTTAAAATATCTTCTTCCTATAGATATAGGGAATATCTTTGTGTTTAAAAGAAGAAAGAATTTATAAAGGCTTACAAACACTGAGGATGAGTAAATACACTGTAAATTTATATATGTTAATTAACAGTTTCTGTATTTTGGGTTTATTTACAGTTGTGAATTGCATTATGGAATCTGGATCTCTGCTCTGTTGACATTTGATGTTGAAAATTCAACCCTACATTTTATGCAAAACTGACTTTTATTGACGTTTTAGTAGTTTGAAATAATTTATTGTTTAAGTCTGTAAAATAACAGTAAATGTACTGGCAATTTATTACAAGGTGTTTGTAGCATAACATACAACACCAACACAGAGAATATTGACTTCAAACTTTAAAAATGTTAATAAATGTCCAACTTAAGGTTAAAAGTGATCAGAAGAAAGATCAAGGTCTCATACTGTGATTCAAAAGCATAAATAAATGGGGAAAAATAAAAAAAACAAGAATCACAAAATATAGAAAACTGCTAATTTACTGATTTTTTGGTATTGTGTACATTTTCATCTTTTTGAATTTAAGGCTATTTATCACCTTGCAGCTTAATGTTCCAATTAATTTGTGGTCTTTAAAAGGCAATTTTACCTTGAGCAGTGCTCAGTAGTCAGAATGGCCCAGGGCCAGCATGAGAGATGCTCAGGAAAGTTTGTTACTTAAGTTTAAAATTTGCGTCTGAACCTTTTTCAAAATGCATGCAAATGTGATGCAGTGTACAACTGAGAAGCAGCTAGACTGACAAAAATAAGTGTTCGGATAGAAAAAACAGGAGAATGAGAGGATGATGATTGCACACGCAAAAGACACACATTATTACCACTCACGAGGGCTTGTGCTGCACACACGTGTTTAAAAAGAGCTTGTGGGCTACCAATTCCTCATGCGTAGATCTGTTGTCCTCTTGTGGAAGCAAACTAAGAAAGAAAAAAGTAAACATAATAGGTTGTTTGCACATGATGTTATTGAAGACATGGAAAATTCAGATGGAGGGCAGGAAGTGATTCTTCTACTTAGGAATCGCTATCAGAACATAATTTTTTTTTCAAATCAGCCAAAAATTAGAAATACTGAAGTTTTTGTAGAGTTCCAAAAGTTTTTGTTCATAAAGAGGAACATTTTAAGAAACTGTCTGAAAAAAATGGAAGTAAAGGTGGCTTTCAAATAAACATTTTCTCAATTCATTGTTTGAGAGCAGTAATAAAGATATATTATATATATTTATTCCATCAGAATAAAGTAAACAGCTGTAATGAGATGTGCAGCAGCATTGGATGTTTGTGGCTGGTTCATCAACAGAATAAAAAAGAAATGCTACCCTTGCGAGCAAAACTAGACTTTTGTTATTGTGGAGCACTAGTGTTAACCCCTCTACTAGCAAAAAAAAAACACAATAATACCGATAATAATCATGTAGGGTAAATGTTTTTTTTTTGTTGTTGTTGTTTATAAGGAAGTCTAAAAGATAACATTATTCACATAAAAAAGAGATATATGTATATTTATACCACAAACTCCAATAAATACTGTAGTGTAAATTGCGTTGTATTATGATAGCCTATAATTTTAGTGTAGAAAACTGTATAGTCTATTGGATAATTGTTTATTACTACAGTTGTGTTGCATCGCGGCAACCATACAATTACTACAACAGTTTAATTCAAGCAATTAGCTATAGTATTGTTCAAAAACATTATAGTTTTTACTATAGGTTTTTTTTTCATGTGAGTAGCTTATAGTATTTACCGCCTAAATGGTAGGAAAATATATTTTAGTTCAGTAGAAAACACTGTCCTGTTCATAACATCTCTATTAATTTTACCTTTGTAATATGGTATGAATTGAAAAAATACAGACTTTATTTTATACCTCCTATTTATTTTTACTTACTTCCTGCTCTCCACCTTAATTTCACACCAGGCCAGTAAAAAAATCCTTAGTGCTGAGCCCTGTTGAGTAATTCTCATTCTAATTAAAACTGAAATGTGCATCATGTTGTGACAATTACTTTTTTGTAAAAATAAAAATGTATTTAATACAACCATAAAAATGGCTTAAACATTGTCAGTACACTGTACTGTAAGCACAACCAGTTGTTAGGTGTTTGTAAGAGAGAGAGAAAAGGTGTTTGTGAGAGAGAGAGAGAAAAAACGTTGAGTCATGGGGGCTGTTTTGCTCCAATAATACCTTCAGAGAACATGTATAGTCAGTGATCCATACATAAGCAGTGAGATTAGTGTGGTGTAGGCAGAACTGGAATAGATGTCTGTCCAGGCTGACACAGGTTAAAGATCTTGATGTCTTCAACTGGAGATTCCAGAGAAACTGCCACTTGAAAAAAATTAAGAAAAAAAAATGTTACTCAGTAGGAAATCTCACCTGGTATCTACTATTACAAAGTACATTTCCAAGGTAAATTTAAGTTCAATCCACAGTATCGGTACCATAAAATTGCCACAGTTTTTAACTCCTCACTCAGAATATTAGGTTAACATGTTATTTTGTGAGAAATTCAATGATCTTGTTTGGTTTTCATTTTCTTGTGAAATTCTAAAAAGCTTAATTTTAGTAAACTGCAGTAACCTCAATCAAGAAAGGAGCATGTAGACAAATTAATTTTAATGAACAGGAAAATATAAACATACACACCCGAACATAGCACAACAATCTAAAAAAACACAACCAAGCATGGTTTGTGAACAAAGGAAATCAGGAACAGGACCAACGTAAACACAAACTAACTTGACTGGCGACAGATGGAGTGGGCAACTTACGAAATTGGACAGCTTTTCTCATTCAATGCTGTGGAGCGTCTCCGGCGTGGAGTTCATCACTAAATGTAGAAACACATATAGCAACAAAACAGTGAACCGACAGCGATTCATTTCGTTAGCATTATAACGTGTTATAAATATCGTTTAACGTTAGATCGATGATACGTAATGTTATATGCTAACCGTTTCTCATAACGTTAACTTAGCCTTTAGCCGGGGCAATGTTTTTAGGCTCATTCCAAGTCGATTTGACATATCATCTTATATTTTCACACAGGTTAAAAAGTAATGAAATCATAAAGCAAAGTTAATTGTGTTGAAATCGCCAATTAAATAACCAAAAACAGCTTTTCTTTTACCCTCATAGCTTAGCTGCTGTCAATGGCTTGGGTATCTGCAGGGCGGCATTTAGGCTTACTAAAAACGTATAGGAAGTGGTAAAGTGTTAATTTATACATCTTAAGTTACATTTAACACAATTTTTTGGGGGAAAGGGACAAATAAAACACGTGAAACGTCGAATATAACTTACTTACCTTTAGTTTACCGGTCCGTCCGTTGCCTCGTCCGTTATTGATTCAAATGATGAGCACGCGCAAGAACCGACTCCGACTCCTCCGATCAAGTTTCAACATCGAACCGATGTTATGATTTCGACCAGATGCGTCGGGTAGGCTATGTTGAAGAGTCAACTTCATTTCGACATTGAATCAATGTTTTATTCCCGATGTAATAACCTTCCGACGTACCGACCAAATAAAGAACGTTGATTCAATGTCGAAATTTGATCGACGACTGATACTGACGCTTATAACCAAGAATCAACATTGATTCAATGTCGGCTTGCTATCTGGGTAGCTAATATAATACGCTAATAATAAATTATTTAAGGGATTTAAGCAATTTGTCTTTTTTACATGTATATTTGTAGATACTTTTTTACTTTTTGTGTTTGTTAGTAATTTAGTTAGTTAGCTACTTTAATAAACAAGTTAATAATAAATTATTTAAGGAATTTAACCAATTTGTTTTCATTTATTTATTAGTATTATTTTTTTTACAAGTGTTTCTTATTTATATGCATAATGTTCTTTCAGAGTGATTAGCTTTTAAAGGGATAGTTCACTCAAAACAGAAAACTATGTTATTATCTACTCACTTCTCACAAACCTGTTTCCATCCCCTTGTTTTTTTTTTGAAACACAAACTAAGATATTCTTAAAAGGTTTGGAAACCATTAACCATTGACATCCATAGGCTATTTGTTTTTTCTTCTGTGGAAGTCAATGGTTGCCAATTCTTTAAATTCTTTAAAATATTTAATTCTGTGTTCAACAACAGCAACAAAAAGAATCTCATAAAGGTTTACAACCATTTAAATTTGAGTAAATAGTGAGTAAATCTTTATTTTTGCATAAACTATTCCTTTAAAAAATAATGTGAAATGCAATTTGTCTCAATAATACTGAATGCTATCCAGCTGTTATGTTCAAAAACTAATCGAAGTTGTTCATAGAATGTCACTTATAAGAAGTGCTATTGTAAGTTATTCCAACAGTGAGGAAAAATAAAAGTGAATGTCCTTGAAAGTGATTTTGTGGCTCTTTATGATGGCTCCACAATGCACCATTCCCTTGCAGAACCCAATCTTCTTTAGAGCACACATTTGTGTAATTTCAGCAGTCTCGGGATACAAGTCCTATGGTTAGATCCATTTATATTTAGAATTCAGAAATGACAATTTACTAGAAGGAAAATTACAGTAGTACATCAAACTTCAATTAAATCAAAATGTGGCAAATGGAATAAAGAAGAGTGGTTTTCATTCTTACCTTCATATTCTGGAAAAGTCCACTAAGGATAATTATTATTATTAATTTGTTTTTTTTTGGTAAATGTTAAATTGTTTTTCAGTTGTCAGATTACTGCTTTACTTCAAGAAATAAGTTGTAGTAATATACGAATGATGTGTGTGGTAATGGGGTGGGAAAAATTGCTTAAGCTTAAGCTCCTCTATTTTGATCATGATGAAATGTGTTTTGTTTGTAGAACTGTTTTAAGCGTATGATTCTTTTGTTCGAAATAAATGAATCAAAGAAAAAAGAAAAAAAGAAAAAATCAAATCAAACTTTGCTAAAATTTTAGGTGTATGTGAACCTGTAGTACAAAACCAGACTTGCGTATATTGCACCAGTATATGTTTGGCAACAATTAGTCAAAATTATGCCAAAAATATATACAATATTATGTAAACATTAAGTTCCATTCAGTTTTTTGTATTTTTCTTCCCCAAATATAGCCTATAAAAAATTGTTTCTGATTTACAAAGATTTTTTATGGCTGAGAGTTTAATTTGCTTAGCTTTTTTTCAAGGCAATTTTCTCAGTATTTAGATATTTTGAACTCTCAGATTGCAGATATTCAAAGAGATGTGTCTCAACCAAACATTGCCATAACATAAGAAACCATACAGCAATGGAAAGATCAGATGTTCAGATGTTGTATAAATCTCTTTTTTTTTTTCAAAAATGGACTCTTATGTCCAGGTCTACATATACTGTAGGTGGTCAGAGACTGTGTGCATTAACTTTCAGTGCGGTTTTGTACTTTTCCTGTATCACTATCAACATCAGTCATTGTTTGTAAATCCCTACAGTTTCTACAGAATTATAAAATCTGTTCAGATAAAGTGGAGAGGGATTCATTTTGTTTGCCTCGCTTGCAAACTGACAGAGGAAGTAAGATGACATTTTATGAGGCTGACGGAGTGAGCAAGCCAGTGGAGCTCAGTCACTGCTGCTGACCTGGCCAGCTCACAGTCAGACACACACAACACACACTATCCCCAGGAATAGGAAGCCAGTCCGGAAAGGAAGCTCTCTTTTTTTTTACAGCAGCCTGTTTCCTCTTCATCTTTGTGGTTTGTTTTTTTGGTCCTTTTTCATTTCCAGACATTCCCCCCTTGACCTGACAAAGAAAATAAATTCATTATAGAGAGTTTGAGCTGAGAAATATACACTGTAAAAATGTCTGGCTCTCATAAGATGTCTACTTAGACGTTATTTTCAGAAAAGGCAACCTGTTGCACAGCGTAATCATACTATACATGTATTGAAATCCTTGTGTGTCTATTATGGGGAACAGATCCTGCAGATGTCCTGTGGTTTTGGAGAAATAAGGGTGAGGTCATCAGGCCAGTGGCACTGCATGTGTAGTTTGTTTGTGCTGATCTCTGGCAGGCCGCCCGGACTCATTGCCCCTCCTCACTCAATGCAGCCTGTCATGTCGCTTTTAGGATGCTCAAGCCATTCAGAGCCACTAAGTTCTCAGCTTATGCTGTTTGCATCGAAACTTTTTGAAAACAGCACTATTGCCAGAATCTTATTGTTTCAACTGCTTTATTTACATTTATTTTGGTTTAAATGTTCACATTATTCTTAAGTACTGTTGTTACATGGCATACACGACATGCTAGAATATGAGGAAATTTGTTATTCTTCATTTTTGAAACTTTTTGCCTGCATGTGAAATTGTTTTCAAAACTGTTCCCCTTAATATCAGCGATAACATCTGTAATATGCATGTCAGGCAAGTAGTTGACCAGCAGCCAGTATCTTTAACATAGTCTTGTAACTTTGCTGAAATACAGCTATTGTTTACTAGTGCCCCATTCAGGGTTTGTGTAAAATATTGATGAGTTTATTTGCTATAGAACCCACATTTTGATTGTAATACATACATAATTTTAGGACAATGTTTATGCCAGCAAGAATTTGAAGCATAACTAGTACACTGTAAAAAATGCTGGGTTCCAATTCCACGTTCCACACAATTCCTTCATGTTGTCCCAACACAAACCGATTGGGTAACTTAATCGTTTTTTACAAATGTAAATAGATTGAACATAAAACAATGAAATTTTGCCAACTTATTTTGATTTTGAAAAATCAACCTATTTTCAACTGATTTTGAATAATTAGTTTAAACAAGCAACACAAGTAATTGTTTGAGCGTAGTATAATTAACTCAACAAGGTACTGGAAAATTCCTCAGAGATTTTGATCCATCTTGACATGACAGCATCATACAGTTGCTGCAGATTTGTCGGCTGCACATTCATGATGCGAATCTCCCGTTTCACCACATCTCAAAGATGCTCTATTGGCTTGAGATCTGGTGACATTGGAGGCCATTTGAGTACAGTGAACTCAATTTTATGTTCTAGAAACCAGTCTGAGATGATTCGTGCTTTATGACATCGTGTGTTATCCTGCTGGAAGTGGCCATCAGAAGAGGGGTATGCTGTGGTCATAAATGGATGGACATAGTCAGCAACAATACTCAGGTAGGCTGTGGCGAATATGGCTCACACCATTGCACCACCACCACCAGCCTGAACCGTTGACACAAAGCAGGATGGATCCATGCTTTCATGTTGTTGACCCCAAATTCTGACCCTACCATCTAAATCGCAGCAGAAATCGACACTCATCAGACCAGGCAACTTTTTTTTAAATCTTCTTTTGTCTTAATTTTGGTGAGTTTGTGCGACTTGTAGCCTCTGTTCCCTATTCTAAGCTGACAGGAGTGGCATCCGGTGTGGCCTTCTGTTGCTGTAGCCCATCCGCCTCAAGGTTCGAAGTGCATTCAGAGATGCTCTTCTGCATACCTCGGTTGTAACGTGTGGTTATTTGAGTTACTGTTGCCTTTCTATCAGCTGGAACCAGTCTTCTTCTCACGCCCCATTCACACGGGGCTTAAGCGTCAACGCTTGACAGAGGGCGTGTCTGAACTTGGGGCTGACGCGATCGTCATAGAAGCGTCAGCCAATGAAATTAGTCAACAATCCGCTACTGTCTAAGCTGGTGTATTTGCATACAGGGACCTGATTGGATGACGCTTCCGTCGGCGCTTGAAAAGTTGAAAAAGTCCCAACTCCTGCAACGAGCAACGTCACTGAAGCGGCGCCGACGGATCCAGTATGCATTTCGAAAGTGAATCGGAAGCGTTGATGTTGACGCCCCGTGTGAATGGGGCGTCAGACCTCTGGCATCAACAAGGCATTTGCGGCCACAGAATGGCCGCTCGCTGGATATTTTCTTTTTTCTGACCATTCTCTGTAAACCCTAGAGATGTTTGTGCGTGAAAATCTCAGTAGATCAGCAGTTTCTGAAATACTCAGGCCAGCCTGTCTGTCACCAACAACCATGCCACGTTCAAAGTCACTTAAATCACCTTTCTTCCCCATTCTGATGCTTGGTTTGAACTACAGCAGATTGTCTTGACCATACATGCCTAAATGCATTGAGTTGCTACCATGTGATTGGCCGATTAGAAACAAGCAGTTGGACAGGTGTACCTAATAAATTGTTAACATGTTAATGCATTAATTACTGATTAATTACTGATGAACACTGATTACTGGTGTTCCATAATAGACTAAACACGTAATTTGCATGAATTTAATCACAAGTAGCTTTGATATAATTGTAATATATAAGTAGTAATAATGATACCGCTTTCAGAAATTTGAAACCTGAATTTATTTATGTAGTTTTTCATTCTAATAAGTTCATTCAAGTCGTTCAAGTTAACCAATGGCCAAAATGAAAAGAAGTTTTCGTTTTTTTTAGTAGATGTTTCGTTAATATATTCTTAAGCTTCAATGTATGATACATTGATTAGTTTGACCAAAGGTATGTTAGAGGACTGAAACTAACAGTTGCTTGGATAGTAAAATGCCTATTTTCAGAGTAAAATCTATTATTAAGGCTTTTTATTCCTTTAAACCTCCTGTCATTTTTGAGGTTGTTTTTACCCTGAAATAATCTACAGGGCTTGAAACTTGTGCAGTTTGTTTATGTATGTTCTGCTCATGTCGCCTCTGTGGCTGCTTCATGCATATTTATTGCACATGCATATAAAATGGACATTAAATTTTATCTCACTGAATGCAATGCATTTTCTATAACCTGCTTACAGGAAAGTAGTTATTGCACCTGCACAGATTTGAGCACTTAACATACAGACTGATTCTTGTAATATCTGAGAGAGGAGTTCGACTGTACAGTATTTACTGATGAATTTCTACAATGGCATTTTCTGGACCAGCAGGTGGCAGTATTGTAGTAGTACTGTTGTTTATAGCATTTTTTTTTACAGTTGTAAAATGTCACCGAACACCAAATGGAAAAAATAAAAAAGCTTTGCAGAGCCTTAGGCAATTAATCTTGAATAATAATTTGACAAAAGAGTTTCGCTCTTTACAAAACGGGGTTTCCTTGCACCGTGTGAATTCACAGAATATGTTTTTACAGAACTGAAGAGGATTCCTTAAGTAATCTGATAAACATGTTTTCCCGACAATATAGAATTATAGCATACTGGTGCCACGAGGTGGAACACAACATAAAATCACACATATGACTGAAATATTTATGCTACAATTAAATGATGAAATCAGAATGTAGGCCTAAGTTATTATACATTAATATGACAGTGGTGTTGCCATAAATCTATGAATAATGGTTTAGGAATGTAGTACAATCTTTACACATAGCAGTCTTGAAGGATCCTATCCATATATGTCCAATCAGTAGTGACATCTGAATTAAAAAACTGGTGTGAATCAATTCGCTAAAAAGTATTTGTTTTTGTGTACGAAATTTCTTTCTTTCTTTCTTTCTTTCTTTCTTTCTTTCTTTCTTTCTTT
>CAIGQQ010004837.1:22510607-22522413 GCA_903798035.1 Danio albolineatus | reverse complement strand
AGATAGATAGATAGATAGATAGATAGATAGATAGATAGATAGATATACATGCAGTTGAAGTCAGAATTATTAGCCCCCCTTTTAATTTTTTTGTTCATTTTGAAAAAATTCCCAAATGAAGTTTAACAGAGCAAGGAAATTTACACAGTATGTCTGATATCTTTTCATCTTGAGAAAGTCTTATTTTTTTATTTCAGCTAGAATAAAAGATAAATAATAAATAAAAAAAATTAAATATCATTTTAAGGTCAATATTATTAGCCCCTTTAAGCTATATTTTTCGATAGTCTACAGAATAAAGCCTCGTTATACATAAACTTGCCTAATTACCATAACCTGCCTAGTTAGCCTAACTAACCTAGTTAAGCCTTTAAATGTCACTTTAAGCTGTATAGAAGTGTCTTGATAAATATCTAGTCAAATATTATTTACTGTCATCATAATAAAGATAAAATAAATTAGTAATTAGAAATGAGTTATTAAAACTATTATGATTAGAAATGTGTTTGTGAATGTGAATGTGAAACAGAGGGGCTAATAATTCAGGGGGGCTAATAATTCTGACTTCAACTGTATACAGGGCCGGATTAACCAAAGGGCATTCTGGGCACAGGCCCAGGGGCCCGTGCCTACTTGGGGCCCCTGCAAGGGGAGAAAAAAAGGCAATTTTGGAGCGTCTATTTAGGGTAAGTGGAAATAGCGCACTTCGTTGGAATAAGCTATTGACACGGTTTCCGCACATCAGCGTATGATTGACAGAGACAAGATAAGTAGAGAGCGCGTATGACAGTATCATGAGTGGCGTAGCTCGTTGAGCGCACAGACACATGTTTTGACGCGATTCATCGTCAACCCGGTTCGAATCCACCGTCTACTGAACTTGTGCAGTTTTTCTTTCTTCCCATTACATATCAGATTGGAAATACATTTATTTTTAATAGGAAAGAAACTTTAACAAAAAAATTAATAATGCAAACGGGATATAAAGTCACTAGTGGCTCGTGGGTATTTAATAATGTTTAGCCTAATTCAAATGTGTATAAACAGCATCTAAACAGTTATTTTCCACCATGTGGCCACGAGAAAAGGTTTAATCGACACTATGGCGAGGTGTACAGTCAGTCTATGGTGTAGATGGCTTGTGAAATCAATTAGTTTTATTATTATACATTTTTGAACGCAGGGACAAAGTAGGGCCGTCTGTGAGATTTGAAGGAGTTTTATTTTGTAAATACTGATAAAGCAGCCTTGATATTTAGTTTTTTTAGTTGCATTTGTGTATTATTAATTTCATTATGATTTAATTCCTTATCATCAGACCGTGGTATAAGCCGATCTGTCATGAAAAACATGCGTTAGCAGCAACAGTATTTGTGTTCAGCGCTCTACCGTAATACGCAGTGTATGAGCGACCGTAGAAATATTTTGGCAGCTAGAATAGACGGCACGTCTTAATAAAGATGCCTCCCTCCCTGTAAAATCATATTGCTTAGACAACAATATATTTCCTCTTAGCAAATAATCGCTAACGTTTAATATATCTTTGTAAACTATAAATATATGCACTATATATTATTTATTTTAAAAATGTGGGCAAGACATTATAGATACATTTTATATAAAAATGATTATATTATTCTTATTTTTAATTCAACTATAGGGGTGCGGCCGGGTAGGGGGCCCTTCAAGATAATGTGCCCAGGGGCCTCTGCGTTCTTGATCCGGCCCTGACTGTATATATAAAATATATTAACAATACTTAAATATATATCACACTAAAACCGTCAGTACCTGTAGGTGGCAGAAAGTAATGAGTAAATCATGTTAAATTCAAAATGGCTTATTTATTTAAAACAAAAACAAATGAGTGTCTTTCTGAATATATCATTGAATGAGTTGACTGATTTGTTAAAAAACTAAACACAGCAGTGCTGCATTGAGATACAGCTTTATTTGAAATATTTTCTTTAGCAAAACACAAAACAATCAACAATTTGACACAATCTACATTGTAAAAGCGCTATATAAATAAACAAAACAACTGCAAATAATGTGATTACCACATGACTTATTGCTAACAACGTCTTTGTTGGACTGCTGTTTAAAATCAATATCATATTTGCGATGGGACTTACATGCTGTAAAATGGCATGTGTTACTTGTATCCTATTATAACAAAGAGAATACAGGTTTTTGCTTTTATAACATGAATTATAGTTGTGTTTAATTCAATCTAACAGGCAATGAATGCTTGTGAATTCTCAAGATGTGTTTTTCACAATTTATGGGACATACTGTGAGCTTACGCATTAATAAACAATTCTGAAATTATGATATTTATCATAGACAAACAAAAAAAATCCTCATTAATAAAGAGCATACTACATATCCAATACTAAAATTACATATATGGTTTGGAACAAAACAAGATGAGCGCAAAAAGCTGAGAATTTTTCCATTTGTCTGAACTACCAATTTAATAAACAAGCATGTTTTAAAGATGAGAGACCACATGTGTGCAAATTATATGAATCAAACACTGCGAATCTCCCGAACAAACCAATCAATCATTGTCAAACACAGATAAACCCCTTCAATTTCATTCCGCTGCGGGAAAGGTAAACTCCAGCACGAGACATGATCGCATAGCAGAGACAGATTACACATCTGCTGTTTCAATGTATTTAAATTAGTCAATTAATTTTAACAGCATATTTGGTTGGAGTAAGACAACCAACAAGGGAGAGAAGGACTCCAGATAAATGATGAAGATGCAGTAAATCATACCTGGATTATGCATGCATGCATTATAATACTACAATAAGTACTACGCACCAGTGTATTTAAAGAAACACTGCACCTTTTTGAAAATAGGCTCATTTTAAAACTCCCATAGAGATAAGCAGTTGAGCTGTACTATTTGTGAATCAATTTTCTGAGTTTGCAAAACGCTTTTTTAACTTAGCTTAGCATAGATCCTTGAATCAGATTAGACCATTAGCATCTTGATTAAACCGAAAAAAAAAGAAATGAGTTAAATAAGTTTCCTATTTAAACCTTGACTCATTCGTTCAATCATTCATTCATTCATTTTCCTTGGGCTTAGTCCGTTATTTATCTGGGGTCGCCACAGTGGAATGAACCGCCAACTATTCCGCCATGTCTTACACAGCAGATGTCCAGCTGCTGTGGCTCTAACTATCTTCTGTAGATAAGACTAAGTAAAGACTAACAGAAAATGTAAAGTTGCTATTTTCTAGGTCGATGTGGCTAGCCGATCAAGGCTGCAGCAGGTGCAATATTAAATAATGCCTGAAAATAGTCCCCAGCAACCAAGACCTACACCTGGACCACCAGTTAGAATCATGATATCATTTTGTCTGCTGCAGCCATCGTACGGAAGCAAAGTTCCTTGATTATTAATCCGGAATGATGTTTATATAGTTCCTAGCCATATTGGCCACTAGAAATTTGATATTTTTTCTATTTCTAGCAGTCTTAGATTATGATGTAAATACAGAACAATCAAGCTTATAATAGAAACATTTTCAAAACACTTTGATGATTTCCGAGCAAGATGCTAATGGTCTAATCAGATTCAATGATCTATGCTAAGCTAAAAGTGCTTCTGACAGTGGTGGAGATTGGCTGAATGCATTTAAAAATGATAAAACTTAACTGTTTAACTCTAGGGGACTTGTCAAATTAGCCTAAAAAAAGCAAAGTGTTCCTTTAAATACAACTTCAGGGAGACCGTTTTCAAAGTACATTCTGATTACAAACTGTCAGGCACACTTCTTTAGCAACCTTACCTTCTTACAGTGTTATTGCCGTTAATGATACTGAAGCCATTGTTTAATCTGAATAAAGTCTGGCCAGAACCTGTGAGGGACACCAGATAAGGTCAGAGTCAGTAGGTGTGCAGTGAGAGCCATGTATCAACACTAAATCACAGTAACCAGACTCAGACACACAATACGCTTCGCTCAAGGGCAAAAGAACGCACGAGGAGAATAAACAAAAGCTCATCAAGACTGAGGGAACACTGCCTTATCTACACAAAAGCAGTGTTCATTCTGTGGAAATAGTAGAAATTAGTTTACAAAGAGCCATTCAGGTATCTCACCTGAGCAAAACATTGGCTTTCTGTTTTGGAGAGCTTTCAAGATTACACTATACAATGCGCAGGCAAATTTTTTACCCTTTCAGAATACTTCTGGCACTTTAGAGAGCTTTAAAAAGAGAAGTTGTTTTAGAAAGGACTGCTGTGTGTTAAGTACTTAAAAGTTAGATCAAGAATCACGTTTACCTTGTGGATTGGAAGGTTAATGTTAAAGTCTGTTTCAATACAGATTGCAAAACACATGCTTTGAAAAGTAATTTGTAACATATTATGGTAAGTTAAAGTCCGCATGAACCATTTTTTGCTTTTGTCAGATTGTGATGCAGTTCCTAACGGAATATTAAATGAGAAAACAATGTCCATGGCTTGCTTTTCCCACTTCAAGCTGATTGGATGTAGTAAAGTAGGCATTTCATTCAAAATATCCGGAAAATACGGAAGTCCTAAGAGGCCATGCATTCAAATATTTTTTCTCTCTTGTTATGTCGTGATCACGACTTAATTATCTCGTGATCTAGACATAACTAATTTTCTCGTGATCTCGACATAAAAAAAGTTGTTTTCTCATGATCTCGACATAACAAAAAGTTGTTTTCTCGTGATCTCGACATAACAAAAAAAATGTTATGTCGTGATCACGACTTATTTTTTAAAATTTATTATTATTGTTGTTATTATTATTATTATTATTATTATTATTATTATTATTATTATTATTATTGTTGTTGTTGTTATTAATAATAATAATAATAATTATAACGGAGTGGCTATTTGCACTAAGTGTAAATAGCCCCCCTTGTTGGCAGACGCTATTTACACTAGCTCCGCCCACGGTAGGTTTAACCAAGGTCAAAGCTGTCGCGACGTGCCTCAATCGGGGTCAAATGCTGGTCAAATTATGGCGCGAATATTTGAATTTTGCGCGAGCGGAATCATGGGATCGATCAGACGTTGGATGCGGTGAGGCGAATCGGAGCGGAGGAACGCTTTAACCTGCTAATTTCTTGGTAAGTTCTGTTTTTACTTTATTGCATTTTTAAAGTTCTATTATATGTTTTTTAACGGCCATGGATGTTACAAGTGGTTTTATGTGTTTAGTTGGTTATTTCAACATCATGTAAAATGATGTGTCTTGTTTTGTAACATTATGCTAATAATAGCGATGATAAGAATCATGATTTGCATCACTGAATTGGCATATCGCTGCGATACACCATCGAAATAGCTATTTATGTAACACAATGTGTTCTACCTGTATTACTTACGAACACACAATATTGTATGTAACGTAAAATTGATTTCTCAAGTGCATTTTTCTAATCTCCACTGCTGCCATGCTTCCTATTCTAATTTTTGGGCATGTGATGATTTTCAAGCAAAATTACATTCATTTTATAATTTTGATCGATTACGTGCTGCATCCTTATTACTTTTTGCTTTGCTTTCCTGGTGGAAAAAAAGCATATGCTGGTGATGTTAATGCATGTTTGCTCATTTTGAGACCAGCATCTAAACATGCTTTACCAGCAAATGCAGTTTTTTTTTAGTTTTTTTATTTATTTATATATTTTTTTACACACACTTCAATCAATGTGCATAAATTTGGCTTGAGGTTGGAGTTTTAAGATTCACATATTTAGTGAGTGTCAGCATATCTTCACAAATCTAAAGCAGGAACAGTATGAGAGATTTCATAAAACCAAGTTTAAAGTGATCATATTAGTGTCAGGTATACCTTGCATCTTTTTATATTTTGGATATTTAAGGAAAAAACTAAACTAAAATGATATTTTTCTCTACCAATAACTGGTGTTGATGTTTAATTGTTTTTCAGGAAGTGAAGAAAATACTGTTAAGTATCAGTGTATTGTTAGTTCCAGTTTACCTTTGAATGAATGGAATACTTGGGAAAATTGATAACTGAAAATATTAGCATTGCATATTGTGATTTTAAGACTATTAAATTATTGGATGTGTCCAAATATTTCTTTTTTTTTATACCGAACTGATTTTGGAGTTTGAAAATTGTTTAAGTTATGTGTAATACGAGTAAACTATTATTCATCAATTAAAGCATATTTCAACCTTTTCACTTATTATTTCAGTTTATTTCCTCAATAATGGATTCATTTATTACTTTGATGCTGCTATGCATATACATTTATATTACCTATTATTTGTAAATGTTCCAGTATGAGTAAAACAAATGTTTATTAAATCTTTTCATGTTACCTGGTAAGAAAGTCATCTATAAATGCATTATTAATTTATTAGTGTCATACCGCCACCTACTGGGTGATTTTAATTTAATATCTGTACCACTTTTTATTCAATATTAAGTTAACAATTTCATAATCTTATACTGAATAAAACTGTGTACTGATTGTACTGTAATAACTATTGACCTTGTTTCTTTTTGTTTAGGTTATTCATGCTTATCTGCACATCCTGGCTTCAAAATCAGAGACTAAAGTGTTTGTCTTTCAGTGTTTCCTTGTGCAATTTTAGAGGGAAAGAGACTATATAACATGGATATATGATAAGGTATATATTTTTATTGTTTTTTTCTCTTTTCCATCTATAATCACTTTGAATATACAAATCTTTTTAAAATAACTTTATTTCACAGGTGTAATTTCAGGATTTCCAATGGGCTTTGCTACCAGTATGCAGGTTCAGTCACCGGTTCTAAGTTGCTTTCAACATTCCAGAGCACAAAGTCTTTCTACCTAATTCACCCAAAAGTACAGCAAAGCAACATGGATTCCTGTTCCATTGGTGGTATGTATTATACGCTATACTGTGTTCAAGATTTTGTAGTGTATATTGGTTCGGCATCTGGGTTTTCAATCAGGCTTAAGACCGTTTGCAGCTCCTTTCTTGCTTTATTTGTTGTCCGATGTAAACACGACATGCGACATGTATGCAGTACATTAGTTTTCTTTTTTTAATCATTTATGCAAAATAAATGTACAGTTTGTATATATTTTTGAGGTAAGTGTGTGTGTGTGAGTGATTCTTAATAATTGTCCTTTTACTGTAGTGCTGTACAGGGACTCTTTTTCTTTCTAACAGCAATTTCACAATGACATGAGCTTGTTTTTAAATAGAAATTAAATAGAAAGGGCTGGACATCGAGTTAAATTTATGTCATGCTACAAACTGCTGGGTCAAGTTGTGGTGTTTTTCTGCTAATGGTTAGTTGCCAAATAATTGATGATAGCATGCAGAATTAAACTTTTTATTATTTTTTTATTTTGTCATTGTTTTTTTTAGGGCAACACAGTGGCACAGTGGGTAGCACATTCGCGTCACAGCAAGAAGGTTGCTGGTTCGAGCCTCGGCTGGGTCAGTTGGCATTTCTGTGTGGAGTTTGCATGTTCTCTCCGTGTTGGCGTGGGTTCCCTCCAGGTGCTCCGGTTTCCCCCACAGTCCAAAGATATGCGCTATAGTTGAATTGGGTAAGCTAAATTGGCTGTAGTGTATGTGAGTGTGTGCGCAAGAGTGTGGCTGTGGCTGGAAGGGCATCCGCTGTGTAAAACGTGCTGGATAAGTTGGCGGTTCATTCCGCTGTGGCGACCTCTGATTAATAAAGGGACTAACCCCGAAAAGAGAATAAATGAATATTTTACTTTAAAATTAAATCCAAGGTGTGGAGCTGTTTTGGCTCATTTCAGATGAAATGGACAGTTCATCCAACAATGCAAATGTGCTGTTATTTACTCATCCTCAGGCCACAACCTGTAGGTTAACTTGTAATCCAGTTGGACAGTAAAACATATTTTTACCCATGGTTCTTGGGGATTCATATGATACAAATTGATGGTCAATATCTTTTGGAAAGTCAAAGCCAAATTACCTACACCTCGGATGGTCTGAGAGTGAGTAAAGTAATTAATGAACTAGGTAAACTGCGTTTTTAAAATTGTTTTCACATAAACATAAAACATCACTTGCCACTATACTTCAGGTTTCCTGTAAACATTTCTAGTGTTAGTCTAGTTGTAATGGTACTTTACACTGCATGTCTAGACATCTCTTTAGAAAATGTGATCACAGATAATATACAGGTGCATCTCAATATATTTGAATGACATCAAAAAGATGATTACTTTCAGTAATTCAATTAAAAAAAGTGAAACTCATTTATTATAAGGATTCATTGCACACAGACTGATTTATTTCAAGTGTTTATTTCTTTAATTTTGATCATTGTGGCTTACAGCTAATGAAAACTCAAATCAGTATCTCAGAAAATTTGAATATTACTTAAGACCAATAAAAAAGGATTTGTATCACAAATGTTGGACTACTGAAATGTATGAACAAGTACAGCAATCAGTTCTTGTTTTTATGATTTACTTCAGTAATGTGACATGACATGGAGGAAGTCGGTTTGTGGCACTGCTGAGGTCTTATGAATCCCAGGTTGCTCTAAGAACCTTCAGCTTCTCACATCTGTCTGTTCACTATAGATTATATGAGTCTTAGGTCAGGTGAGTTTGCTGGCCAATCAAATACAGGCATAGCATGGTCCTTAAACCAGATATTAGTACTTTTTGCAGTGTGGACAGATGTCTAAGTCCTGCTGGAAAATTCAAACCTTTATGGAGATGCTAATTAGATTTTCCAGCAGGACTTGGCACCTGTCCACACTGCAAAAAGTATGTGTTTTAAGGCCCATGGCTGTATGTGATTGGCCAGCAATCTCCCCCGACCAAAAACTCTTATGAAAGAAACTGTTGTGCATCGTGAAGAGAAACATATGAGACAGCAAATTAAACAACACAGAAGAGCTGAAGGCCACTATTAGCGAAACCAGGGCTTCATCAGCAGTGCCACCAACTGTCACGTTGCTGGAGTAATTCATGCAAAATAGTCCTGAACAAGTATTGAGTGCTGTACATATTCATAATGCAAGATTTCTATGTTAAATCCTTTTCTTTTAATGATCTTATGTAATATTAGTTTTCTGAGATTTCATTAGCTGTAAGCCACAATCATCAAAATATAAAGAAGTAACCAAATACATCAGTCTATGTGTAATGAATCTATTTATGAGTTTCCTTTCTTTAATTGAATAACTGAAATTACAACCTTTTTTGATGACATTGTCATTCATTGAGATGCACCTGTAAATTGATAAGAACTTTATTATATACTTTATATTATACAACTTGATATTATATTTTGATCATTTTCTTGTTAAAGTAATGTTCCACTTTTGCTGTTGTACAGTCTTTTGTAGTACTAGTGTACAAACATTTTTTAACTTATCACATCATTAGGCAAACCTTCATCTTGTCATCAAAGATCACTGTTGCTTGTGTTGTTGGAAATTCCTAGCTCTCCACTGAAACAGAAGCAGGAACATGTTACAATGTTGTTGGTAGTTTTAATGCAACATAATATGCAGAGACAACTAATTAACAAATAAATCCATTGTTTTTCCCAGAATGCAGAGCGCTTGTAGCAGAACAAAATAAATGAATTCACCAGAAAGACATAGATGTGTTAAAATACATTAAACACAAACTTACTAAAAGATTGCAAAGTGCATAAGTGAGTTTTTCATGTTAATGTTGTTTTAGCCTAATTTGTAGAGACAGCTACAAGTTAGTCATTCATATATTTATTATTGTTTTTGTTTGTTTTTGGTTGTTTTCCAGAATGGAGAGGCCTTGCAGCAGACGATGATGCTTTTCATGACAAGAATGACAAAAAAATAAATAAATTGTGTTTATTTTAAAATGTGTCATGTTTGTTTCTATAATTTATAATGCTTCTATACATTTTAGAACAAATCATATAATCCTAACATTGTTATATCTATAGATGTCTTCAAGGATTGAAAATGATCCTACAGTAATTGATCCTGCACTTTTTTCACTGATTAGTATATTTTGTTTGTTCATAGATGTAGTGCAACATTTAGGTGTTCCTTCTTTCAGCACTTAGTGCAAATATGTCCCTTTTATTAATACAGTATAAATATTAAACATTTAACTTCTGCTAACATTTTGTTTAAAAGGCATATACTGCTAATACTTAGTGTAAATAGCATCTACCATCTATTAACACTTAAGTGTACTGTAAACAGCATTTACTGTTTATTAGTGTAAATACCATCTTTTAACTGTAATTGACAACCAATTATTAAAATTGTGTACACTAAGACTTACTAAATAAACTATGCTTATTTTTTTTAGTGTAAATAGCAACATACTTTTAGTAACACAGCAATAGTGTCTACCTTCTATAAACACAAAGTGTAAATGGCATATATATTCTATAAGCACTGAGTGCAAATAGCATCTACCATGCCTTTTGTTGCTATATTGTGTAAATAGCATCTGATGCTATTTGAACTCAGTGTAAATTGCATCTCGCTATTTGCATTTAGTGTAAATAGCATCTCTTGTTATTTGCTTTTAGTGTAAATAGCATATTTTGCTATTTGCACTTAGTGTAAATAGCATCTCTTGCTATTTGCACTTAGTGTAAATAGCATCTCTTGCTATTTGCACTTAGTGTAAATAGCATCTTTTGCTATTTGCACTTAGTGTAAATAGCATCTCTTGCTATTTGCACTTAGTGTAAATAGCATCTCTTGCTATGTGCACTTAGTGCAAATAGCCGCTGCCTAATTATAATATCTGGCCAGGGAGAGAATAGCCTAGCTGCAGACACGCATTGGTGTAACTCGTTAAAGGCGTATTATGAGCACAAACGCCCGTGATTAATGTACATTCAATATTCATATTCATGTATATGATTATGTACTACGGACTTCCGTAATACACCATTATTTACAATAATATTCCCTCAACTGTTACCATTTTAAAGCAACTCTATATGGCGCAAAATAAGTTGCTGCGTGTATGAGTTGTATGCTGATGAAGAATGCTGAAGATCCTGCTTTTGCTTTAATCCTTTCCGCAAGTTATGTACAATTACTTTAAAATTGCGCCATATAGAGTTGCTTTAAAATGGTAACAGTTGAGGGAATATTGTTGCAAATAATGCTATATAATCATATACATAAATCATGAATGTAGATTAAAACCCGGGTGTTTGCGCTCATAATATTATGGCTGTTCTGAACGCCTTTAACATGTTATACGAATGCGCGTCTGCAGCTAGGCTATTCTCTCCCTGGCCAGACATTGGCCAGATATTATTATTATTATTATTATTATTATTATTATTATTATTATTAATAATAATAATAATGAATACATTAATAATTAAAAACAAAAAATAAGTCGTGATCACGAAATAACTTTTTGTTATGTCGAGATCACGAGAAAGTTATGTCGTTATCATGAGAAAACAACTTTTTGTTATGTCGAGATCACGAGAAAATTAGTTGTTATGTCGAGATCACAAGATAATTAAGTCATGATCACGACATAACATAAGAGAAAAAATATTTTAATGCATGGCCTCTTAAGACTTCCGTAGGAAAAAGCTTTCAGAAAGAGTTATTACAATCTAACAGACACCTCCTCTTCACCATTTCTGTTTTATGTCACAATGCTGTCAAAATGGAAAGTTGGAGGGGCGTGCTTAACAAACTTAACCACACCTCAGACAAACCTACTCTGAGAATTTAACAGAAAACAAACAGGAAGAGCATTTTCAGATTTTAATTTTAGATTACAATGGCAAACTTTTTTTTTT
>CAIGQQ010004837.1:22441615-22481134 GCA_903798035.1 Danio albolineatus | reverse complement strand
CACACTTGCAACCACCTAGTAATGCTTTAGCTAATGCCTCAGAACACTCTAGCAACTCCTTAGCAGCCACCTAGCATAGCCCTAGCAACTGCCTAGCAACCACTCAGAAAACCCAAGCAACAACCTAAAACACCTTGGCAACCGTCTAGCAATATCTTAGTAACCCCTCAGAACACCCTAGCAACACCTTAGTAACCACCTTGGTAACAACCTAGAGCACCTTAGCAACCACCGAGCAACACCTTAGCAACAACCTAGAACACCTTTGCAACTGCCTAGCAACCACCTAGCAACTCTTTAGTAACAACCTAGAACATCTAAACAACTACCTAGCAACGCCTTAGCAACTGCCTAGCAACCACTCAACACTCTAACAACGCCTTAGCAACCACTCAGAACACCTTAGAAACCGCCTTGCAATGCTTTAGCAACCCCTCAGAACACCATAGCAACTGCCTAGCAACACCTTAGCATCCACCTAGAACACCCTAGCAACCACTGAGAACCACCAACCAACCACCTTTGCAACTACTCAGAACAACCTAGCAACTACTTTCTGTAGCAACATCTGAGCAACCACATAAAAACCCATAACAATGCCTTAGCAACTACTCAGAAAACCCTAGCAACAACCTAAAACACCTTGGCAACCGTCTAGCAATACCTTAGTAACCACTCAGAACACCCTAGCAACACCTTAGCAACCAGCTAGCAACGCCTTAGTAACCACCTTCGTAACAACCTAGAACACCTTCGCAACCACCTGGCAACACCTTAGGAACAACCTAGAACACCTTAGCAACTGCCTAGCAACCACCTAGCAACTCCTTAGTAACAACCTAGAACACCTAACTGTCTAGCAACACCTTAGCAACCGGCTAGCCACCACTCAACACTCTAGCAACACCTTAGCAACCACTCAGAACACCTTAGAAATCGCCTTGCAATGCCTTAGCAACCACTCAGAACACCCTATCAACTGCCTAGAAACACCTCAGCAACCACTTAGAACACCCTAGCAAGCACTGAGAACCACCTAGCAACCACCTTTGGAACCACTCAGAACACACTAGCAACTACCTTCAGTAGCAACATCTGATCAACAACATAAAACACCCTACCAATGCCTAGCAACTACTCAGAACACTATATCAACATCTTAGCAACCACCTAGCATCAACTCAGAACACCTTAGCAACAGTCTAGAAACATCTTTATAACAAGTCAAAACACCCTAGCAACCGTCTAGCAACCACACAGAACAGCATAGCAAACTTAAAAACTTCTTCAATCATTTAAACTTTAAAACTACTTCAGACTTTCAGGCTAGGCTTTCTCAAGCCACCATAAAGATTGTCTATGAACTTTACTTGTCTAGTTGATTTTGGTCTGGGTTGTCGGCTGAATATGAGGATGAGGACTTTATTATACAGTAAAACCGGCACCATGATGAAGGCCTGGTTAACATTCGCCTCGCTGGTTTGTCTTTTGTTGGTATCAGAAAACATTCGTGGAAAGAATTGATGCTGTCATTATCTAGTTTGTATCTGGATTCATTTTTCATGGATTCATGGATTCATTCAGCAAAATAATGAAAAACAGATCAATAAATAAGTTAACACTTTACAATTCTGGACATGTAGTTAATTACAACATCAACAACAACGAGCAATGCTTGTGCAGTGTTTATATGATCATAGTTCAACATTCATTCATTCATTTTCTTTTCGGCTTAGTCCCTTTATTAATCCGGGGTCGCCACAGCGGAATGAACCGCCAACTTACCCAGCATTTGTTTTACGCAGCGGATTCCCATCTTTGGAAAACATCCATACACACTCATTCACACACATATACTATGGACAATTTAGCTTCACCGCATATCTTTGGACTGTGGGGGGAAACCGGAGCACCCGGAGGAAACCCACGCAACCACGGGGAGAACATGCAAACTCCACAACTGACCCAGCCGAGGCTCGAACCAGCGACCTTTTTGCTGTGAGGCGACAGCACTACCTACTGCGCCATCGTGTCGCCCAGTTCAACATTTACTAATGCATTATTAAAAGAAGAATTTCTTTCAAAAAGAAGACTTCTTTCAAAATAAATGTTTCCTCCTTTTGTTGAAAACAAAAGCAGATATTTTGAAAAATGTTGGAAACCTGTAACCATTGACTTCCATAGTATTTGTTTTTCTTACTACGGAAGTCACTATGGTTACAGGTGAGTGACTGTATTTTCAATAAATAACTTAAACGAATATAAATAAGTACTTAAATAAAAGCATTGTTCATTGTTTGTCAGTAAGCTGACAACTAACTAATAATTCCCGTGTTTTAAAGTCTTTGCCATAAAAGTACTTAATATAAAACAAATACATGTTACAATGCATTTTTTTGTGTGATCATAGTAATCTGATCATGTCAGACCAAACCTGTATCAAATATAGTGTAATGCATAAAAACATGCATGCAGATTAATATTAATTTATTTTCTTCGGCTTAGTCCCTTTATTAATCTGGGGTCGCCACAGCGGAATGAACCACCAACTTATCCAGCATTTGTTTAACGCAGCGGATGCCCTTCCAGCTGCAACCCATACACACTCATTCACACGCATACACTGTGGACAATTTAGCTTACCCAATTCACCCATAGCGCATGTCTTTGGACTTGTGGGGGAAACCGAAGCACCCAAAGGAGACCAACGCAAACACGGGGAGAACATGCAGACTCTACATAGAAATGCCAACTGACCCAGCCGAGGCTCAAACCAGCGAACTTCTTTCTGTGAGGCGATTGTTCTACTCACTGCACCACTGTGACGCCCCCAGATTAACATAATTATAATTATTATATTATTGACATATTTAATTTTTCAGGCTTTACAGGGTTAAAGGGTTACCTTCGTGGCTGCCTGGTCATCAGCTATATTGCGGTTTCAATCATAGAGGTTTAACGAAAATTTGCCTGTGTGTCTGTCCTGTCAGGCAGGGGGAGAGATGAGCTCCAGATACTCCATTAAAGCCCTGACAGTTTGCACCGCTTCAATCCCAAAGGCCCGCGAGGAGCTGGTTAAGCTTGACAAACGTGAGTTCTGAAGCAGGGAGGGAGAGGATTGGATTCAATAAGGCGTCTTAAGTTTTGTGGCCTTACAGTGACTTTGTGTGCATTTGCGCACTACACACGTTTATTCATTCAGGTCTGCACACTCTGAGAAATCTCCTGGCCGGTACTGACGAGTTGGTGGTGGGGAATGCAGCTTTGTGTATGGGCCACTGCTTAGGGGTGGATGGCGCTGCCAGTTGCCTCCTGGGTACAGACTGCGTGCCACTGCTGCTCCGCCACGCCGCTGGAGATGCCAAAAGAACAGCCGTTCAGCAGAATGCAGCCATCACCCTTGGGAAGCTGTGCAAAATAGAGCCCAGGTATAATTAAGTCTGACTTGCCTTTTAATGTCAACTGTATTATATTGAATATCATTCATGCTGATGTACGTGTACCCAGCAGTGATACTCTGGGAAACATGAAGGTGAAAAGATAATGACTCCTTATAATTAACCTCAGCAAAAATGATGAGCTTTCTGAATGTGTAATGAATTAAAACCCCTCCGATATAGATTTAAAAGTTTGCTCAACAAACCCACAGGACTTTTATTCATGTTTAAGATACAGATGAAGATTATCTTGATCAAATATGAAACCTTTCTGTTTATTAAAAGTCTAGTCACACGCTGATCAACAAAACAGTGTTGACAGAAGATTAAAGGGCCAATGCTGTCATTTTTTCCTTGTCGTATTTACATTCGAAGCTTCTTTTGAGATTTTAAAATTAAGCTTGTCATCATGTTTTATGAAGAAATTACCATGAAAATACAGTCTTTTTTGTAGTATTGACCTTATTCTCCCTGCGTATGAGTGGGCGCAGCCATCTGGGTCTTTTTGTCTCGAGACTTCCAGTCTCATTCACTTCCATTCATTTTTAGATGTAAAAAACAGCTCGTTCTGCTGCTTGATGTTGTACACTGATTTTTTCTTATTATATTATTCTATTTTGTCTGTGTAGTCATGCAAACGCTTGTTTGTAGAGCGAGTAGTTTGACCGTTTTCTGCCATTTATTATTCTTAGTCATTTCTCCCATAGGCGACTGAATTCGGAAGTTCTAAAACAATTGCAAAAAGCTCAATACCTCAAAAATGAGGAGATCTGACCAGATACTTAGTCTGCTGATGGTAACCGAGTCAGCAGCTGTGTATTATTACACAAATACGTTAGCATACTGTTTACATTTATGGCTTACTTATGTTAACACAGACCTTACAAGATATTACTGTTTATTTATATATTTACTTGCCTTCCATAATATAAAGGCTACGTGACTACAGAACCTTCCTAAACCAGCGATGCACGAACATCCTGTAGTCTCCACTGATCCCTGCTTACTAAGGGTGCTTTCACACTTGGTTCAATTGCCTGGACCGTACCCAAGTTCGATTGTCTCACCCTTGCCACCTGCTTGGTTGGCTTGTGTTCACACTGTCTTTTTTCCTTCTGAACCCCGGTACGTTTGTGTCATCAAGCTGATGTTTTGTGTACGTCTGTTGCCAGGCGACGGACATGAAAGCAAAACACCAGAATGGAAAGACGTCCGCACATCGCGGTCGTTTCGCTTTTACTGAATCTTTTGGTTTAGAACATACAGAAAGCGACTTGTATAACATATTATACACGTTCAGAACATCATGCGACGTCCAAGCTGTTTTCGGAGGAGACAAGCAGACATTATCACTGTGTTTGCTCTGGCTCAGTCGCGTTTGTCAGCACGTGATACTCAGACACACACACACACACACACACACAAATGAACGTTATAAAAACTATAGTTTGCTGTACTGTTGACGGTTCATTTCCGGCTTTTGGTACGATTGCATTCATACTACAAGTGAACCGTACCAGAGTTCACATGAACCGTACCCCAGACCACCTCTTTCAGGCGGACTCTGGTACGGTTCACGGGTGCGCACCCGAGTTCAGAAGACGTGTTCACACTAGCTAAACGTACCGTACTATGATGTCAAACGAACCCGGGTGCGGACCAAAAGTGCTAGTGTGAAAGCACCCTAAGTAGCCCCCACACTGAGTGGCATGGATTGCTCGACTGGTTGGGGTGCACATTTGCTCTTAATAAGACAAAATCGCCCCTTACTGTGTACTAGAACACGACCAACTTTCCCACTGTGTAAATATCGGTAGGCCTCGGTACTTTTATAAGTCTTCATAAATGCTCCATCTACTCCTTGTGACAGGACAAAGTAATTAAAAATATCCCCGTAAGTTACCTCTGGCTCATATCTTCTACTCACTTTAACGGTATTGATTGATGGGGCAATATGAGACCATCTGATCATTGCAGGGAGGTTTCACCGTACTCCCATCTCAAAACATTTACTGAACTAGCATTATATGCAATTTTTCTAAAATTACAGCTAACTATATACTATTTAATGACTTTCCGAAACAGTCATCTAATGTACTGTGTCAGCGTATCGGAAGTTGCATGACAAAATGCGTAAGAGCGAAGTATTAAAAGTGGGCGGAGCGGAATAAGGTCGATTGCCAGTGATTGTGTACGAGTTACTAGATTGCCCTCAAATGATTGAGAGAGAGACAGCGAGAGTTAAAAATTAGGCAGCAATAGATACAGCATTAAGTTAAAAGAAAACTTGGAGGTCCAAAACTATAGAACAAATAATAAATTAATGTGACTAAATATTGGTTGTTAGATATACTCAAAACTAATTATAAGTTATGTTAATACATAATCCATGTAAAAGATACGGATGTAGTATCCGTGATGTCACTAAGAATAATACGTTTCTTAAAGCTTATGATAATCTTTTTTCTTAATGATTGAGGCTTTGTAATGTTTTTGTTGTTTTTTTTCCCTTAATTTTTTGCTATTGTATTTTTTCTTCAAAGCAGTGGTGTTATTTTTCTTGTATTCAATAAAAAAATAAATAAAATAAAATAAAAAAGAAGCTAGAAGTAGGCGCGGCCAACTGTCGCCATTTTGTTTGCGCGTCATTGTACCGACCGCTGGATACCAAACAAGGGCAAAGAGGTGGAATGTGAGCAGAGCTACACACATATGCTGGTATTTTGCTTATACAGACTTTTCTTTGGGAGAATGCTTAATGCATCATTACCTGCGATTCGCTTGTGTTCTGACCACATGTGCTTAGTTGTACACTACTGTATATCAATAAAGTGTTTAGTCTTTTAAAAACATTGTTGTAACACATTGAGCCACTAAGGATTGTTTTATGATGTTTTTCTACAGAAGGAAAACACGAATTACTTTCAAACACTTAAAAAATAGTCTGTGTCAGTAAATGCAAGGCTATTGATGAAATCCAGGCAGAACTCTGTTTGACAACGTTTCAGATGACTGTTCTATAGCCTACAGCTAATCAATCTGTCAGATTCTGGCATGCTTTACAGGTCTTAAAAGATTATAAATGATAAATTATCTTATTAAAACAAATATATTTATAGATATGGTATGTAAGTATATAATTTCACTTACCTGGGAAATGGAGGCAACTTGAACGGTTTGTGAGCACAATTAAGTGCACAGCATGCCATATAATCTGATAATTGTAGGAAATAATTCCAAAAGGTAATTGACTGTGTAAAGCCACTTAAAGCAAAACAAAAATACGACGTGTATGCAGAGTTCAGCGGCTAATCAGCAGGAATCAGCTGAGGTGATGAGACAGCAAGACTTAGCTGTCACTCAAGTGGCCACACCCTTAATTATGCAGACTCAATAAAACTTATTATAAACGCAACTTATGAGTTATAAAAAAAATTCACCCCCTTACAGTTGTCATGAAGGGTAATATTAGCTATATGAACCAAATCCATCTTTTGTATCAGCTGTAAAAATGGCCAATTTACCTATACAGTCAGAAAAGACTTGGATTTCCTGGAGCCAGTCAAGGCAAGTCGACAAATTGCAGTTTTACTTACTTCTATATTGGCTTCCCGAGAGAGAGAGAGCAGGAGGTTGCTGCTTGTGTTAAATCTATATATGTGTAAATCACAGTTATTAGTAGATTCCAGAAAATCCGGCCAAGGTAAGGCTGCTCTTTGACCTACAGAGATAATTCAGTGATCATAATCTTAAAGTACTGTATAGAAAGACCTCTCTTAGCCAACCAGATTTGAGAACCAGAATGAACTTCTGTATTAATGCAAACAAGCACCAAAATGATCATTTCAAAGTACTTTAATAGAGGAACATAAATCTGAAATGATGAAACAAATTATAAAAAAAATATTTCATCATTTATTTTCTGAAGATTAAAGGTCCCATTGAAATGAAAATAAAGATTTTTAGATGTTAGTATCAGTATTGTTGGTTTTTAGGTTATCTATAAGCTAGTGTGCTCCAAAACAGTTTAGAAGATACTAAACTAATATAAACACGTAAGGCTTGTAGTTTGTCACATCTGCCTAAATGGGACAATGATTTTATTCACGTCACCTCATATATCAGTTTCTCATCAAATCATAACCAATCAAATGCTCTCTAGTATCTGACATGCCCCGCCCCCTGTAAGAAGCTTCTCGTTTGCTTTTCACAGATGCGCTTGAGCTCAACCCCTCACTGGCAGATCTGTGGTAAAACAAAATGCTATTAGCTGATTTTTAAAAAGGGGAGGAGCTACACTATATCAAAGACTATAGAATACAAAAGACGTGTCACTTGTATACTTTTGAATGGGGGAAAGCGTAATAGTCAATATGGCAAGTGAAGCCCCGCCTGCTAGTACAGGAGCCAATCAGTGATCACTAAAGACCATTTTGAGGCATGTTAACAATAACAATGTACCTGACCTATATTACATTTTAAATTTCCATAGCTTCTGAGAGTTCAAAAAGTTCCACATATTGATAAATAAAGTTACAATAGCTGTTATAACATTAAGTTATGATTAAATCGACTCTTGTTACAGACATGAAATAGTTTTACATCAAGCAGAAAATTGTTATTGGGCCAATGACATTACCACATTGAAATGGTTTATATGGCGAATAAAGCCCGTCTTCTAGTACAGGAGCCAATCAGCAATCGCTAAAGAATGACAATTCTCCAGGGGCAGGGCTTGGACTAGACATGAGTTTCTGCAGCAAGAAGGTCACTGCTTCAAGCCCCGGCTGGGTCAGTTGGCATTTCTGTGTGGAGTTTGCATGTTCTCCCCGTGGTTGCGTGGGTTTCCTCCGGGTGCTCCGGTTTCCCCCACAGTCCAAAGACATGTGGTGTAGGTGAATTGGGTAGGCTAAATTGTCCGTAGTGTATGTGTGTGAATGTGTGTGTATGGATGTTTCCCAGAGATGGGTTGCGGCTGGAAGGGCATCTGCTGCGTAAAAAATATGCTGGATAAGTTGGCGGTTGATTCCGCTGTGGCGACCCCTGATTAATAAAGGGATTAAGCCGACAAGAAAATGAATGAATGAATATTTAGAAATGAAGCTAAATAAACAGTTGTTGTTTGATGTTATTGGTTATTCATAATATGTAATGTAATCGTAATTTTGGCAAGTAGTTTTGGAGAATTTGATGTTTCCCCATTCGAACAGAATGCCCGAGCATCCTGCCCGAGAGGTGTTTCAAAGATGGCTGCCGAGTGAAATGGCTTGCCTTAAAGGGACTTTGACTATATCCCACCCTCTCTTCTAATTTTTCGAAGCACTTCACAAGACCTTTAAGGAAAAATTCATGCTTTAAGATTGATTTTATTGTCAGTGAATGAAAGAATTTTAAGTTTGACAGAATGTAAGTTTTTAAATGTAATTTAAGTGGTTGATCAAACCCTTTAATAATCAATAATTAATCTGTTATATTCATTCTGGTAATCATCAGATGAATCAAAATAATCATGTTGCAGCCATATTTTCAAACACAAACATGTTAGTTTATTGCATCTTAAAATAGTTTACATTCATGCCTCAGCTGTTAATGAGTACTTTCACAGATGACAGAGACTTTTAAAATATTTACTTTTATTGATTTAAAGAACCGTCGAGTTTTTACCTTCATCTTTTATTTATGAAATGTCCACCAGCTCAAAAAAAAAAATAGCAGCTCTGTTAGTTAAGTGTTCCTGAGGCATCTTATACTCCCAGTCAGCATCTAACAAGGACAATTCAACAAAGAGGAGTCAGAATCTCATGGCATTCAACTTTGATGAGCTTTCAACTTCTCAAAGGTAACGCTGCTCAGAGCACGAGTCTTTACAGTGAGATTTCAAACCTCGCAGATCAGAGTGCAGCCTAAAAAAGACATTTTAGACAGAAAACAGTGGAGGGTGCAGACGCTGCCAAAAATATTACGCATAACCCATGAACCTACTTTATATGCAGAGCAAACGTTTTCACGCTTGTTTGCATTTCATACTCTTAGCTGGGTTTATATTTGGCTGTTCAGGTTTTATTGTGTGGTCAAAATGAAAAAGAACCTAATTCTGTTGCTCTGATAAATCTCTGTTTTGATTTTTTTTTTCAGGCACATTGAGAAGCTCAGGGAACTCCATGGTTTAGAAATCCTTCACTCCTGTATGAGACTGATCACGTGAGCCACTTCCCAATAAATGACCCCATAACTCAGGACACACACGCACACACACAGATGAATGCTGTTTGGTCCACAGCTTAAGATGCTCATCTTAAGTGAGGCCACAAATTACTGTCATGCCTGAGGCCTATCTTGATTATGCAGCTGTTTCCTGTGTTCATTTTAATTAGAGAGAATTCACATTGACATGTGACTCTGTTATCTGCTGTTGTAGAGAGCATGTTGCCCCGGGACGATATTCGAAACGTTTCAATTTCCTTTCATCCCAAATGGCTCACTTGGGAAGTGTGTTGCCTTGATTACATTTTGTTCTCTGTTTGTTGATAAATGGATTAACGGTAACTTTCATGTGCTGAATAATAATAAAAAAGATTAATACAACTGCATTTGGAGATAATTATGGTTAAAGCCTTCTCTTCTTAGCAGACTTGATAGCTTTGGAAAGCATTTGATGATGGAAAGAGAAAAAGTCATAGTGTTACAATAGAAATAGCTTTAGCTGAAGTGAGTCAGTGTAATCCAGGGTTTTGGACAGGATTGGACTAACAGACTGCAGTAAACTGCAAGTTTTACGCTTATGCTAACTTCTTTTAAACTTAAAGTCTCTTAAAGGCTTACATACTGTTGTCATTTACTGACCTTAATGTCATTCCAAATATGTATGTATGAGATTTTTGTACAGTAAATGGTCAGTGGTGAAAACAATACATTTAAAAAGGTTTTCTTTTATGTTCCACAGAGGAGAGAATGCCATACAGTTATGGAGTAATATCACAATTAAATGATTTGGTTTTTTGGTGAAAATTTTTTGGCTTTTTAAAAATACTTTTTGTCTATTCAGCAGTTGTCATGTCAACAGCCCAGAGAAAACTGAAATTATTCAGATTTATATCAAAACATTTGTCAGGTTTTGTCCTTAAAACACCCTTGTATATAGGACTGGTTTCTCATCCCAAACCTCTGTTTCTAATACCAAAATGTGGTTTTTGTACTAGTAATGGAGGTTTGAGCTTTTTTTATTCATTCATTCATTTTCCTTCAGCTTAGTCCCTTATTTATCAGGATTCGCCACAGTGGAATGAACCACCAACTGTTCCAGCATGTGATTTACGCTGCGGATGAACTTCCAGCCACAATCCAGTACTGAGAAACACCCATACACGCTCTCAAACCAGTGACCTTCTTGGTGTGAGGCCACAGTGCTAAACATAGCCACAATGGCTCAGTGAGCGTTTGATATGAGTGGGAAAATGGGCTATAGTGGTACCCCCTTTCTGGCATCTTTGCACCACAGGAACTGGAAATTAATTTAGTTATAGGAACCCAAATTGGGGGAACTACATTTTTTGCTATTGTACTTCAGTGCAGGGTCTAATAAAAGGCTTTCTACTTGGTGTGAAAGCCCTAAAATAGAGAGAGAAAGAGCAATTAAGTGATTGAACTGAAAGTTTAAGTCAGGGGTGTCCAAACTCTGTCCTGAAGGGCCTGTGTCCTGCATAGTTGAACTTCCTTCAATACACCTGCCTGGTAGTTTTTAGTATACCCAAAAAGAGCTTGATTAGCTGGTTCACGTGTGTTTAATTGGGGTTGAAACTAAAATATGCAGGACACCGGCCCTCCAGGACTGAGTTTGGACACTCATGGTTTAAGTGATTCAAAAACAGCAATGTTAATCAGAAATGTTCTATCTTTTTAGTTTTCATGGAGTTCTGCGAACACTTGTTTGTAATATATTGTATCGTATGTATGTATAAAGAGATATAAAGTAAGATGTATAAAGAAAGTGGGAGAAAAGGGGATTGTGCTTTTCAAACATAACAAAATGTCATTTTGTTGGAAAAAAGAATTTGGATTTTCCTTGAAAATAACCTCATCTTAGAACACTTATCAACCAATCACATTCAAGCATTCAATTTAAACTCATTTAGGTGTAATGGGCCAACTATTTTTACATTTTGTTAAAAAAAAATAAGTACCTTTGCAAATTCATATCAGCTAGGTTAGGTTAGTAGCAGTCAGTCTACTTTACTGTATAATGAATACTAGTTGACTTGTAGTTATTTACTACACAGTCTACAAAATTTCTAAAGAGGACCATCAAAAAAAAAGACTTTTCTTGTTTGTTTGTATTTTTCCAGAGGAAAAGTGTTATATATTTTGGAGGGGAACTGTGTCCTTGGAGCAGTTATTTTAGCTGAAACATTTGCTTATGGTAATCTGTCCAGTAAGAAAATCCTTAGAAAATGTCCGTTTTGTTAAATACATTACAAATCACATTATATGACAAATCTGGTACCACATTAAACATTTCCCCTTTGCTTTTGTTTTCAGTTAGCAACATACTAGCTCAGCATTCTGTGGCTCAGACACTTTTTGCTGTTTACAGCAAATTGACAGGTGGGATTTCTCAAGACACTTTTTACATTTATTCATTTAGCAGATCCGAGAAAGAGAGACAACAAAGCGATTAATCTTAAGAAGCAATAACGTGAAAAATGCTCACAATGCAGTGTTTCAGATTTTGAAAAATAGTGAAAGCTTCAAGTGTTTTCTTTTTCTAAAAGAGTCGTCGGGATAATACACAATCTACATTGTAAAAGTGCTATATGAATAAACATGAATTGAAGTACTCATAGAGCATTTAGCCTCATTTTCTTTCATTTATTCTTATATTACATACCCAATCAGTGGCTTAGAGACATTTATCTTTAAACTTTCCAGCAAGCGAACAGCGAAGCTCACATTTGTGCATTGAGTATACGCTTTAATCTCAAGCCTAGAGAAAATGTGTAAACTCACCTGAAGATGAATTGACACAAGTCTACAAGCTTTTTTGTTAGAACTCTCGGCACTGTATTTGAGTCTTATCTGAATCTGCTCAATAATGAATGTCTCGGATACTAGCTTATCATAGCGGCTCACACAAGCCGAGGAGCGCTTGAAAAATTATACGCAGTCAAACACGATGAGGGTGATGAGGGATTCTACTGACACAGAAATCCGTTTTATTTCTCTCAGCTTGCTTTTGTTCACGTGTCAGTAATCTAATCTACTTATAAATGAGTGGAGAGGAAGGTGAAGCTCACACTGGGCTCCTGCAGAGAGAGTGAAGTGTGAGCTGTGTTGGGAGAGTATCTCGTCTTGTGCATTTTAATGTAATTGCATTATGGTGTTATGTATGGGTAGCTTATAAGAAACAAAGAGAGAAGATTAAGTATGGGGATTGGTTTCATATTTTTCCTTTTTGGACTCACAGGTATGTACGTTTTTCCTCAATAATTACTTGTGCCTGTGATCATGATGGACAGTGATTGCCAATAAGATATTAACAATAAATAAATAAAAATATATTATAAAGCATATTTAATACAGTAATTCATTAATAATTAATACAATAATTAAATAAATTTCTAAGATATTATAATTAAAATTGTATCTTTTTCAGTTGCTACAATTCTAAATAAATTATTATTATTATTTATTATTATTATTATATTATTTTATATGAGATCTATATTTATACTTTAAAAATATTTAATATATTTATATTTTGTAAAATGATATTTATTTTAATACCAATATGATTTAGGAAATATTTGAAAACGGAAAAATAGCTTTTTCAAATATTTCCCAAATGATGTTTAACAGAGCGAGGAATGTGTCACAGTATTTTCTATGCCATTTTTTTTCCCTCTGGGGAAAGTTTTTTTTATTTTTATTTTGGCTAGAATAAAAGCAGCTTTTAATTAAAAGATTTAAATAAAAATATGTTAAGGTCAATATTGCTGCATCCTCCGTTTCCACACAAGCCGAAGCGAGCGTTTTGAAATGAGACGATCTACAGATCTCGCCACCTAGCGACCATAACAGCTGCCGTTAATAAGCTGTAATAAAATTTGGAATGGCTTTTTTGAAAGTAATTTTAAAACTTATGTCAAGAGATCTGAAGGCAAAGCAAAGTTTACAACAGATGGAAATATATTTCCTTTGGTCCATACATTTACACATAAAAATGTAAGCTGTCTATAAAATCCCTTTTTCAGGGTTCCTAAGGTCATGAAACACCTGGAAAAGTCATGGGATTTTGACATGGCATTTTCCAGGACTGGAAAAGTTTTGGAAAAACAGAAAACCCAAAGTTTTGGAAAAGTCATGGAAATTAGTTGAACAAGTGTCTATACTTAAATATAGGTTAGTTGTCTTCACTTCTTTTCTGTACACGGTCAAAGACATGCTCTTACATTATTACTGCTGTGTGAACATTATCTAAATACATTTTACCTAGATATGAAGATTAATTTAAGCTATATAGATTATTCCATGTTTTATGATATGCTGTAATTACTTTGGACATGCATCATTTTTCTTATTATTTACCACATATACGTAGACATTACATGAAACATTTAGGTCATGAAAATTTACTCGTTATCAGTGCGCACGAGTCTTGTGATGTTCGAGGCCACAAAGGATCCACCGGTTGTGTCCTTCATTACCTGGGAAATTAGCCTCTAAAATGAGACAGCTAATATTAGTCCCCATAAACAATTTTTTTTCGATTGTCTACAGAACAAACTATCGTTATACTGTGACTTGCCTAATTCCAAACCTTCCTAATTAACCTAGTTATTCCTTTAAATTGCATTTTAACTGAGTACTAGTATCTTGAAAAATGTCTAGTGAAATATAATGTATCGTCATCATGGCAAAGAAAAAGAGATCAGTTATTAGAAATTAGTTATTAAAACTATTATGTTTATATACATTTATATGTATATACACACAATGTGGGCCATTCTTATGTATGCATTTCTGTGCTTATAAATTTTCTATCTGGCCATGTCAACTATGTTAACTCTTTACATGTGCAATTTCAAACAACACATTACAAATTCCTGTCCCATAAAAAGCACTGAATTATTCATGACATACTACAGACAAGCGAGCAGCAACATTTGCCATGTATGTTATGAAACCTTCATCTTTTTGCATGCAATCATTTTCTTTTTTTGTGAGTGCACCCAGTCGTAAAATTCGAATGCCTCTCAAACTGTTTATACTATGTGTATTTATGTGTACTTCCAAAGCAAAACTGCAACTCTGCTTTTTTTCTTCTTTTTTTTCAGCGAGTGCTAAAGAGGATGACCTGCAAGACTTTCAGTCACTGCAAACCGACAGCAGCGCAGCCTTCATAACAACTGTGCCACCAGAAGAGCAAAACAGCTCCAGTGACAACGGTGGAAAAGTTTCCACTGAAAGCCCTGCTCGTCTGACTGGGGCTGTAATCAGTTCTCCGGGGACAGATTTGTTCCATACACCAGATGAGAGGCAGCACTCAAGTACAGTAAATGCAACCACAACTACTGATAAAGAAGCAATTACCTCAAATGGACGAGGATTAGCCTTAATTTATGGTACAGGTTTGCATTCCGCTGGTAGTGCATTGAAGCCTTTTCAGTCGGAAGAAGACCCCTTATTGGTCTCCACTGATGAGAAGAGGCTTCATCCTTCAATGTCGGATGACACCGTGACGCCTGCTGCTCATCTGTCCAGAGGCAAGGAAAAGATCTCTGCTTTTTTTCACGCTTCACTGGAAAGCAAGAATCAAAGAGTCTTGGAGTCTATTACTCCTTCACCCGCAAATGGCATTCCCTTGGTATCGGCCTCTGATCCGGCAATAATTGATAACCTTGGGGAGTCAAACGAGAGTGTGGAAAGATGGCCCAAAAACAAGAACGAAAATTGGACTCTGGAGTCGTTTAGAGCTGATGACCCTTTGAATTCTACTGAAGAAGCTTCTTTGAATAAGAACCACTCGACCATTATGCACTTTGGGGTTTTACAGGGCGCAGGGCTTTTAACCAGTGAGATTGGTCAAAAACCAAGAAATGAATCTGAGCGTGAGCCAAAAGAAGAGAAGAATCTGCTTTCACAAAGTTCACTGATCCTTGATACTCCATTACAAGTGAAATCAACCAGCCAAGTAATAGTTAATAAAATGACAGAAAGCAGCAAAAATCCCGGCACCACTGGACCGACACCCTTTGGGGTGCCATTAAAGCACCCAGGCTTGATGTTTTTATTCTCTGCTTCAAAGCTGACCCCTACAAAGACTCCAGACGCAAGTACGGCAAATTATTTTTCAAGCGTAGTAACAGCTGCTGGCGAAATGCACGTGATTAAACTACTTGAGGCCTCACAGTTGATATCTGACTCTGCGCATAGAATTGTCTCAGCAAGGGACGGGCTAGAAAGAAAATTGATTTTGCACAGTAAATCAAGAAGAGAGCATCAAATTAAACCAACACTCCAAACCTCGCCAGCTGATTTCCTCCATCGTCTTTCTTTGACTTCTCAGAACTCTTTGTCTTTCATCAAAACGCCAGATCGTTGTGCCAAAATGCCTAATATCTCTGTGAAAGAGACACATAACAGAATAGATCATTCAACTGCACAGATATCCTTTAGTACTGCCTCATTTACCAACGCTGTGCAAGCAAATACAGCGGGTGATATGTTCTTGAAACAGACTCAAAGTTCACTTGCGGCTCCCCAAACTCTTTCGCCTCAAACAGAATCTTCGAAACACTCTGATCAGTTTGACGAATTATCTACAGCAGCGCCTCTTTTACCTCTGACAAAGCCTAAGAATGTGTTTCAAGTCTTCAAAGTGAATGATCATCGCTTCCTCTCAGAGAGATTAAAGCCTTTTGTATCAATTCAAGCGCATGAATCAATTCCCCCTTCATTCACATCTACTACGGTGACGAGATTAATAAATATGGAAGATTTCTCTCAAATCGACTCTACAGACCAAAACCAACATCACAATAAAGTTCTATCCATCGTATCCGATAGGCCAAACATGAACTTAAGCAGATTATCAAAACACAAAATGGTGAACGCAACCACAGTCAACAAAAGCATGCCTCGTTTTGTTCTCCCTACACACCCAACGCCTAAAGATAACACATACACAATGTTTTCAAATCTCCAGGTATATATTGCCAACATCTCTAATACACTTCCCCAAAAGAAGTACTTTCTGCTGCCAACATCTTTGAGTAAGTCACAAAATAGTGTGACAACAGATGCCAAAAGAGTTCTCTCAAAACTTTTGTCCGTCTCTAAGAAAAGTAATAGTGAGTCTGCCTTTTTACATCACTCAGTGACAACCAGAGGTATTGGTTCGCAGTTAGACGACAAACAACAAGATCTTAAAAGCCCAAGAGGGACTGTGAGGCTGCTTTTCGGCAGCCACACTGTTAGCAGTATCCCATCAGTCCAACAGCCCACTGAAGCTCACCCCAGAGAGGGATTCCTCACAGAAACGGTGCAGTCTGAACTTCAAATTGAGCCATACTTGAAGAAGAGAGACGGCACGGCCGAACCAACAAAGCTTATTCCAAACAGTCGTTCAGTTGCAGCCATTTATCAAACTCCACTGACGTCAATTTCACACCCAAGTACTAAGTTTAAACAAGATCTGTCCTTCACTGCATCACCTTTAGTGTCTATTGAGCAGAATATTGGACACGACTACCACAAAGAATCGGTTTTATCACATCATGTGTTTGTAAATGTATCAGCACTATTGAAGCATCCTTGGAAAATAACATCCAACCGAATTTCTGGCATCAGTAGGCACAAAACAGCTGCAGCTCGACCAGAAGGGGCCTTGAACACTTCACCCCTTGAATCATCCACTTCACCAACTTCCGCTTTGTTTCATTTTCGATTGCAGAATGTGTTGCATAAAGAGCGTTTGTCCTTAACCGAAGACCAAACGCAATTTCTCTCAACAGTAAATGAGCATTCGCAAACAACCCAGTCAAACATTCCACTGGGCATAACTGAAGATGTAGAAAAACAGCTTGGGCGGATGGCACTGTCTGCTGTTACTGGGGAAAAGTTGTCTCCTGTTGTCCGCACAGATTTCAGTTTCTCAAGTACGGAGACACAATCGCTCCCCAAAGGTTCATTACAGTCCAGGGGAGGCAGTGCAGATATTTCACATGGCGCCACTCCATTTGCTGAAAGTGACTCGGCGAGATCTGCTGAGCTCGAGTCAGACCTGCCGGTGATAAACACGAAGAGGGGGGTTATAGCAGCCGATTCTCTCTCAGGGTAATGACACACAACTCTTAAATCACTTTTAATGTTAAAAAGACACTGGTTTATTAGCATTTGTGCTGTGTTGGATCAATAAGCAGGATGGATGGACATCTATATAGATACAAAGACTGATACAGTACTTTCTATGGTATTTGCTTGCAATTTCTTAGTGAAAATCCTTCCTGTTTATAGTGTTTATTTGGAATTCTAAGATGTTTAAAACAATTTAGCAATTTTATTCAGAATAAAAAAAATTAGAAAATGTTTTGATTTCATTTTTGTTTTAATTGTCTTTTCGAAAACTAAATACAACAAGGTTGTGTTAGGTTAATGTTCATACATTTCCTGCAGTATTTATTCCTCTTTGTTATTGTTAGTTTATGAAAATCAAGTTGTTCATTGTTAGTATGTTAACTCAGTGCATTAACTAATGTTAACAAGCATTAATTTGGTTGTTAATAATACATTAGTAATGTTGAACTATGGTCAATAAATGCTGTATCAAGTTTATAATTATTAACTAACCAAACCTGATTGTAAAGTGTCACCCAATATATGTACAATAATAACCAAAAACAGTTTCAACTTTCAAAAAGTATATTTATAAAAATATATATAGAACTTTTTTATTTTAAATGCAATAGTTTATCACACAATTATTTGTTTGTTCTTTATTCAGAAAATCGTACCAGCTGTATCATTATATTTTACAATTTGATAATGATGGGACGCTTAACAACAAATTCTCATTAGTTAGCTTTAATGCATTAACTGACATTGAGCGATACGTTTCTACGGAAACTATTAATCCTTTGTAATGTACTTCATAAAAATAACTGTTATTGTTAGTTTAGATCTTTAGTTTAGATCTAGTTAATATAAGATTCTGACGGTATGATAACCTTGGATAAAAATATCCTGGTTTCACAGTACGATGGTAATTGTGATTACTGCTCTAAAGTATATTATTTTTAATTGTCTATCTAAAAACAAAACCTTTTTTTCTCTTTGAACACAATATATTTTATTTTGAGAAACATTTAAAGTATTATGGAGAAATAAACATGTCAGGCTAAATTATTCAAATGAACCATTGACATCGGCTGTCTTCATTAGTTTTAATAGCAGATTTATTATCACCTATCTTTGGATATCATTTCTTTTCCTTTTTTTATGTTTCATTTATACATTGTAAAACACATAACAAAAATATACAAAAAGGACAACATAAACATGTAACAATAAGCAAATACAGTGAAGAGTATTTTGAGCAAAATAATAATAATAATAATAGTAATAACAACAACAAATAAATAACAAAAAAAAGAAAACAAACAAACAAAAAAAATAGTGCAATCTTATATACAGAAGACTACAATGTGTTGACTAGAACTAGTATCCAGTACCAAGCTGGGAATTGGGGGGTGGAGACTCAATCAAAAGGAGCAGGGTCAAGCTGAAGAGTTTGAACATGTTTGCAAAGGGGTTCCCACAATTTAATAAAAATAGTGCTAGGTCGGTAATTTTCGGATCTAATTTTCTTTAATTTCATAAAATAAAGAACATTTTTTATCCAACAAGAGTGAGAGGGAGGGTGAGAGCTCTTCCATTTCAGAAGAATTAATCACCTAGCTAAAAGAGTAAGGAAGGCTGCAAAGTCTACAAAATGAGAAGGTAAAGTGTGGTCGGCCGGAAGAACCCAAAATAAACCAATAATTGGACACGGTGGGATATCGACAGTGGTAATAGCCGATAGCGAGAGGAAAATTTGTCTCCAAAAAGAAAGCAGGGAAGGACAAGACCAAAACATATGAATCAAAGTAACTGAACCAGAATGACACATGTCGCACTCAGGGTCAATAGACGGGTTTGATGCAAGCTAGCCTGCTCTTGGACCAATGAGCTCTATGCACTACCTTGCATTGTATTAGCCTGTGACGTGCACAGATTGAGGAAGAGTTAACCCTGTTCAAGACCGCTTTCCATGTCTCCTCGTTAATGTCAATTTCAATGTCTTGAGACCAAGTGGTCCGTAAGTTATCAGAAGAAAATTGCAGATTAACATTTATATTAAATAATTTAGAAATTGAACCTTTTGCACAGGGATCTATGCCCAGTAGTGTCTAGATCTGAAGCAGGAGGAGCATTTGGAAAGTTAACATGGATAAACAGTTGTCCTAAAAACAAAAAAATAAACAAACAAAGAAAACATAAATAAAAAACAATCTTACACATACCAAAGGAACGGTATCGCAGCAAATGTTTGCGGTTTTAAAACCTTAACTTTTCCAAACCGCGGTATACCTTGAAAACGGTTATCGTCCCATGACTAGAAACGATTAAGGACCTTAAATTAACTAAGATTATAAAAAATATGATAATACTAATAAGCTTTAAAATAAGTTTCATTGATAGCTGATGTTATTCACAGCTTTTATATCTAACTAATATTAACAAATCTTATTGTAAAACGTAAACAAGTTTTATAAACCTGTAAACAAGTACGCCTGCAGTTGTTGTGAATGTGACACTACTTCTCTGAATAAACTTGAGCTCCAAAAGTACAGATACAATCTACCGAGATGCCAGCATGGTGATAAACTGTAGTCGACATGATTAATTTTCACTGCGCTCAATTGGATTTTGACCGTCTGATTGTCTTCTTCCAGTCTGGCTCAAATCTCCGATGATATCTGCGGCTCTGGCAACTACACGGCAGAGATGAGTCTGAACTTGGAGAGAGATATCATGCCCGGAGATCTCATCCCTGCCCTAGGAAACCTGCGTGTCGTCATCAGCCTCAAAACAAATAACAGCCAGGTGAACCTGGAGATAAAATCCTGCTGCCTCTCGCCCACCGTCAGACTTGATGAATTTAACACCACCTGCTGCATTTTTTCCAGGTAATGTGCTCCTCTCGGGTGACTTTCGATTACCTCGAATCACACGCTGCCCTTGAACCAGGCCATATTTCACATTATGGTACCAAATCCACTACATGCTCCGAGTACATGGCTGGATTATACCGATCTCATCTCCTACGTTCTAATACATCAGCATTAGTTTCTGACCGTTTGTATGACTCAGCGCTGTTCTCTTCTTATCACATGGGAACAGCATTATAATGATTGGCTGAGGAACATTCCCTCAAACTGTTTAACTTGAGAAAGTTATAAATATCCTGGGCAAAGCATGTCTGTATATTGAGCTGAAAGTTGTGTTGTTAGAGTAGCACAGTAAACTGCTGATGTCTGTGTTCCTGCTGCTCGTGTGAAGTATTTGCTTTCTGCCAGTCTCTCGATTGCCAATAACACACTCCCGCTAGTGTCCAGACATAGATGGCAAAGGGTGGAGTTTAGTGGAATTGTGTGCTAAACCTTTAATTTAAGCATATCTGGGTGCCCATAGGTGGGGCGTATTGCAAACAGCTGAGGAGGACATTGTAACATGACCGTATGATAGTTTCACAATATCTGATCTAAGAAAGCAAATATACTATACGCCAGGGCTATTCAATTAGTTTGTCATGGGGGCCAGTTCATGAAAAGCATCCCAAACGAAGGGCCGGAGAGGTATGACTTGCAATATGGGTGAGGACACAACTGCATATGTTGCATTTTTGCTCCTTAAGACACCCACGTAGGCTTTTTCTACATTAAAATGTTAATATGTTGTATTTTGAAACTACATAATATCAGTGGATTTTACAATGTGGCTTTTTTTTAACAAACATTCAAATTTTGTATTTCAAGGCACAACACAAGCAGTGCATTGCTTAAGTAGGCTTCTTCTATATTCAAACACGTTCATATGTCATAATCATGGTTTTACGTTTATCACGTCTAATGTAAATTTTAGCTTTACTGTATATTAGGTAGGCCTAAGTATCTAGATTAACTGTTGTTATCATCTGCGTTCACACATACATAATAATTTGAATAATAATTAATTTAACAAATCTTTTGTTTACATTGCACTGAAAGCCACGCACAACCTCACCGCTAGACCATGAGATGTTTTCTACTGCGTGCGTCTAGAGAGACGCGAGCACGTTGCTCCGCTTGCGTGCGCACATTGGCATGTATTTTACATTAGAAATAACAAATTTGCGTGCGGAAAGGACATGATATTGGAACGAACCGCTGTTATAGTTAATTCAGTGTGTGTGCATATTGGCCTCAGTGTACGGAACTTTAAACTAGCGCACAGGTGGCATAACTTTGTTTCATTGCAGCAGTTTCGTTCTGGGCAACAGAAACGCCGCATTGAGAAGCCTTTTCGATTAATCAAAGAATTAAAGCGCAGTGAAATCAGCAAATCATTGTATCCCTAACAACGATATCAGTGCATTGTACATAAGGCCTTTTCTACAAACATATCCAAATGTTTTCAGCTGCCCGCTCCATTTGCTTAATGTTACTTGACTAACGCTCTGCGCAGCCTTCAACTGCAGCTCGTGCTGTATTGAACAGACACATGTCACTTCATAACTATTGTGACCGTTTTTCGACTGAACTAAATTTATTTCTGATGTCTTGGTCACACTAATTGGAGGGCCAGAACAAATTGCCTCGGGGGCTGGGTTTGGCCTGTGGGCCGCCAATTGAATAGCCCTGCTATAGGCAAACTAAAATATCTTCTCAATAAGAAATAAAGAAGAATGTATTTTAAATATGAATTTAAATTAAATTGAATGCTGCGTGGGCGCCACGGTGGCCGAGTGGTTAGCACGTTCGCCTCACAGCAAGAAGGTCGCTGGTTCGATCCCCGGCTGGGCCAGTTGGCATTTCTGTGTGGAGTTTGCATGTTCTCCCCGTGCTTGCGTGGGTTTCCTCCGGGTGCTCCGGTTTCCCCCACAGTCCAAAGACATGCGGTACAGGTGAATTGGGTAAGCTAAATTGTCCGTAGTGTATGTGTGTGAATGACAATGTATGGATGTGTTTCCCAGAGATGGGTTGTGGCTGGAAGGGCATCCGCTGCGTAAAACAAATGCTGGACAAGTTGGCGGTTCATTCCGCTGTGGCGACCCCGGATTAATAAAGGGACTAAGCCGAAAAGAAAATGAATGAATGAATGAATGAATGCTGCGTTGATTTTACAACAGAATGTTTTTACAACTGTTTGCAAACAAACACTCTGTCCAAACAAGCCTTTTGGGAATGTAATCTCGAGTTTATCAAATGTAGCTGTAATGTTTCAGCATAAATATCCCAGAGTCATTAATTATGCTGTAAAAAAATATATTTTTGAGGGGATGGAATGAAAAAAAAAATGCTGTTTTATGTGTCTCTTTCAATGCATATTAGCTTCTGTTCCCTGCCCCTTAGTAGAAAAAAACATATCCGGCAGCTGCAACTCTCACATGATCGCCCACTGAAGCTAAGCAGGGCTGTGCCTGGTCAGTACCTCGATGGGAGACCACGTGGGAAAGCCAGGTTGCTGCCTGAAGTAGTGTTAGTGAGACCAGCAGGGGGTGCTCAACCTGCAGTGTGTGTGGGTCCTAACGCCCCAGTATATTGATGGGGACTCTATACAGCTCAGTTAAACTAGACTTCTACTACTGCTAGACATTAAACTGAGGTCCTGACTCTCAGTGGTTGTTAAAAATTCCAGGAGGTCCTTTAAAAAAAGAGTAGGCGTTTAACCCTGGCATCCTGGTCAAATTTGCCCACTGACCTCTGACCATTATGGCCTCCTAACTGTCCCCATATCATAAATGGCTTCATCAGCAGTGCTATATAAATATAAGGAATTATTATTAATTATTATTCCTACTGCTGCCATTGCTACTGCCGCCTTTAAAATCCCACATCTACCACCTGTGCAGAAATCAACAACGCTATTGAGTTGTAATATATTTTGCCAGATTTAGGTGAAAATGCTTTGAGATTTGATAATATCTTCAATTGTGAGGTGATAAGCTTCATACAAGATCTGGCAACTTGACAAACCTGGCAACTTCCAGTTCACTTCACTTCAACATGGACAAAAAGGGATTTTTTAGAACTATTTGGGCCATGTAAATTACAGGAGATTCCTGGGAGAAATAACAAAATGGGAGGGTGGTGGAAGATGGGTGTGAAATATGGAACACTCTCTGGAAAAAATGGGAGTATTGGCTTGTATGAACAACACATTACTAACACGGACAAATCTAGTCCCATTGAGTGAGAGTTTTAAGATTTAGGATAGTGTGTTGTGTATTGTATGTTACTGAAAAGAAAACTCAGCACTACAATTGAGACATCTAAAGTAAACATTGTTTAAAGAGAAATCTCCTTGTAGTGGACTTTGTTCTTTGTAACTTTGCAAATCCTTTTTATATCAAACTGCAACACTGCACACCAAAGGAAATTGAAAGTGTAAAAAGAATAATAGCACCCTTTAAAGAATACACAGCACAGCTACTTGTCCAAGCTCTTGTAATCTCAAGATGTGACTTCTGCAATGCCTTCCAGCTAGCACGACTAAGCCTTTGCAGATGATCCACAACCCAGCAGCACATCTAGACTTCGATCAGCCAAAGAGATCACACACACTGATCTCACTTCACTGGCTCCCGGTTGTGACCAGAATCAAATTTGAAGTTTTGAAGCTGGCTTTCAGGAATACCACTGAAATAGCCCTGAAGTCGACTGACTCCTTCAAATGTGTGCTTCCATGCGCCAGTTCACCCAGTGACTTAATCAGTTGTTAATTGTTCCTTAATTAAGAAGCAAACAATTACTTTCCAAAAACCTTCACTTTCTCTGGTCCTCTCTGGTGAAATTGTCTCCCAATATAAAAGCATTTGCTAATAGCAAAAGGTCTGTATTGTGACATGCATCTAAGTGAAACAGATTTTCAAAAAACATGGGTGCAGTCCATCATTTGTTTGTTGGATAATGGCAGACTTAAATGAGAAAAAAAATCTATAAATAAACTAAAATCTATCTGGAATATCTATCTCTAAAATACAATATAAAATATACCCATAGGTGGCGTTGTCACCACAATTTTTATGGTGTGGCCAGTAAAATTTGGTGTCATTATCTTAAACTATCGCAGAGATACAGCCTCAGATGTAGTTTGGCATCATGCTATTACATTTGTCAGTGCAGTAAACAAAAACCGACATAAATGCCATAACTTTTTGCCAGTATGGTCTGAAGATTATTCAAATTTAGAGCAAATAAGCCAAACGATGTAAGAGGAGTTTGATAAAGTAGGTCTTTTTGACTTAAGGCTAGATGACGAACAGGAAGTTCAGTTAATTAAGGCATAGTTGGTATCGATATTCTCAGGACACCCCAATGAATGTATCAAGACAAGTTTCATAACAATTGACCAAAAAGGTGCCGTTGCGACAAAACTTTTTGAGTGCCTTCAGGGCACACACTTTCATAACAAATCGCCTTTGCTTCCGTAAAATATAGCAATTTTTGCTATATAATAATTCAAAATGGCAGACGGACAAAATGGCTCACCTGGGAAAATAAGACATCATTCAACTTGGCAGATGTAAAGAGACCAATTTTATGAATTTTGGATGAAGGGTTGAAAAGTTATAAGCAAAAAAGCCTTTTTTTTTACATCTGCAGACCCCTAGGGGGCAGTGTGTCGAAACGCTGCAGCTATGGTTGTGATAAAACACACCAAGTTAGGTGTGAATATGTCAATGGCTTAAGAAGAGAACACCTTAAGTCAGTGGTCCTCAAACTTTTTTCACTAAGTACCACCTCAGTAAAAAATTGTCTCTCCAAGTATCACCATAATGACCAGTATTGAAATACAGTAGCATAGTAGGCGTAATTAAGCAGCTACAGCCCTGCGCAGTTCAAAAACGTCACAGATTAATTCTTATTATTATGAATATTTATTATTATTATTTATCAGCCACTTTAAACATTCTAAATAGTTTGAACGGAGAAATTAGAAATTAGATCTGCTCACTGCACATTAAAGCAGGCTTTGTGTGTCAGAAAAGCGAGTGATGAAACTATACCAACAACATTGGGATATAAAAATACCGGGTACGCCCCTAACAACCGTTACAAATACAGGGAGAAAAATAGCTCAAATGAAAGAATAGACAACAAACATTGGAAAATTGAAAATAAAATAAAAGGTTTAGCCTAATAAAATCACATCTGTGTTATTGTACACATCAAAGGGTTAAAAGTGTGTTCAATTTTTAACTTTAATTATTCAGCGATTCCTCCGAGTACCACTAGAAGTAAGCTTGCGTACCACTACTGGTACACGTACCACAGTTTGAGAACCACTGCCTTAAGTCAATTTTTGCAAGCTCTACGCTAACTTTGTTTGCATGTTAATTGAAAACAGTTTGTCTTATCAACTTGAATTCCATCATTTTTGGAAGGATCTGTAGGTCATGTGATTCAATTTTGGTGAAAATGGTTCATTGGGCTGCCATAGACTCCTAGAGTGGAAGAAGAAGAAGCGGAAGAACAAGAAGAATAATAAGAACCGGAATGGATACAATAGGTGCCTACACAGCTTCTGTGCTTGCCCCCTAAAAATATATATTCAAATATTGGCCATGATTTCTATATTCTGTTAGTTAATAAAACAAAATTCACAAAGTGTCTAATAAGTTTACTTTAATAATTAACTTTAATAAATAGTATATAATATGATGCATTTTAATGACAGCATACAATCAATTATTTAGCTTAAACCTTTAATGCAGAGACTGTTTCCTCCTCACACAGGACTAAAACTCCCCGTTACAATATTGCCAGAATAAATATGCACACTCTCTCCATCCAGCGGATTAATTGTCATGCTTTTCAGTGCCACACACCTCACCTCGGTTTGCATCACTCAGCAAGTTCATTATTTCAGTTATGCGTGTGATAGCAGAGCTAATGCATCTCATTGATGTGAACTCCCTCAGGCTGCCTATAGACCCTCATGGCATTAGACTGCTTCCCAGCGTCCCGTCAAAGAAGGCCAGCTTCACCATCAGTCTTTTCCAGATGATCAATTACTCCAGCGCTTACCTGCACTGTGACCTGAGCGTGTGCTTGAGGAACCATTCTGACTGCGAGAGGGTGAGTCTGAACCCGGCCTCACAGATGAAAACTCACAGATCATTTATCACTGTTGAAGAGGTCTCAATATTTCTCCTGAAAGATTTTCTACTTTTCATTACTCTCCCTGTTTTGATGACAGCGTCTGCAGTTTCTAAATAAATGATCTTTCCGGGCTTGTTTTCTCTGTCACTGCAAGACAGAAAGTGAAGCAGTCGGCAGTTCCTAGGCTAACAGAATAACTCGTCCAAACTGTAAACTAGTTCCAAGTATGCAGAAGTTTGCGGAATTTATTTGTGCACCGTGTAATGGGTTGATTGGAGGAGGATGACAATATTGGTTATCCATTTCTCATCTCAGCAGTGTGTTCAGCGGCGAAATGCACATCTCCAGGAGGAAGCGGGAGGCATCTTCAGCAGGATGGGAAACCGCATTTCTTTCGGCCCGGTTTTGAAAGGAGCAGATAATTCATCATTCTCTGAAGCAGCAGGTAACTTATTACCGAGTTGTTCTGGAGGGGTAATAAAACAAACTAATGGAAAGATATTTCAGCCGTATTGTCGGTCTGATTTCGTTTGTTAATGCCGCACAGATGACACTGAAGCCGTGGCGGTGATTATCAGCTCAGTCGCCGGCTGTTTGTTGGCGTGCTTGGCTCTCTTGCTTGTCTGGATGGCAAACAGACGATGTCTGCAAAGGTCTGCCTACTGCTGGTCCAGGGCCTCCTGTGAATGCTAACAAAAGCAGAGCTCACCGCAAAGCAGCCAACCGGCCACAAAATCTGCATTTAACGTTCAATCATTATATGACAGTTTTTTGAATGGCTCATCATTATGCGTAGATGCTGCGCTGGGGAACTAATGAAACTTGTTAAAAGTGACCCAAAGTGCACTCATTTATTCTGCATCATAGTGCCAAGCTATAAGTACTACAATAGCTAATCAACCAATTTAATGTGAAGGCTTGCACACATATTGAGTTAATTAATCAAGTTTGTTAGCTGACAGTTATTTAACAGGGTATGTTCCAGAATATTAATACTAAAAACTCTCATTAGTATGAGTAAACTATTAGGGTTAGCAGAATAAGTTGATGCATTTTTAATGTACTTCTAGCCTGGGTTTGAAATTAACTTTTTTGCTCACTGGCCAGATTGGCTACTAATTTTTTTAAAAGTTACCAGCCATTCAGCTACTGGCCGAAGCAAAAGTTTCACACTTTTTTGTCTGACTTTCATTGTTTGGATAAATAACTTCCATTTTTTGAGTAAACTGTCCCATTATTCTACAGTATGTTGACGTCTTGTGATAACACTGTATTTTTTTCTGCTTTGTCGTTAACATTTTACATGCTAATGTCTAAAATACACATGAATGTGTTAGTGCTCTCAAAAATTAGACATGCTGTTCAGCTGCAAAGTTGCAGATCATGGGTTTCCTTTTTAAAACGATCTCCGCTGGACGATAAAATAAGCAATTAAGTAGTAACAAGCAGACATTGCCTTTGAGAGGCATCAACTGTGTAAATCCCACCACCAGGCTGGGACATCCTAGAGGCTAAGCAGATTTACTGTCTTGAAGATCTCTTAATAAAAAAACATAATGGATTCTTGTAATTGAAAGTACAATCAAATCGTACCCATCGGGAAACAAAGTGAATAATTTACAAAACTGGAAAAGAAACAAACTGTAGTGTTTAATCTTCTGCGAGCAGACGAAATACACCATTAGAAGCACTTGTGGTTGCTTGTTGGGTAATCATTCCCTCAATGATTAAGGCAATTAGCGTATTGATTGCATTATCTTAAGCCATTTACAACAGTTTCAGTTGCATTGCACACTAAAAATTACACTCACGTACGTACTTCAAGCACATTGTTACAATGCAAAAAAAAGAAATAATAATAATAATGTCACGTCTTATCAAATCTTGTCTGTGCATCAATATATATTCACACCGAAAATCAGATCCTTTATTCATGTTGAAACTCGGCATCCGGCTCTTTGTGCACCTCTTAAAGGATGAAGTGTCTCTTCGGGTGGCCGACAAAGCCTGAATCACAGCGGCTGCATGCCAAGTCTCTCCTTCAAAGCCTTACAAGAACACTGAAGAGGCAAAGCATCGTCACCTCAGTTCAAAAGTGCTCGCTCGATTGTTAATTACTGTTATTAGTCTTATTAGCTTCATTTTTAAAAGCCTGTCATTCAAGGTCAATTTGCATCACACTTTGCCTTAGAATACCATGCTCTCCACAGGTTTTTGCTAATGTGCCAAGAAATTCAAGCCGTAACGCTTGAGTGATGAATGAACAATGGGAAAACTTCCAGTGAACAATAATAATTACAGCATACTGAAAATGTGGCAAGCACTTTTTAAATGTGTTGATCGATAAGGCGTTATAGAGCCTAATTAATATGTAGCATCAAATATATTTCGCTAGATTACGGTAAATAAAATGAAACTGCTTCCCTGACAACAAACATGCACGCATGCCATGCTGTATGAGGAAATCCATACTGTTATATAAAAACATGAAGCAGGTATAACCAGTTATCAGGTGTCCCTCACAGATCTGTCAACCTCACCTGTGCGACTCATTCAAAACTGGCTTTGTTACATTTCTGTCCACATAATCAGTGCTTTGACTCCTCCCACCAAAACTAGCAGAGCCTTTGGAAGTTTGCTTGACCTGCTTTTTGTTTGCCAAGAAGAAATGTCGAAGGGCAGAGTCTTCATTTCCTGAGACGGGAAAACAACATGACAGACGCAAACTCCGATGTGAAGGACTGTTTTAAAGATGGCAGCCTGGAGGGGTTTAGTTATTTTAAAAAAGATGAGTTTGAAAGTGACTGGGAGAAACTGGTTGAGCGCAAGTTTGGTCGGGTCTATAAGGTGAAGCTTAAAGTCTTGCGGGAAACATGTGCTCTGAAGACCACAACCGACGACTACAGGTACTGATACAAATGAGAGTAGATGATATAATGTTAAAAGTAGTTCTACGTTGTTGGTAAAGTCTTTGTGTTTTACTGTTAAATTATAAGCACTCTTGATTTGACTTTGATAAGTATTCGTTTCATGTGAAATAATAACTTGTGTTTTCCATTTAAACTACATCTCCAATTATTATTTATTTAGAATAAATCACAACAGGTTAATATAAATAAATGTGGTATTTATTTTGATGGTCCGTTTGTTGAATTTAAGTTACATTGCAACTAATTCTCATTAAATTATAAGTAGACTGTTAGGTTGGGGTTAGTGTGAGTTGACATGTACTTGCAAAGTTTTTTATAGCCAGTTAAATGTCTGTTGAATGTCAGTATTAACAGATATTAAGCAGACAGTCTATTAATACTCAAATGGACCATCGAAATAAAGTGTTACCATGAATGGTTTCAGGTTTTATATGCTGGAAAAATAATGAGTATATCTGAATTATTATTATCTGTGTGTAAATAGAATGTTGTATATACTTATTTTATTTGCATTATGATTTTTTTCTATTAGTTATTATATATTTTATGGCCCAACAGGAACATAATGGAGATTTCCAAAATTGGAAAAATGAAGTTCAATTATTTAATCTCCGTTTATGGAATCTGCAAAGATCCGCCTGCTTTAGTGATGGAATATATGCGAAAGGGATCCCTGGATAATCTCCTCAGTAGCCATTTGTTGATGTGGCCCAAAAAGTTCCTGATGATCCATGAGATGACGATGGGTATGAACTTTCTGCACAGCATGAAGCCGCCCATCCTTCATTTGAATCTGAAACCGGCCAACATTCTTCTAGATGATCATCTGCACGTGAAGGTGGGCCAGATTGTATTTCTCTTGTTTTCAGAATGATTTTTCATTTGTTAAAACAGAACTTCAAAAGGCTTCACAGGAAAGACAATGAGCGGTTTTGATGCTTAAGATGTTGGGAAAGATTTTTTTGTTTTTTAATTCTGTTGCAAGCTGTTTGCACATTGGCAATAAAAAAAGTGAAAATTCGGTAACACTTTATTTCGATGGTCCATTTGAGTATTAGTAGACTGTCTGCTTAATATCTGTTGATACTGACATTCAACAGACATTTAACTGACTATAAGAAACTTTGCAAGAGCATGTCAACTTACACCAACCCTACCCCTAACCCCAACCTAGCAGTCTACTTATAATCTAATGAGAATTAGTTGACATGTAACCTAAATTCAACAAACGGACCATCAAAATAAAGTGTGACTGAAAATTCATGTTAGTTCAAGAAACGAAATGGTAAACTGGGTAAAAGAATTATCATCATACTTCCCTATGAGATTAATTATTATTGCAAACTTTTTTGTATTACAAGTTTTCTAAAATGTTTAAATATGCAAACGGGGTATTATTATGCAGTAGTTGAATGTTGAAGTGCGTATGTGCAAAATACTCTGATTAACCAGAAAAGAGTCAACTTCCAATTTTTGTAGAGGAAAATGTAAACAATATATAAACGCAAATCATATATAAACAAATCCCTTTGTAAAAACCTTCGCAATACATGAAGAAACCTGAAGTTTGGTCTATGTACAGTAAGTGCTGATAAAGTGAAGATTCATGGCACAGTGTAGAGCACCCTATTTTGAGAAAACAGCTTTATTTCCTTTATTTACAGCTGTGTGTTTCCTTTATTTTGAAGATTTCAGATTTTGGCTTCATTAAATGGGAGTTTTCTAGTAAGACAGAGTTCATCGAACACCTGACGGCCAGAGGCAACATAAACTACGTGCCTCCAGAGACCTTTAGCCAGAATCCTGAACCTCCTGGAACGAAGTATGATGTGTACAGGTGAGTTTATACCTTGCAGTACATAAATACAAGAATTCCTTGTACTCACTGCACTAAGGGTTTTGCATTATGTATTATACATTTGAGTTTCTTATGTCTGCCGGTGATGCTGCGGTACAGTATGTTTATATAATGCTGTCTACATCAATAATTGACTTAATAAGGACAGTAAAGTTACAGTATGTGCATAAATTATGTTTTTTGACAGTGAGTTATGACACGGCAGGAAATGCTTTCTAAATATTATAATAACATCTGCTCATTCTGACTTTGCAGCTTTTCCATTATAATGTGGGAGATTCTCACTCAAAAGCGTTCATATGCAGGTAAATATTGTTTATAATTTTGTTACTTTTTTGCACAAATTGTAAAATCTCTGTGAACCGGAAGTTGCTGAGACTTTTATTTTAGTATGCTGATGGACTTCTAACTGAAACGAAATATTGAGAAAGTGGCGGGGCTTTTTGCACTTCATTCCCTAGTAGCAAACTAATGGTAGGAGAGGCATGTTTGAGAATACTATGGCTGAAGCTGTCAATCTGCAAGTTGCTGAGACTTTTATTTTAGTATGCTGATGGACTTCCAACTGAAACGAAATATTGAGAAAGTGGCCGGGCTTTTTGCACGTCATTCCCTAGTTCCAAACTAATGGTAGGAGAGGCATGGTTGAGAATACTATGGCTGAAGCTGTCAAACTGACGTCAACCAAAAAGAACCGCCACTCCAAATGCAGAAGCAAATGGTCAGATTTTGATGATAGATTACAAAACTAACTTTTTTTTAAGTGGATTAACTTGCAAAGATTATTTGGTCACCTATAGAATAACAACGTGTGCTAGCAAAATAATTCCTGCTTTTACATTATCCTGTTAGTAAATCATGAAATTATGTCCACATTGACTCCTCTTTATTTAACTACCACAAAACCTTACAGTTCAGCCATTATTAAGTAAAACGAGTGATCATATTAGTGATTAGTAAAATTTGTAGGAGATGTATTATATCTCTGTCTTGCCCTGAAATTGTTAGCAGAAACTGCCCCTTACAAACCAACATAAATGTTTTATATTCTAATTCATATTGATAGAATATTATAAAACCATATATGCAGAGCATTTAATTGTAATAAAAGCTTTAACTAATTAATTGACTAACTATCCCTAATTCTACACTTACCAACTGTTGGAGATCTATCAATTGTATCTTCATCTTCCTCGTCACTCAACATATTGTCCACATCTCAGACATTTCCATCTGCTATACATTCAAGGACTTCAAGAACGATGTACTCTGCATATAAAAATTGTTTCAACAAAAAATTAGTGCATTGATATACATTTTGAATATAAAAAAACTCAACCAGCATTGCTGGAGATTTAATTTTAATAACAGACCTTTGAACCCACTGTACATCGTAACGGACAAACATATTTAAAAAAAATCCTGATCTAAAGCTAGCAAGTCTACAATCGATTTGTAACTTTAATTAGTAAGTTAAATCCCTCTTTTTTTTTACAAACAATCTATGAAATATCTGCAAATATATCAATACATCTGAATAAAACAATGTAAATGTGGCTTACTTCTGCCATGCTGCTTTTTAGTTCAGTGGATTTTTTTTCAAATTATGTTATGCAGAGCCTTACTGCCATTTGATCGGATGAAAAATGTCCACTCTCATGAACTGTAGGCTTAAAATTTGGTGAAATGCTCCGGAAGTGAAAAAAACATGGGATGTCATGTGATGTCCATTGTGATGGACGCAGGGTCTGAAGGGGTTAAGTCATAGGAATGAATCCGCCATGATATGCTTATACATTTTTTTGGTGTAAAACTAATCCATTGTTTATTTTGGGCTCGTAAGGTTGACAGTAAACATTTCTGAACCACCTTTTGTGCCTTCTAGTCCATTTGTTCTCAGAGTTCCCAAAGCACAAGAGCTGTTTGTGCTCTTAAATTCATTATTTGGAGTTTGTTTGTACAGAAATAACACTCCAGGCAATTTGTTTTATTCTCCTTGTCACAGGTCTGTGTATGACAGAAATATTAATCAGAGTGTCATCTGGCAAAAGGCCTGGTATAGAGAAGATCCCTGAAGACAAGCCTCCTGAGTGCGAGGACATGATTGGTGTCATGCAGCAATGCTGGAATCAAGACAGCAGAAGCCGACCCGCTTTCTCTGGTAACAAACTACAATTTTTGTTCTTGTTTCTGTTTAATGAAGACCATAACAGTGCTTGATTATACACAGGCGAAATGCATTTCAGTAGTCTCAGTTGCTTTGTCTCACTGGTCTTATTTTCTACTGTAATAACAATGAACAAATGAACCGACATTTTTGCATCTTTTACCAGCCTCCCGGATTCTCCGTGAACAGGTCACCTTTAGTAAAAGTCGTAATTAAATGATCTGATTAGTGGCTGTGATAATGAAGTTTAATATTCACAGTTTGCGTTCAAGCATTGAAGTACTTTAATAAGCTTCTGCTGATTTTGTTGCAGTGTCGTGTCGTATAATGAGCTGAATATGATTAATCTTGTACATCAGATTACTAAAAACGCAGTGTGATTAGCACAGCTATATCCCTTGCGCTGTGATTTTATCTCACATTATATGCAGCCCAATTAAGATGCTCCTTCATAATAGCGGCTAAAGGACTGTCTATCATTGGACGGCCATTTGCAAGAGCAAAACTGTTTCCCAAAGTGAGATTTATCTGCATCATCTCCATTACACTGCAGACACTGTTCGACAGACTGAAGTGCTCAGTGAAGTCCTGAAAATCCCAGATACGTTTTCACGGAATGAGATACGAAAGCGTCTGCCTGAACAGGTATGTAACGCAAGTCATAAATAGTCAGATGTGCTGACTTTTTTGCTTTAACTATTTTTGTCACATTTTTAAGTTGGGCAAGAAATGGAAGTTAAAATAGCATTGTCTTACTTATTGTGACATATTCACTCACCGGTCACTTTACACCTCTACAACTGCTCGTTAACGCAAATCAAATTGCTAATCAGGCAATCACATGGCAGCAACTCAATGCAGTTAGGCATGAAGACATGGTCAAGACGCAGTTCAAACTTAGCATCAGAATGGGGAAGAAAGATAATTTAAGTGACTTTGAAGGTGGCATGGTTGTTGGTGCCAGACAGGTTTGGTTTGAGTATTTCAGAAACTGCAGATCTACTGGGATTTTCACGCACTACTATCTCTAGGGTTTACAGAGAATGGTCTAAAAAAGAGAAAATACCCAGCGAGCAGTAGTTCTGTGGGCACAAATGCCTTGTTGATGACAGAGGTCAGAGGAGAAAGGCCACTCTGAGGAATATTTCCAGTACCTTGTTGAATCTATGACACAAAGGATTAAAGCAGTTTTGTAAAAGGGGGTCAAAACACAGTAGTAGTAAGGTGTACCTAATAAAGTGGCCGGTGAATGTATGAGGGAAGTGGCATTTCATATAAGATAAAGCCTTATATAAAAAAATAGAGGCTTTCAAGTTATAATCACTTCATATTGTATGTGCAACATGTAAGACAAGTCAACTATGAAACCTGTGGTTTTAACACGTGAGCAAATGTTGACGTGTAAACATGATCACAGGGGTTTCACATAAAAAAGTTCCATAACTATTCACACATTTTACTTGTGTTTCATGTGTTTTCCACATATTTTGCATGTGATTTTAATATGATAGCACATACGGTTTTTCTGTAAGGGGATGTACAGTGGGACAGGACTGTTTGTCTGTTGGGGATTGACTCAATTGTTGGATCATTGCAGTTTGTTATTGGTGGATGTGATGGGAGTAACGAATTATCCACTTGAAATGATTGCCCTATCATGGCAGTACTATTAAAGAGGAGAGAAAAATTGTCATTGAAGAGAGAGTGGAAGTTATTTTGATTAATGAACAATCCTTTATGAGTATTTGCTTCAGCTATGACATGCATTATAAGCTGTAAATATTAGCTACTCCTGCCATCCAACAAACGTCACTATAGTGGACTAGTAGTTTTTGATGAAAAACGCCCAATTATTACTGATATGGCTCTAGTTTTGTTATAGCAAATGTAGACTAAATGCTCATTCCCACCAAATATTGATAAATATAACTTTATTTACTACTGTATACAGTATGTTCATCCACACCATTGCACAATTATGTTCTGTTTATTATCCTATAAGTACACACTTAATGTTAATTCAGAAAGTGGTTCTAATAATATACTGGTAATATATAGGGCCAGACGGAATCTGCTGACGTTTTTTGCTATTTCTGCGCAAAATTTGGTTAAAAATCTGCAGATTTATGAGGAATGATTTTGGGAGTATCATAACTAAAACCTTAATATATGAAATAAAAATGAATACATTTTAAACTTTTATTTAATGTTTACAATGCGAATCTAATTAGATCCACTTTATTTGGTAAACAAAGCAGGTCTCTCATATAAAATCTCTACTAAAAGACAGAAAATATTACTTTACAAACTGTATTGTAAATAAATCATATGAATATTTTCATATTAGTCAGTATTATTACTGAAATTAATTTAAAAACTGAATAAATATAAATGTACACATTTACATAAGTAAATAAACAAAATCAATGATGGGCTAAAAATCTGCAGAATTCTGCACGTGCAGATTCCGTGTGGGCCTTGTAATATATAATAATAATATAAGATATATAAAAATATAATATAAAAGTATATATATACCACCTATAAGAAGCACTTTCTCTCTCTCTCTCTCTCTCTCTCTCTCTCTCTCTCGCTCTCTTTAAAAAAAAACTTCTTTTCTAAATTCTCTGAGTTACTAACAAGTTACTTTGTATAACTAGCACTTCTTGCACGTATTGCTGATCGCTCAATTGTAAGTCGCTTTGGACAAAAGCGTCTGCTAAATGTAAACGTAAATGTATATTGTTATGTCTATCACATTAATTACTACAGTTGTGGAATCTTAACAGACCTATATGATCCTGGCTTCGTTCAGAGCCTATAAATGTTAATTAAACTTACGTTAGCTCCAGTGTTGTGCATATTTCTGAAAGTCTGCAAAGATGTGCAATGGGTTTTACTATGCAAATAATAAAGTAATGTGACTGTCCTATTGACCAACACAACATTCAGACTAACTCGTTTTAAAATCCATGACAATAAAATGAATTCAATTGTGCTTTCCCTCCATTAGCCCAAGAAAACGGCCGACTCCTCAGGCAAGTATTTTTCAATGCATTCAATCTTTTGTGCTGTCTCTCTGAACAATCTTTCCACATTTTACTGTATATATAACTGTCCTCCAACCCATTTTCCCCTACACACTATAGATGATTCAAGCATTCACTCTCTGCTTGTAAGAAAAGACTTTGTTAGCTTCAAGAAAGTTCTGCGAAAAGAGCATGTGTCAATGCTCTTTCAAGACAACAACTCTCTCCTTCATCATGCTGTGGCAGGCGGGGACAGAGAAAGTGTGCAGATGGTCTTGAATCTGGGAGCCTCGGTGAATTGCCAGAGTGTAAAAGGCTACACTCCTCTCATCGTCGCAGTTTTGCACAAGTTTTATGAGATCTGCAGCTTGCTGACAGACTGTGGGGCTGACGTCAACCTCGGCGATGGCGACCAGTGGACCGCGCTACATTTTGCCGTTCAGGCTGGCGACGACAGAGCCACTCGACTTTTGCTTGACAATAAGGCGAGAGCCGATGCCAAGGAAAAGGAAGGATGGACGCCTTTGCATCTAGCAGCTCAAAATGGGCACGAGAGCATTGTGAGAATCTTACTCCGCCGTCTTGACGGCGTGGATGTGCAGGAGCACCAATCATGCCGAACAGCGCTTCACGTAGCTTCTATTTATGGCCACATAAACATCGTCAAGCTCTTGCTCAATAAAGGAGCTGACATCAACAAACTAGATAACCACCAATCCACTGCCCTACACCTGGCGGCAGAGGAGGGGCACTTCAGGGTGGTCCGTTTGCTGGTTAATAGTGGAGCTGATGTAAATAAAGTTGATGAGCAAAGCTACAGCCCTCTTCATTTCGCAGCTCTGAACGGTTATACTGGTATCTGTAGACTCCTCTTGAGTAAAGGAATCAACCCCAACACCAGAACTGATAAGAACTGGACGGCCATGCACTTGGCAGCCCTGAAAGGCCATCCAGAGACTATCCTTACCTTGGAGGAACACCAAGGCTCGGTCAACATTCAAGGGAAAAACGGCTGGACGCCTTTGCATCTTGCCTGTCATCATGGACAGGAGGAGGTGGTGACGGGGCTGCTAACAGCAGGTGCTGATCCAAACTTGGCTGAGGATAACGGCTGGACTCCCCTCCATTTAGCCTGTAATAGCAGCAGCTTCCCTAGCGTGCTGCAGTTGATATCCCATAAAGCTAATGTGAATGCTCAGAATAACAGCCAGTCAACACCCTTGCATTTAGCCGCCCAGCTCAGCAACATCCCCATCATCAAAGCACTGCTGATGAATAATGCACAGCGGGACATGCAGGACTCCAAAGGATGTACCGCCTTAACCTTGGCTCAACGGTGCAACAATTCAGAAGCTGTGGAGCTCCTGGACAGCTAGTGCTTTGGGTTGAGAGCGAGCCGTGTTCGGTGACAGATAACTCCGCCATTAGAGGGAGTGCAGCATTGATTTCTCCCATCGATTTCCTTCCTCCTGCAAAGCCTGTTCTTATAAACACTCTGGCTGTTGTTTTTGATTTAGATTCCTTGAATTTAACGCCTTTGTTTGGGTTTGTGAAGAGCTCAGGTGTGCTGTATGTGTGTAAGTGTTATGAATGAGGGATTTTATGACCAGCGGTGCATAGGGAAGGTCAGCATAAAATCATCGGCGTCAGTTTATTTATTGTGAATAATTCATCAGAGCATGTCACGCCTCGGAAAACAATTGTTTGTTTCTCGTTTTATTTGATCAAAATGTAATAACTTGCTCAATCTTTGAAATGACGTTCTTTGTGTGTTGATGTCACGTAGGTTGCCGAGGCTAATGACTATTTTTAAAGCAATAATTCAGATGAAAATGTAAATGCATCGTTTCCTCGGCCTTGTTATTCCAAACATGTATGACTTGCAGGATTTTGTTGAATATAGATTCTTTCGTTTAGCTGAGACATTTTCATTGCACAACGGTGACCAACTAACATGTAGATTCTAGTCAGTCTGACTAATCTACCAAGCCGTTATTTTTTATTGCTGAATTGTGTTTAATTTAAAAACACGTCTCATTGGAGAAGTAAAATACAATATCACAGCGGACTGTTAAAATCCATACATTCAGTCTCTCGTTAGTGCTTCCCAAACTTCTCCTACTGTAGCTTATATCTGTAATCTGTCAAGATGTTTAGCCCAAATGCATGATAATCAACCACACGTTTATGACATTTACAGTGCATTAAGTCTAACAATAATTCATTGTAACTGTAATTGTTTATGCAACACGGTGGCTGAGTGGTTAGCACTGTCACCTCACAGCAAGGTGGTCGCTGGTTCGAATCCCGGCTGGGTCAGTTGCCATTTCTGTGTGGAGTTAGCATGTTCTCCATGTGTTGGTGTGGGTTTCCTACGTGTGCTCCAGTTTTCACCACAGTCCAAAGACATGCGCTATAGGTAAAATGAATAAACTAAATTTGCCATAGTGTACAGTATGTGTGTGAATGAGTGTATATGGATGTTTCCCAGTTCGGGATTGCAGCTGGAAAGGCATCCGCTGTGTAAAACATATGCTGGACCCCTGATGATTAAAGGGCCTTGGCCGAAGGAAAATGAATGAATGAATGAATGTTAATTCATGATTAACATTCGTGGGCTTAACTTGGTGCTATTATTCCTGCTCTGTCTGGATGCATGTTTTGCCCAGAACAGAACAGAATATTATATATATATATAT